>LR738564.1:13694288-14224743 GCA_902685375.1 Neostethus bicornis
CATGATGCAGTGTATGTTTAAATGTCTTACACTCTGCCTCTACAAATGAAATGAAAAAAGAGATTTAAATGTCAATGCTCAGATTTTTTATCTGCATTAGATGTAAACGTCAGAGAACCAATGCACCTTAACGTCGCCGACATTCAGTCAAAAAGCAGAGAAAAAAAAAAAGGAAGTTTAAAGTGGCTCCAGTTCTTTATTTTCACCAATTTAACCACTGAACTGTTTTTTCTTATCGTTTTCCAGAAAATACATTTAAATTCTTCAAAGCACATTCAATGTTTGTTTACAAAGCATCTTGGATGTATATTTTGTATATTGTTGATTTGCCAAATTCACGTTCCGTGTCTCAGAAAAACAATATTAGAGCCGTTTGCGACTTTGCTTCCTAGCCACTACGAAGTTCTTTGTGTAGTAATTGGTGTCTTTATCACACATCAAGCTCTTTGTTGTCTTGTCTCTTCAGTTTTTTTCGTTCTCCCTCTGTGCAAAACTAGTATTAGATGAACTTGTTCACAATGGATTGTCTTTTAGAACATGTGCAATAAAAGTGTTTTTGAGTTTTGTATTTTGCCCGAGGAAAGTTCTATGGATGTCATAAATGTTGTATATTAACAGATATTTATACTTCCAATGTTGCGTAATACTGAAAATAAAATGGAATTCTAAATTACACTTGTTTTTTTTATTGGCCAAATTATTGTAGTTTTGTGATTCATGGGGAAAGTGACACAGTCTAGTATTTTTGGACCTTCTTGCGTTTTGATAGAATATAAACTTTTGATAGAATATAAATCAAGCCACCAAGCCATAGTTTCCCCTCGAACAGAGGACACTCCACCACAAAGTACAGCGAGGACACTAACCCTAACCCTATGACTAATAAGGTGGTAGAACCACAGAGAGAAACTTAGATTGGGTAATGTTAAAAAGAAAAAGTTATTACTCTTTATCCCAAATCTGTGCTGACTGGAGAATAAATGAGAAACTCTGTTTTACTTGTCACAAGGGTAGCATTCTATCAAGACCAGAATTTCTACAAGGGTATCCTGCAAGTTTCCTGTCTGCTTTGTTTATACAGGTGTGGAAACAAGAGGTGTGTTCAAAGAGAAAGAAGGGTAAAAACAAAAAGATGTGTTTTTACATATGGAGACAAAGGTTATATGTTATTTACACAGTAGTGGGGAAACAAATATTCTGTGTGATGCAGGTGTGAGTTGCGGACTGCAGCTGGGAATCACCTAAAACTGAAAGACACTTGAATGATTTAAAAAAAAAGTAACAAAAGAAGTAGTTTCAGGTGGAGAAAAGTATCAGGTGTGATGTGTGATAGAAGAGTTTCAGCTAAAACGGAAGGAAAAGTGTACAAAACCGTGGTGAGACCGGCCATGCTGTTTGATCTAGAGACAGTGGCACTGAGGAAAAGACAGGAAGCAGAGATGGAGGTAGCAGAGATGAAGATGCTGAGGATCTCTCTGGGAGTGACCAGGATGGATAGGATCAGAGGAACAGCACGTTAGAGGTTTTGGAGATGATTTGAACATGTGCAGAGGAGAGAGAGAGTACATCGGAAGAAGGATGCTGGATTTGGAACCACCAGGAAAGAGGCCTAGAGGAAGACCAAAGAGGAGGTTCATGGATACAGTGAAGGAAGACATGAAGATAGTTGGCGTGACCGAAGAGGATGCAGAAGATAGGATTAGATGGAAGAAACTGACTTGTTTTGGCGACCCCTGAAGGGAAATGCTGAAAGGAGAAGAAGAAGAACAAAATAAGTAGTTAATATAGAAGTAATAACAAAAGCAGTATCCAGAGATTTACATTTCCTACCCAACAGATAAATTTGGAGGCTAAAAATTGGATAAACATCCCAACTATTTACTAAAATTGTAGAATAAGCTTTCTTAACAATCAAAACCAGATCCATAAAAAACATGCAGTGAGAATAAAAATCCAGATCTTTATATCCCTCCTTCAAATGAGGATCTCCTGACCTTGGTACCAGGTTTTGAACGAGGACGTTGAGAATATTTTAAAGTACTATTTTTCATCAGGGTTCCAAAAGGTTTAAAAAGCTTAACAATCAAACGTGCTGAAATGACGTTATGGTGTACATGTAAATAATGCAATGGAACCATTTGACTTTTCATTTGGCTAATTAACAATATAGTTACTCAAAAAAACATGAATAAATTGTTAGTATTAAAACATGTATATACAGGTCAAATTTAATGAGTTTTTAGTTAAAAACTAAACACCCTCAGAGAATTACTTGATCAAATCAATTGAAAATGCTGATTGGTACGAATAAACATGCAGACATGAATGAACAAAGTGTTACGGTATCATAAACAGAAGCCTAATGAATATTTTAAGGAACTATTCAATTAGTTTTTAATCATGATGAATTGTTGTACCAACTAAAAATGAACAGAAATGGGTTTTCATGTAAAAAAAAGTACATTTTTAAATTAAAATGTCCTTTTCGTCTTGTGCAACATTAATCATCATCTCACCCAATCATCCGAAATGGCATAAATTTTCATTTGATAGACCATTTACCCATGTAGAACACCCCAGTATGTCCTTTAGAGGTCTTTCTAAAACCAGAATGGCAGTGGTATACCAGTAGGTGGTGATGTTTTGCTTTGTGTTGAAATAGAGGAATATTATTCTGTAATAAACAACATATTGCACATGAACCTGAACGAAGGAGTTAGGTATGTAAACTTCTTGAGTCAGATTATTGATTTCTGTGTGAACATGAAGATTTAGAAACTGGTTTGATTCAATTAGAACTGTAAGGAACAAAGTCACCTTTCCCTTTTTATCTCACAGAAAATTTGATGCATGAGTTTACAGTGAGGTAGAACTGGAAAATGTAAGCACAAAGAGGAAGGAATAGCTGTGATACTTCTCACTTAGCAACCACAAAACTTTATGGTGACCGATTCATTTAAATGGTTCTTGATTAATTACAATAAATAGCTTATCTTTTATTCTCTACCAATGAAGAACACTTTTCTCTGTCATTGTGTTTCCATGCAAATCATCACAACTGCAGGTATTGGTCTTTTTTGTTGTTCTTCTTTCGGCATTTCCCTTCAGGGGGCGCTACAGCAAGTCAGTTTCTTCCATCTAACCCTATCTGCTGCATCCTCTTCGGTCACACCAACTATTCTGATTCTGATTCTGATTCTATCTTCATGTCTTCCTTCACTGTATCCATGAAGCTCCTCTTTGGGCTTCCTTTAGGCCTCTTTCCTGGTGGTTCCAAACCCAGCATCCTTCTGCCAACTCTCTCTCTCCTCTGCACATGTCCAAACCATCTCAGTCTGGCCTCTCGGACTTTATCTCCAAAACCTCTAACATGTACTGTTCCTCTGATATACTCATTTCTAATCCTGTTCATCCTGGTCACTCCCAGAGATATCCTCAGCATCTTCATCTCTGCTACCTCCATCTCTGCTTTCTGTCTTTTTCTCAGTGGCACTGCTTCTAGACCAAACAGCATGGCGGGTCTCACCACAGTTTTGTACACTTTTTCTTTCATTTTAGCTGAAACTCTTTTGTCACACATCACACCTGATACTTTCTCCACCCGTTCCAGCCTGCCTGCACACGCTTCTTCACCTCTTTTCCACACTCTCCATTGCTCTGGACTGTTGATCCTAGATACTTTAAAATCTTCCACCTTCTTTATCTCTTCTCTGTGTAACCTCACTTTTCCATTTGGATCCCTCTCATTCACACACATGTACTCTGTCTTACTCTGACTAATCTTCATTCCTCTTCTTTCTAGAGCAAACCTCCACCTCTCCAGCTTTTCCTCCACCTCTTCCCTCCTCTCACTACAGATCACAATATCATCTGCAAACATCATGGTCTTCATTGTTTTGTTGATAAATACCTCAACTAACATGATCCCTGATGTAAAAATATATTTAAAACATTAAAATAAAATCCCAATTCCAACCCCATTCTAAACTTCCCACCTTTCATCTAAATTTATAAATCTTTACAAACTTGCATACCATGTTTACATGACCATAAGGCGCACCCTGAAAGGCGCAGTCTCCGTTATGTATGCCGTTACGGTATTTAACACATACATAAGGCGCACCTGATTATATGGCGTGGGTTTTATATACAATCCACACCCACACTTCCTCCTTTAACATTCCATGGAGTTCTCTACTTTGCCCGCCTTACAACAACAACACACGCACCGGGTGCACATTTTGAAGAAAATCAAAGCCTCTTACGTGTGCCTTATAGTGAAAATACATTATACATTTTGTCACTCCCTTTATCTGCACTATTTTCTACCTCTCTAAAGTACTAAAACTCATCAAATATTTTGTAGCAGGTTTAATTAACTGTATAAGAATTGTTCACCAAGGCTGGCTGCTGATCAACACTGATAATGTGACCTGACAATGTATCATTATCAAAATGAAGTGTTAAGATGTAGAGAGGTAGTGAACTTGAATATATCTAGAGATGTGTTAGTGCTGGAATAAAATAAGATATTAAGAGTTTAAATTAAGATCCAAAGGTTAACATTAAACTGTGTGAAAGATAATTAAAAAACGGACTTTCATTGTCATGTTTTGTTTCGTCTTCTGAACCTCTTATCCCTAATAGGGTCCCGAGGGATACCGGAGCCTTGTCCCACCACGATCTTTTCGCTGTGAGGCCACTGTGCTAACCACTGCATCACCGTACAGCCATTCTTTGTTGTGTCGTCTTCTTCTTTCGGCATTTCCCTTCAGGGGTCGCCACAGGAAGTCAGTTTCTTCCATCTAACCCTATCTGCTGAATCCTCTTCAGTCACACCAACTATCTTCATGTCTTCCTTCACTGTATCCAGGAACCTCTTCTTTGGTCTTCCTCTATGCCTCTTTCCTGTTGGTTCCAAACCCAGCATCCTTCTGCCAATGTACTTGGTCTCTCTTCCAAACCATCTCAATCTGGCCTCTCTGACTTTATCTCCAAAACTTCTAACACGTGCTGTTCCTCTGATATACTCATTTCGAATCCTGTCCATCCTGGTCACTCCCAGAGAGTTCCTCAGCATCTTCATCTCTGCTACCTCCATCTCTGCTTCCTGTCTTTTCCTCAGTGCCACTGTCTCTAGACCAAACAGCATGACCGGTCTCACCACGGTTTTGTACACTTTTTCTTTCATTTTAGCTGAAACTCTTCTGTCACACATCACACCTGATCATTTTCTCCACCTGTGTATATACACTCAACAAAAATATAAACACAACACTTTTGTTTTTGCTCCCATTTTTCATAAGATGGACTTGAAGATCTAAAATTCATTCCAGATACACAATATTACCATTTCTCTCAAACACTGTTCACAAATCTGTCTAAATGTGTGATCGTGAGCACTTCTGCTTTGCTGAGATAATCCATCCCACCTCACAGGTGTGCCACATCAAGATGCTGATCTGACATCATGATTAGTGCACAGGTGTTCCTTATACTGCCCACAATAAAAGGCCACCCTGAAATGTGCATTTTGTTTTTGCTTTATTGGCGGTCTGGGCACTCAGAACCAGTCAGTATCTGGTGTGACCTTCATTTGCCTCATGCAGTGCAACACATCTTCTTCGCATAGAGTTTATCAGATTGTCTATTGTGGCCTGTGGAATGTTGGTCCACTCCTCTTCAATGGCTGAGCAAAGTTGCTGGATATTAGTGGGAACTGGTGCACGCTGTCGTATACACCGGTCAAGCACATCCCAAACATGTTCAATGGGTGACATGTCCGGTGAGTATGCTGGCCATGCAAGAACTGGGACATTTTCAGCTACCAAGAATTGTGTACAGATCCTTGCAACATGGGATCATGCATTATCTTGCTGAAACATGAGGTAATGTTCATGGATGTATGGCACAACAATGGGCCTCAGGATCTCATCACGGTATCTCTGTGCATTCAAAATGCCATCAATAAAATGCACCTGTGTTCTTCGTCCATAACAGATGCCTGTCCATACCATAACCCCACCACCACCATGGGCCACTCGATCCACAACATTGACATCAGCAAAGCGCTCACCCACAAGACGCCACACACGCTGTCTGCCATCGGCCCTGAACAATGTAAACCGAGATTCATCCGTGAAGAGAACACCTCTCCAACATGCTAGACGCCATCGAATGTGAGCATTTGCCCACTCAAGTCTGTCACGGTGACGATCTGGAGTCAGGTTAGGACGACGAGCATGCAGTTAAGCTTCCCTGAGACGGTTTCTGACAGTTTGTGCAGAAATTGTTTGGTTATGCAAACCAATTGTTTCAGCAGCTGTCTGAGTGGCTGGTCTCAAATGATCTCGGAGGTGAACCTGCTGGATGTGGAGGTCCTGGGCTGGTGTGGTTACTCGTGGTCTGCGGTTGTGAGGCCGGTTGGATGTACTGCCATATTCTCTGAAACTCCTTTGGCGACATCTTATAGTGGAGAAATGAACATTCAATGCACGAGCAACAGATCTGGTGGACATTCCTGCTGTCAGCATGCCAATTGCACGCTCCCTCATGCTTGTGGCATGTGTGGCATTTTGCTGTGAGACAAAACTGCACATTTCAGGGTGGCCTTTTTTTGTGGGCAGTATAAGGAACACCTGTGCACTAATCATGATGTCGGATCAGCATCTTGATGTGGCACACTTGTGAGGTGGGATGGATTGTCTCAGCAAAGCAGAAGTGCTCAGTATCGCACATTTAGACAGATTTGTGAACAATGTTTGAGAGAAATGGTAATATTGTGTATCTGGAATGAATTTTAGATCTTCAAGTCCATCTCATGAAAAATGGGAGCAAAAACAAAAGTGTTGCGTTTATATTTTTGTTGAGTGTATGATGTATTTAGATAGTGCCACTTTAGAGTGTGTTAATCCTTCAGACATGATTTCTGTTTTTTGTAGAAAACAAAAAAGTATTTTACAAAGATCAAAAACCTAACTTATGAAGCATGCTTTCCAAATTTTGTGAAACAAAACCCATTGGTTGAATCATACTCTATGGTGGAAAATGACCTTTTCTGTGTGTGTCCAATATTTTTGAAAGTGAGTTTTACAAATTAGGTTTTAGATAAGTTAAGTTCTTTTATAATGTTTTTTGCAAAGAAGGTGACTATTCACATGCCTTGAAGCAGTGTCGTATTTGTATCTAATACAATTAGAGGAGGGGGCGAGATACACTCCCTCAAATGCCCAGGGCTAACGTTGTTTCTAAAGTAAGTCAATACCAGCAAAATATTCTTTTACCTTTTCCTAGTAAAAGAAGAATTTTCTCAGTAAGTTGTCATAATGAGTCTTTTGATTAACATGTTATCATTGAGTTTGGTGGTCATTGACCCCCTGGCTATTCGTAAGAAGGTTGTGTAGAGACACGATCTAGAGTTTGATTATTTATAGTCTTTGACGTTTAACCGAATTTAGTTAGAGAACCTACTTTTAAAAAGTTTTAACAAAAAGTTTCAATGCATGTATGAGACAAAAGCAGTCATCGGGATGAATCTTCACTTTCTGAACAAAACGGTGCCAATTCAAGAAAGAAATCATGTGTGACTAAAACGACACAAAAGAAAGTAAAACAGATCAACTATATACAGATTTCTATATAGACCTATAACCAAAACAAGTCAGTTTCTCTGATAACCACTAGAGGCCATTAGCTCTAAATCAAATGAAGTCCACAAAGATCCCAAAGACCAAATCTGGGAGTTATGCAAAGTTCTTGCATGTTGACCCTCCCAGGTCACTTCCAGCTGTAGTAACAGAATTAAAAAAACTTCTCCTAATAGCGGGCATTTCCATGAATATAAAACCAACTATAAATATTTGTTCTAAAAGTTGGTGCAATCCAACTGGATTGAAGTAAAGTCCTCTACCCGACTAAAGAGCCAAATATTTTCTGGCAGTACAGAAGTTTCATAACGTGACTTTCTCCTGAGGGAAATCAAATCTCGTAACCACATTTTAAAACGACTTATTCTCTAGGTAATAAGACAAAGCTGAAAATAAAGTACCAATGTTTTTTTAATTTTCCACTCATACAAAAAACCTAAAATAAAATGTTTAAATAAAGTTAGAGAAAGAGTGGTGGGAAGACTACTTGTTCCTGTCCATGTATGCAATCTGAGACGCAGATAAATCTACTCTGGCCTGTATTAACTTCGCTGCTGGAATTTGTGCGAGTACATTCTGTGACTTGGGGAGAAGCCAAAACTCCAGCCCCGCTCTCATATCTCATGTTGCAACTAATGGCTTCTGGCCGAGCTGGAGCCCTCGGCCAGACCATCACACACACAGGGAGGAGTAGGCTCATTGTGTGGGAGTAGGTTCGCTTTTTGTAAGAAATAATGAAAAGAGCACAGCTTCTGTTTTAGAAATTAGAGCCATTCTCATGCTTTTCTTTTACTGCTGGCTAACCCCACCAAAGTCCACTTTTCTTTCCTTTCTTTATGAAAACCTTCTTTCCTTTCAAATGCAACAAGCTATCACATGATTTCTTTCAGTTGCATGATGTGTTTTTCACCTATAAAGTACATGGTGTGCATAAAGCAAAAACATCCTTTATGATTATGCAACTAACCGTTCTGTATGTCCTGGGCAAAACCTGTCTGTCATGGAATGTATTTACTCTTTTAACATAGCTTGCAATGTTGATGTAGATCTTTCTCCGGTCACATATAAATGATGCAATGTAAACACGAGGGAAAGTGAATATTTGTAACAGTGGGTGGTGCCAGTTTAAGAACAAGTGAGTAAATAGTAAAGTCACATTATGGAGGTTTTGAAGATGGTGTAATTCTAATAAAAGAACGTTATGATAAGAATTCGTGGAAGTACTCGAGTATTAACGGTTATTTGCATAAAGCGTTATTTTGAAGCAAATTATGGGGCCATGAAAAGTTCATTCACACTGAGCATGAGAAATGTGTTCTTGGCAAAGCAAAGAGTTTAATCATTAAACACGTACATAATATTTCATCGTTAAGCAGAAAGATGGGAGGGATGCTGTAAAACTGAAGAACCGACTTGATCATGTAATTCGAAGAAAAAATATGTAGAATGTTGATGAATGGAGGAAAGGCAGAAAACAAGTGTTTGAAAAGTTGAACGGAAAAACTTTTGTCTGCATGTCACACCACTTACTGATCAATGCTCCTCCGGGTGAAGAGAAACCAGATGGAGTGGTTCGGGCATCTACTGTAGTTAGGATGCCTCCTGAGCGCCTTGCTAGTGAGGTGTTTTGGGCATGTCCCAGAGAGAGGACACCAAGAGGCAGGACATGGACCCGCTGAGATACACAGCTGGCCGGGGAATGCCTTGACACCTTTCCTGGCGAGCTGGAGGATGCAGCCGGCTTGAGAGAAGCCTGGGTTTCCCATCTGAAGCTGTTGCCCCTGTGACCCGGCCCCGGATAATGGGAAGATGATGGAACGGAAAGTCTATCATCCAGGTTTGTTTTTCTTCTCTCATGTTTTATTCTTGAGTAAGACAGAGTACGTGTGTGTGAATGAGAGCGATCCAAATGGAAAAGTGAGGTTACAGAGAGAAGAGATAAAGAAGGTGGAAGATTTAAGTATCTAGGATCAAGAGTCCAGAGCAATGGAGAGTGTGGAAAAGAGGTGAAGAAGCGTGTTCAAGCAGGCTGGAACGGGTGGAGAAAAGTATCAGGTGTGATGTGTGACAGAAGAGTTTCAGCTAAAATGAAAGGGAAAGTGTACAAAACCGTGGTGAGACCGGCCATGCTGTTTGGTCTAGAGACAGTGGGACTGAGGAAAAGACAGGAAACAGAGATGGAGGTAGCAGAGATGAAGATGCTGAGGATCTCTCTGGGAGTGACCAGGATGGACAGGATTAGAAATGAGTATATCAGAGGAACAGAACATGTTAGAGGTTTTGAAGATAAAGTTCAAGGGGCCAAACTGAGATGGTTTGGACATGTACAGAGAAGAGTACATCGGAAGAAGGATGCTGGGATTGGAACCACCAGGAAAGAGGACTAGAGGAAGACCAAAGAGGAGGTTCATGAATACAGTGAAGGAAGACATGAAGATAGTTGGTGTGACCAAAGAGGATGCAGCAGATAGGGTTAGATGGAAGAAACTGACTTGCTGTGGCGACCCCTGAAGGGAAATGCCGAAAGGAGAAGATGTTTTATTCTTGATCAGTGGTCATTGTAGGTGCTTTCCCCTCATGACAAATGATTCACATGACAGGGCATTTTCACACAGAGAAAACCTGCTTACTCTAATTGTGTATTTACAAAATCAAACTGGAGTGTCTGTTCATTTCTTCAGATTCAGCCACTGAAGAAATGCTCCCATGACCTCCCCATGACTGTTGCTTTCACCTTTCAGATTTCCTCCAGTTCCTGCGTCACTCTTGGGTTTTTCTGCATTTTCTCACACTGCTTTTTACTCCAAACTTTGCTGATGAATCACACCCAGTTTGTTAGCCACAGTCGTTTATTTGGTCTGGATCTAGAAGTCTCATGGACTCCTAACTTCAATGTGGTCGGAATGTTACCACATTAAAAGATGCGACCCTGAGGTTGAGAAGGCATGTTCTAAACGGATTCTTCTGTTCATTATAAAACCTGCTTGGTTATGAAACTCTATGTGTAATTTGTCAAACAGTAATTTACTCTCTGCTGTTCAGTGCGAAACCTGCACCAAGGTCCTCAACTCTAGCGCTCCGTTGGATTTGTTTTTGTCTTACCAATTAGATATTTCTCAGTGGTGAGTGCCATCGTGGGGTCTTTTCACTGGTATTTCTTCTTCTTCTTTCGGCATTTCTCTTCAGGGTTCGCCACAGCAAGTCAGTTTCTTCCATCTAACCCTATCTGCTGCATCCTCTTCAGTCACGCCAACTATCTTCATGTCTTCCTTCACTGTATTCATGAACCTCCTCTTTGGTCTTCCTCTAGTCTTCTTTCCTGGTGGTTCCAAATCCAGCATCCTTCTTCCTATATACTCTCTCTCCTCTACACATGTCCAAACCATCTCAGTCTTGCCTCTCGAACCTTATCCCCAAAACCTCTAACATGTGCTGTTCCCTTGATGTACTCATTTCTAATCCCGTCCATCCTGGTCACTCCCAGAGAGATCCTCAGCATCTTCATCTCTGCTACCTCCGTCTCTGCTTCCTGTCTTTTCTTCAGTGCTACTGTTTCTAGACCAAACAGCATGGCCGGTCTCACCACGGTTTTGTATTTAATCAGTTTATTAACCTTTTCTCCTGTTGGATATACTTACGACTCTTTGCTTCTCTTATTTCTTCCTGACTGGTCCACTTTCATTTCTGGCAGCTAAGATGGCAGATAAAACTACCCCGGCAATAGCTACCACAGTTCGCCAAACAACGACTTCCAGGTGGAACTCTACAAAGACTTGGTCTGGGTTTTCCATGCTTTGCTACTATCAGATGGAGTACCAAGCATCTTCTTGTACAAGGGCTGTTCTGCTCACTTCCATTCTGAATGTTTCCTCACAAGCTTAAAGAGATTCGCAGGGATCGTCTTGTTGCTTGGTTCCATCTTGAGTGCTTTCTTCAAGGCTTGAATGGCTGGTGTATAGTCACCCAATAAAGCATGAACTTTCCTCATCCAAAAAAGTGCTATTATGTTATCGGGCTTTAGTACGAGGCCTGAGATGCTGGAGTGGAAAGCATAGCGGTCCAATTTCAGCCAGGAGGCAGCCATGTTGTTCAGACACTTGACTTGACACTTTACTTGCAAATGAAGAAAATGTAAACACTAGATTTGTTGCATTCATGGCATCCTTTAAGATATTCACACTGAAATTTGCTGAGCTCTAAAGGGTTCATTCTTTTACATACTTTTGGCTATAACAGTATTTAGAGCACCTGATTGACGATAACTCACATTTTGAAATCTTATAATCCTCACGACTCTATCAGGCAGGAAGGGTTCAGAAGACAAAAACTGAAAAAAAAATATGCACAAACATGCTTGGTTAAAGAAGAGATAAAGAAGGTGGAAGATTTTAAGTATCTAGGATCAACAGTCCAGAGCAATGGAGAGTGTGGAAAAGAGGTGAAGAAGCGTGTTCAAGCAGGCTGGAACGGGTGGAGGAAGGAATCAGATGTGATGTGTGACAGAACAGTTTCAGCTAAAATGAAAGGAAAAGTGTACAAAACCGTGGAAAGACCGGCCAGGCTGTTTTTGGTCTAGAGACAGTGGCACTGAGGAAAAGACAGGAAACAGAGATGGAGGTAGCAGAGATGAAGATGCTGAGGATCTCTCTGGGAGTGACCAGGATGGACAGGATCAGAAATGAGTATATCAGAGGAACAGCACATGTTAGAGGTTTTGGTGATAAAGTCCGAGAAGCCAGACTGAGATGGTTTGGGCATGTGCAGAGGAGAGAAAGAGAGAGAGTACATCGACAGAAGGTTGCTGGGTTTGGAACCACCAGGAAAGAGGACTAGAGGAAGACCAAAGAGGAGGTTCATGGATACAGTGAAGGAAGTTGGTGTGACCAAAGAGGATGCAGCAGATAGGGTTAGATGGAAGATGCTGTGGCGACCCCTGAAGGGAAATGCCGAAAGAAGAAGATTACCTCTTAAATATGCTCCATCTGATTATGCGATTAATCAATTGCAAGGATTACATGGAATAAATTCTATCAGGATAACAAATGAGTCTAACACCTTTTTGGTGTTTGACAAGTTGACAGAAGTCATGAAAAGCTGGTTCTTTCTGCCAGAACCAACACGTTGGAGCACGAGAAACTTCTTCCAGATTACTGTGGTTGCTATCTTTACATCCGCTTTGATCACTAAATTCTAACCAATTTAGGATGACATAACACATGTAATACCTCCAATGGGGAGACAGATGGTGCATGAAGGATAAAAAAAACGATTTGACATTGCATCATCATCACATTTGTAATTTTGTTTGATGGTTATCACTTCAGATTTTTTATAATTGTGTGGAACAGACTCCTTGTTTGTGACATTTAGTCTGTATGTTGCATTTTGGGTTCAATGTGCAACTTTACTATTTACTGTATATACACGGTTGAAAACTTATTTAATGGGATTGCACTCTTTCAGGTCTAAATGTTTTTGCCCCACCACATCTGGTTCAACAAAATGAATATTGTGTAACAGCAAATTGAGATTGGCTCGAAGCAATGTGTTAATTGGTTTTTATTCTATTTTATTGAAATCCTCAAATACCAGCATTGATGAGCCCTCTCTTATTCATAATGACAATGTATTCTGCAGATACATTACTCCTCGGTATCTTACTCAAAAGCCTGACAGTGATCATTCTTTTTAAATGTTCCCAAAACACAGTTTGATTCTAAGGCATCCTCTTCTTCTCCTTTCGGCATTTCCCTTTAGGGGTCGCCACAGCAAGTCAGTTTCTTCCATCTAACTCTATCTGCTGCATCCTCTTTGGTCACACCAATTATCTTCATGTCTTCCTTCACTGTATCCATGAACCTCCTCTTTGGTCTTCCTCTAGTCTTCTTTCCTGGTGGTTCCAAATCCAGCATCCTTCTGCCGATGTACTCTCTCTCTCCTCTACACATGTCCAAACCATCTCAGTCTGGCCTCTTTGACTTTATCTCCAAAACCTCTAACATGTACTGTTCCCCTGATGTACTCAATTCTAATGCTGTCCATCCTGGTCACTCCCACAGAGATCCTCAGCATCTTTAACTCTGCTACCTCCATTTCATTCTAAAGCACCAAATGAGAAATACTTTTGAACAAACTCAAAGAACTGCAATAAATTGAGATTGTTGGTATTTTTTTCCTGTAGAACTTCCGTTTCGTTCCGTCATCTTCCGCTTGTTTCGGGGTCGGGTCGCGGGGGCAACAGCCTTAAGCGGGCAGCCCAGGCCTCTCTCTCCCCGGCTGCATCCTCTAGCTCACCTGGAAGGATCCCAAGTCGTTCCCCGGCCAGCTGTGAGACATAGTCTCTCCAGCGGGTCCGGGGTCTGCCCCTTGGTCTCCTCCCGGTAGGACGTACCCAAAACACCTCGCCCGCGAGGCGCTTGGGGGGCATCCTGACCAGATGCCCAAACCACCCCATCTGGCTCCTCTCGACCTGGAGGAGGAGCGGCTCGACACCGAGCTCCTCTCGGATGGCAGAGCTCCTCACCCGATCTCTGAGTGAGAGCCCAGCCACCCTGTGGAGGAAGCTCATTTCGGCCGCTTGTACCCGCGATCTCACTCTTTTGGTCACCACCCACAGCTGGTGACCATAGGTGAGGGTTGGAACGTAGATCGACTTGAAAATCGAGAGCTTTGCTTTTCGGCTCAGCTCTTTCTTTACCACGACGGACCGATGCACCGTCCTAGTTGTTGCTGATGCCGCACCGATCCGCCTGTCGATCTCCTGCTCCATCCTTCCCCCACTCCTGAACCCCGAGATACTTAAACTCCTCCACTTGGGGCAGGACTCTGTCCCTGACCCGCAGGGGGCATTCCACCCTTTTCCGGGGGAGGACCATGGTCTCGGATTTGGAGGCGCTAATTCCCATCCCGGCCGCTTCACACTCGGCAGCAAATCGATCCAGCGAGAGCTGGAGATCACGGTCCGATGAAGTCAACAGGACAACATCATCCGCAAAAAGCAGAGATCCAATCCTGAGGTCACCAAACTGGATCCCTCCAACGCCTCGGCTGCACCTAGATATTCTGTTCATAAAAGTGATGAACAGAATCGGTGACAAAGGGCAGCCTTGGCGGAGTCCAAGTCCTGTAGAACTGAAATGCCTCAAAAACTTGTATTTATATCAGCTGGACAAGGCTTAGAACACTAGCCTGTCTGTGTGGAGTTTGCATGTTCTCCCTGTGTATGTGTGGGTTTTCTCCAGGTTTATTGGTTCCCTCCAGGATTTTGGAATCCGCCAGGATAGGCTCCGGCACCCCCTGCAGCCCCTTTAGAAATAAGCATTTCAGAAGATGAAACGAAAGTTACTCTTATCACCTTTTACTTTTTCACCCAGTCAGCACAGACAAAATTTGTAACCACTGACTCGATCCTAACGTCCTCAAAAAAACTGAGATGCTGATCTATGCCAACACTAAATGTCCTGAAAAATTAAATATCAATATTTGAATGAAGCTGCAAAGAATTGTAGTCTATCTTGTTGTTAAACGTTTGATTGGTTTCATGGATTGATCCAAACCCAGCTGATAACAGCAATTCTTTAATTGTTTTAGAGCTGAATTTTTCCAGGTTTTTCCAAGTTAGTTTTACTCTTAAAACAGCTCATTCAGCACTCATCTTACTTCTACTTTGATCTTATTCCTTTCACTGCTGCTTTCTCTGTTTCTCTTCTTGTCGTTTTGTGAAGCCATTTTACTTGATCTTTTTTGCTGTGTCAGCCGAGGGGCACTTTTGAGATGGCATCATTCTTCTCAAGTTAGTAGCTTGTGACACAGTATCGGGGAATCCAGAAACAAAGTTTAGAGCAGGGGTCACCAACCCGGTGCCCACAGGCACCAGGTCACCCGCAGCGACCGCATCAGTCACCCGCAGGCCAGTTCTAAAAATAGCACCAATCGCGAATTAGCTCTGTCTAAAATTTTATTTATATGTGTTGCTATTCTTTTTGAATTTCATTTACAGTGATGTAAATTTATAAACGAATACATAAAAACGTATAAATATATATATATATATATATATATATATACCACAAAAAAAAAGTTTAATATGTGAACTCTGACGTAGTATGGGTCGGAGGTCAGTCTAGTGCGCATGACAAACCAGCTTTGCTGAGATGCACTCGTGAGCGCTGCAAAGATGAGGTTATGAACACGTTTTCTACCCACAAAAACATGGCAGAAAAAAGGAAGAAAACTTATCATTTTCACAGTGAATGGGAGGAAGAGTTCTTTTTTACTAACGTGAAAGAAAACTGTGTGTGTCTCATCTGCGGTGCGACTGTGGCGACACACAGTCACACCGTCCAAATTTTGAGAGGAGTAGATTTTTGTTAAATCTTACATAATTGATAATTTGTACAAACATGGTTCAGAGTTTATGATTTGATAACTTTAGTAAAAATTGAAAAAGATTTCCTGCAAAATGTTGTGGAAGTGATCATTTGAAAATGAAACACGTGGATATTGCATATTGAAATGTATCTGTTTCCTACCTTGTTTAATCATACTGAAATAATTATTGTGATGGATCATTAACAATCAGTGTCTTCACATAGAATATCATTAATAATAATAATATAAAATTAAAGGTACACTGTGTAACTTTGTTATTTCAGAAGTGCATTATCAAAGTGGTAGCCCTTTGCATTACTCAGTGCACTTGAAGTAGCTCTCAGTTTCAAAAAGGTTGGTGACCCCTGGTCTAAAGTATTGTAATGATTCTACTTATGAAGGCAGTTCCAGAAATAGACGTTAAAAATATTACCTTTGTAAAAAAAAAAAAAAGACACTGTAAAACTTTTCTTATTAAAGTGATTTAGATATTTAGCTGTAGAGTAGAATAAGCTAATATTTAAACAATAACCTTTGACACATTGATTGCTCATCCCGGGGGAGGGATCTCTCTTTCATGTGGATCCCCTCGAGGTTTCTTATTTTTTCCCCACTGATGGGTTTTTTAGGAGTTTTTCCTCACCGAGAAGGAGAGTCTAAGTGCATAAATGTGCTAGTCTTGTTTAGTTAGCATTTGTTAGTTATTTTTCTTGCTGTATATTTGTGTTAATACATTCCTCTTTTTCTTGTGAAGCCCATTGAGACGGAAATTCTGTGATTTTGGGCTATACAAATAAAATAGAATTGAATTAAATTGTTAAACACATTTGATCAAAAAAAGAGACGACACTAACAGTCAGATATGGACAGCTTTACACTCGGTTCCACTTTTCTACTGAAATCTAGATAACCATCAGGAGAAAAGCAAATGAAATGTCCAGATCTACTTATCTTGCTGGAGCTTTATTGATTCTAATTAAATGTAATGTTAGTCATAAAAAAACTCAACCCAATACCAGCTGATTGATAATCCCCATTCTTGCCGCAGAGAGGATGAGCATGAAAGGTCAAACAGAGTCCCAAGCCGAGAGTCAGTGGTTAAGAAGAAATCAAAGAGGATGAAGAGGACGATGGGGGAGGAGAAGATCCTCTATCAGACACAGAGCTATGGTCTGGGCTCAGATGAGTGACATGACCCCGGTGTGGTCCCACACCGAGCGCATTATTGAGTGTCTGAGAGGGATTTAGAGTCCAGGGCTTAGCACAGATCAGGCCCCAATTCCCTGTCAGGGTTTGAGCTAGCGTTATAGAGGTAGAAGCTGATGGGTCACAGGACAACTAATATTAGTTTAGATAAAACTGACTTCTATTACTTTATCTGAAATAGTAAAAAATAGGATTTCCCCGCTTCATTGGAATCAGGATTAATTTTGCGCTGCACTTTTTAAATTGAAAGTTTATCCGTGAAAATAAACAGAAATTGATTACCGGGTTTAGTATTTGTGTTTCCGAAATGTTCCATCAGTTACATAAAAACAACAAACTGTCCTGTTCAGATATTAACCACAACTGGACTATGGACTTGACCATCGTCTGTACCCAGTGTGGTGCACGTTTTACTCTGCTTCGTTACTCTTTTTATAACAGTGTAAAAAAAAAAAAAGGAGGTCTCTGCTTTGAATTGTGTTTTTAAATGCAATAAATCAACAATTTTTCTTTTTACACCAGTATAACTACTGTTTTTATTGAACGATCTGATCTTAAATCAACTGAAATCTAGATTTTGTATAGTTTAATAAGTTTCTAAACTGCTTTCATATGAATGAAAATTTCTGGTTGATTGTGAAAAAGGTAAGAATTAACAATTAAAGAAATCAAAACAATCCGTCTGAAAACAGTTTGCTTTATTTAGAACCTGCTGTGCGAAGTCAAAAAGCCCAAATGAGCGTTATGTAAACACATTCCCTGCACGCACAGCCCAGACAGCCACAGCTGGCTGAACTTGCGTAAGAGGCCCTGGCTCAGACTCTGTGTATGCCATCCGGGTTTGTAGATCATTGGAAATCTGCTTTAGTTCAGGCCTTGTCTCACAGGCACCAGCTGCATGGTACTGCATCGGATGGATTAACATAAGTGCAGGATTGAGGTTGTCCCACATAACTACAGTATGAAAAGAGGTCTTTTGGTCTGAGAGATTTCCAAAAAAAAAGGTTCATGCCACTTTGCAGGGGTTGTCCAAAGGTTAGGAAATTGAATGTTGGATGAATCAACCTTGAGGTTTTGCTGAATGTTAAACAAGTGAGGCCATGAAGGTGAAAAGAGACGGTGTGCTAACACTGGGAAAGCAAACGGAGCATTTAATGGACCACAAACAGGGTGGGACATAAAACAAGATATTGGGTATCTATCTTACCTCCCCTGCTGCTTATGTAGGACGACTTCTGGAGAAAACTAGGATATTGTCTTTCATGAGTTGTTGTAACAACTGCTCAGAGTTTTTCTGGTGGATTCACCTGTTTTCTGTGTGAAAACAGACCAAATGAAATCATTTTTAAAAAACAAAGTACCGTATTTTCCGCACTATAAGGCGCACTGCACTATAAATGACATTTTTAGAACTTTTTCCACACTATAAGGCGCACCGCATTATAAGGCGCTACAGTAAAGGCTGTTCAACTTTGCCCTCTAACTGCGGCCATCTCGCTTTGTTCCCGCGGAAACTCTGTTTAGTCTTGTTTACTTGGCGCAGCACATCCTCTTGCTTCCTCCACTACCTCACCATTGATTCGTTGATGTTAAACTCTCTGGCTGCGGCTCTATTCCCGTGTTCTACTGCGTGACCGATTGCCTTGAGTTTAAACTCTGCGGTGTAACAGTGTCTCTTGGTAGGAGCCATTTCCGGGTCGTTACACAAACACACAAATAGAAATGAGACGCCCTTTCATATATCCCAGCATGCACCGCGCACTACTTTTTCTACGGGGGAAAATGGAGTCGGCGGCTGCTTCCGGCAGTTGTGACACCTGTTGTATCTCAATATTAATGTACAAACTCTTACCATAGTTAAAAGGTGCATCTTGGACTTTAGAGAAAATTTAAGGTTTTTAGGTGCACCTTATAGTGCGGAAAATACGGTATTCTTTATTTACATTACTATCCCGGCGTTGTTTGTGACTTGTTCTTCCACTGATGTTTGGTTTGAAGCCGTGTGAATAGTTTTTTTTTTTCTGACCATAGAAGTCAACTCCGGTCTGTTAAAAGCTGAAGGTCTTAGTTCACTTACCACAAGTGAACTGTGACGCGGGTCAGTCACAGTGTGAAAGCAAACAGAACACCCACTGAACCGGAAAGCCAGCAAACAGAGAACCTCCAGGGATCGTTAGCCTGAAGTTCTCTAAAGGTTTGTTTTTACCTAACCAAAAACTAACGTTCCCTAAACGTTAGCTGTTGGCAATGCTAGAACCTAACCCTCCCAGTGCGTTGAGAGAACCAAGTTCTGAATGTTATGGTTTAAATTAACGTTAGAGGAATGTTCTGAAAACCAAAAAAATGACGCTTGAACCTTCAGAGAACCAAAAAATAACCTTTAAAGAACAGTCTGCTAACCTTTAAAAAACCTTCCCAGAACGTTCTCTTCTTCTTCTTCCAGCATTTCCCTTCAGGGGTCGCCACAGCAAGTCAGTTTCTTCCATCTAACCCTATCTGCTGCATCCTCTTCGGTCACACCAACTATCTTCATGTCTTCCTTCACTGTATCCATGAACCTCCTCTTTGGTCTTCCTCTAGTCCTCTTTCCTGGTGGTTCCAAACCCAGCATCCTTCTGCCGATGTACTCTCTCTCTCTCTTCTCTGCACATGTCCAAACCATCTCAGTCTGGCCTCCCAGAACGTTCTGGTATGTTAAATTGTTACCTGGGAGGTATTGAAACATTAACACAAACCGTCCAAGTTTCACCTCTCTTTCATTTTGTACTGAACTCTAGTACAAACTCTTGTAAAACCTAAAAAAACCGATCCCTAACTGCATTAAACTGTAGTATCTCATTTATTACAGTGACCAGCCTTTTTTTTTTTTCATTTTACCTCTTGTTTATCTCTCATCTTTCCATGGACAATCCCCACCTCTGTTTTGCTGAGCATAATGCTGTCCAGACTGTTCAATAAACTCCAGTGGGAAATGAAACTGAGCCAAATAAAGGTGTGAAATCATTTGCAACTCTCCGCCCAATCAAACTGAGTTCCCTGGACGGTCCTGGCATGGCATGTAAAGCTTTTTGGCTACTTCATTTGTGCATCTTGCTGGGAATATGTTAAGTAGAATGTCCATTAAATCACACAAAAGCAGCAAAGTTAGATACAAAAATCCGGATATGAAATATTTCATATTTCATATATTGGTATTTGCGTTATTTGGAGATGGTAGCTCAGTAGTTAGAGCGTTCCTCCAAATCCGAGACCATGGTCCTCACCCAGAAAGGGGTGGAATGCCCCCTACAGGTGAGGGACAGGTCCTGCACCAAGTGGAGGAGTATAAGTATCTTGGGGTCTTGTTCACGAGTGGGAGAAGAATGGAGCGGGACATCCACAGACGGATCGGTGCGGCGTCAGCAATAACTAGGACGCTGCATTGGTCCGTCGTGGTAAAGAAAGATCAGAGCCTAAAGCAAAGTTCTCAATTTACAAGTCGATCTACGTTCCAACCCTCACCTATGGTCACCAGCTGTGGGTGAGGGATCCAGTTTGGTGACCTCAGGATTGGATCTCTGCTTTTTGCGGATGATGTTGTCCTGTTGACTTCATCGGACCGTGATCTCCAGCTCTCGCTGGATCGATTTGCTGCCGAGTGTGAAGTGGCCGGGATGGGAATTAGCGCCTCCAAATCCGAGACCATGGTCCTCCCCCGGAAAAGGGTGGAATGCCCCCTGCGGGTCAGGGACAGAGTCCTGCCCCAAGTGGAGGAGTTTAAGTATCTCGGGGTTCACGAGTGGGGGAAGGATGGAGCAGGAGATCGACAGGCGGATCGGTGCGGCATCAGCAACAACTAGGACGGTGCATCGGTCCGTCGTGGTAAAGAAAGAGCTGAGCCGAAAAGCAAAGCTCTCGATTTTCAAGTCGACCCACGTTCCAACCCTCACCTATGGTCACCAGCTGTGGGTGGTGACCAAAAGAGTGAGATCGCGGGTACAAGTGGCCGAAATGAGCTTCCTCCGCAGGGTGGCTGGGCTCTCAGTCAGATATCGGGTGAGGAGTTCTGCCATCCGGGTGGAGCTCGATGTCAAGCCGCTCCTCCTCCAGGTCGAGAGAAGTCAGATGGGGTGGTTCGGGCATCTGGTCAAAATGCCTTCGAGCGCCTCGCTGGTGAGGTGTTTCGGGCACGTTCCACCAGGAGGAGACCAAGAGAGAGAGAGAGACCAAGACCCCGGACCCGCTGGAGAGACTATGTCTCACAGCTGGCTGGGGAACAACTCAGGATCTTTTCGGATGAGCTGGAGGATGCAGCTGAAGTGAGAGAAGCCTGGGCTTCCCGTCTGAGGCTGTTCGTCCCACGAACCGGCCCTGGATAAGCAGAGGATGACGGAACAGAACGGAATGAAATATTTCTCCCCATTGCTGTGTTTAAAAGCTCTAAAAGAGAAAGGTCATATTTTTAACCACAGTCATTTCTAAAACAGTGCATGAGCATATGCTGAGTCATTTCTGACGCACTGGTAGCAGAGCTTTTCTTTTACCTGTAATCTAATTTTCCTGTTTGTGTACACGAGTCTTATCTTATTTCTCTTTTAATCCCCCTACCTTTATCCTGCTGCCACAGATTTAAAATGTATGCACAGCCAAATCATTTAAATTGTTTCTCAATCGCTACGACAGGCAGCTGGAAGAGGAATGAGAAGTAAGGATCTGAATCCACTGTGAAAGTCTATGAAACATCTGATTGGGGGCATGCGAGGTTAATCCCAAACAGTAAATTAGGTTAAAAGTCTATATGTTGTCTTTTAAAAAAACAGATTAAAGTCTTATCTGATAGAAATAATGAAGGTTGAACAAACAAAAAAAAAGTTTCTAATTTAGTTTTTAGAAAGATAAAGAAAAAAAAGGCAAAAATGAAAGTAAAAGAAAATGTCTTATTAAAATTTTTTTTTTTTTACATACTCTATTCATCCCTCACCGAGGAAATTTGTGTGATGCACTACTACACCGCAGCAGGCTGCCACGACGACGCCAATGGTGGGAGAAACCGGGGTTTAGGTGTCTTCTCCAAGGACCCTAGACATGAACTCAGTGGGAATCGGACCCGCGAACGTCGAAATTCAAAAATGTCAAGTTGTTCATTTCCGATTTATTTGTGGCCGTTCCGTTCCGTCATCTTCCGCTTGTTCCGGGGTCGGGTCGCGGGGGCAACAGCCTCAGACGGGAAGCTCAGGCCTCTGTCACCCCGGCTGCATTCTCCAGCTCACCCGGAAGGATTCCAAGTCGTTCCCCAGCCAGCTGGAGAGACATAGTCTCTCCAGCGGTCTGGGGTCTGCCCTTTGGTCTCCTCCCGGTGGGACGTGCGCAAAACACCTCGTCCGCGAGGCGTTCGGGGGGCATCCTGACCAGATGTCCGAACCACCCCATCTGGCTCCTCTCGACCTGGAGGAGGAGCGGCTCGACACCGAGCTCCTCCCGGATGGCAGAGCTCCTCACCCGATCTCTGAGAGCCCAGCCACCCTGCGGAGGAAGCTCATTTCGGCCGCTTGTATCCTCGATCTCATTCTTTCAGTCACCAACCACAGCTGGTGACCATAGGTGAGGGTGGGAACGTACAGGCATGTGAGAAAATTAGGACACCCCATGAAATAATCAGCTCTTTATTTAGAAATGGTTCACATACCAATGTCCAGTCATGTTTATATGTATTTTTCAAAAAGAAAGTGATTTGATTGCAATTTAACAACAAAAATGAACATTGTTTGACGAATCCAAAAAAAGAAAAAAATAAAGTATGTATTTTAATGGAGAAAAAAGTTAGGACACCCAACCCCCTAATAGCTAGTGTTGCCCCCTTCGGCTGATATAACTTCAACGAGACGCTTTTTGTAACCTTTTACCAGTCTCTGACATCGATCAGGAGAAAGTTTGGCCCACTCCTCAATGCAGAATTCTTTTAGCTGTGAGATGTTTGAGGGGTGTCTTGCATGTACAGCCCGTTTCAAGTCACCCCACAGCATTTCGATGGGATTAAGATCAGGGCTCTGATTTGGCCATTCCAGGACTCTCCACTTCTTCTTTTTTAGCCAGTCCTTGGTGGATTTGCTGGTATGCTTTGGGTCATTGTCTCGTTGCAGTATCCAGTTACGCTTCAGCTTTAATTTTTTGACAGATGGTTTCACATTTTCTTCAAGCACCCTCTGATACACAGTGGAATTCATGGTAGATTCTATGATGGTGAGCTGGCCAGGTCCTGCTGCAGCAAAGCAACCCCAAACCATGACACTGCCCCCTCCATGCTTTACAGTTGGTATGAGGTTCTTTTCTTGGAAGGCTGTATTTGGTTTACGCCAAACATGTCTTCTGTTCTGGTGTCCAAATAATTCAATTTTAGACTCATCTGTCCAAAGAACCTTATTCCAGAAGTTGTGGTCTTTGTCTATGTTCTCTCTGGCAAACTTCAGTCTGGCCTTGATGTTTTTTAGAGAGCAAAGGTTTCTTCCTTGCACACCTCCCATGCAAGTCACTCTTGTGCAGTCTCTTTCTGATTGTAGAGTCATGCACTTTCACATTGACAGTTGCCAGAGCCTGCTGTAAATCCCTTGATGACACTTTAGGATTTTTCAGGACCTCTTTGAGCATCTTGCGTTCTGCTCCGGGGGTAAACTTGCCCGGACGGCCAGATCTTGGCATGGTGGCAGTTGTTTTAAATGTCCTCCACTTGTAAATAATTTTGCGAATGGTGGAATGGCTGATGTTAAATTCTTTTGAAATCTTTTAAAATCCTTTACCAGACTCGTAAGCGGCCACAATCTTCTTTCTGAGGGCATCAGGAAGCTCTTTAGACCTCACCATGGCACTCACCTCAACATCTCAACTGTCAGGGCCACACCAAACTAAATCTGAGGTTTAAATAGGGCAAGCCTCCATTCAAATGCTGGGTAACGATGTACTAATCATGTGCACCAGACGTGATGCACCTGTTTGGGATTTTCAACATTTTAAGAGCGATAATATTGGGGGTGTCCTAATTTATTCCTCACCAGAAATTGCATTATTTTTTAATTAAATTTTACAGAAAGTTTTAAAAAGGCTTTTCTTATTTTTTTATTGTTTAGTTATATTACTTGGATCCCTGAGTTTAATTAAAATTGACATTAACTACCCATATGTCCAAATATATTTTAAAATACACAGGATTTCATAAGATGTCCTAATTTTTTCACATGCCTGTAGATCGACTTGTAAAGCGAGAGCTTTGCTTTTAGGCTCAGCTCTCTCTTTACCACGACAGACCGATGCAGCGTCCTAGTTATTGCTGATGCTGCACCGATCCACCTGTCGATCTCCCGCTCCATCCTTCCCCTACTCGTGAACAAGACCCCGAGATACTTAAACTCCTCCACTTGGGGCAGGACCCTGTCCCTGACCCACAGGGGGCATTCCACCCTTTTCCGGGCGAGGACCATGGTCTCGGATTTGGAGGCGCTAATTCCCATCCCGGCCGCTTCACACTCGGCAGCAAATGGATCCAATGAGAGGCCATAGTATCAAATCATCTGTCACACCCTGCCAACTTTAGTTTGATCCTATAAAAACTATTTCATTAGTTTTACCTTTCATACTGGCGGGAAATCCGAAGCAAACCTTGTAATTGATTCAATTTTCACAACATCAGTCATGTTGGTTCCTTGAGCACACTGGTCTACACCACGAAGCTGTAAGACCAATGCTGTGCTCTTTCTCCAACGGTAGAGATGATGATTGCTATTCTCTCCCAGTCCAAAAGTTCAGGATCATAGGTGAAGCGAAGGTCACGCTGCAGAAGCAAACCAGGGTAATCAAATAGATCTCCAAAAAAAAAAAAAAACCCACGCGGTCTTACACAGGAAAATGATGATGCTTGGTAGAAACCACTGGAGTAATTGCAGGTAGGGAGGTAGGACTACGGTCTCCTCTTGTCAGTG
The DNA here is from genome assembly GCA_902685375.1 of Neostethus bicornis. NCBI lineage: Eukaryota > Metazoa > Chordata > Actinopteri > Atheriniformes > Phallostethidae > Neostethus > Neostethus bicornis. The sequence goes on from LR738564.1 coordinate 13,719,460, forward strand.
GTAGATGAAGTACTCACTTTTTGTACTTAAGTAAAAGTACAGATAATTAGGCAAAAAATTTACTTAAGTAAGAGTAAAAGTACCAATAAAAAATCTACTTAAGTAAAAGTACAAAAGTACTTGGTGTAAATTGTACTTTTTAAGTAAAAAGTAAAAGTATTCGATCATAATTCAAATGTTATTTTTTTGTGCTATAGGGTGTCACCATGGTGACCAGGATAAATACTCTGCAGGGGTGTGACCCCCCTCTCCCGCCTATTTTGGTCCACAAAAAAAATAAATAAAATAAAAGGAAAGGGGACAAGTCAAGCTATCCCCTAGAAGGGCCAGTGCATGGGCTGCCAAAATGGAGGAAAATCACACTTATTTTTTAAAATGTTTTGGGGGGGAGGCCCCCAGTCACGAGCCCCACCCCCCTTTGGAAAATTCTAGATCCGCCCCTGCTCTGTGTAATGATGGCTCAACTTTTTATTTAGAAGTAAACACAACGAACAACGATCTTCTGACTCTTTTTAATTTGTACTATATTTGATGTTAGGTTTTTGGCGCTGAATGAATGCGGAAAATGTTTCTCGATTCATTACTTCTTCTCCCGATCAACTGCTTCTTTTGATTTTGGCGATGCGGCTTCAAGATGCGCTAAAAAAAAACTGTGTATTTTTCAAATTCCTGAACGAAACTGTAACGAAAAATGTAAAACACACTTTTAAAAAGTAGCGAAGTAAAAGTACAGATATTTGCTCTAAAATGTAGTGAAGTAAAAGTACCGGTCTCAAATTTTACTTTAGTAAAGTACAGATACACAATTTTTTTTACTTAAGTACAGTAACGAAGTACATTTACTTTGTTACGTTCCACCACTGCCTCTTTTAGGTGACGGAAACTGTGAAAGATATCGAGTTCGCAAGTGCCGTATGAGGTCAGACATCAAAGACTCATTCCCTCTCACTGCTCCACAGAGGATGTAACAGCCACCAACTGAGCAATGGCTGAAGATGACTCGTGGCTTGAGATCAAAGATGATCCATCATTTTAAGAAGGTATGCCTGCTGTGTCCATTTTTAATTGCAAACTTATGTCAGACTTGCATTTAGGAAGACTCAAACGCTGGCATTCACACAAAAGATATTCATTACAGGTCTTGAAAATCACTGGAATCATGTTCTGGGAAGATTGCATGCTTTAAGAGAAGAGCACAGGTTTTAAGTAGGAGACTTCAAGGCAGGAAACATTAGGGTACTGAGGATGATGAAACAGATGAAGGCATTCAGTAGATGAGTCCAGGATGGTATCTGAGGGACTCTGGGTAATGAAGTTCTGCATAGTAATTAGATTGGTGGTATGGAATGTGAAACAGAAGCGGCAGGCATAACATTTCCAACCTACCATTTTCCAAGTTTTTGATTTGGAAACAATGAAACAAATACACCACAGTCAACAGAAACATCCCAAGTCCTGTAAAAAAAATGGTGTATCCTAAAAACATTTATTTCAAAATAAAGGAGAAGTATCCAAATTCCACCAGTGATGGTTTTATTTGAAAAATTGTGTATTAATTGAAGGTCAGTTTCAAATTTAGTGTAACGTTAACTCAATGTTTCAGATAAAACTACCATAAGCAACATTTGAAAAATTCCATGAAGGTGAAGCTAAGACTATAATGACTCTTCACAGTAGTTCCAGAGCAATGGAGAGTGTGGAAAAGAGGTGAAGACGCATGTGCAGGCAGTTTGTAACGGGTGGAGAAAAGAATCAGGTGTGATGTGTGATAGAAGAGTTTCAGCCAAAATGAAAGGAAAAGTGTACAAAGCCGTGATGAGACCGGCAATGCTTTTGGCCTAGAGACAGTGGCACTGAGGAAAAGACAAGAAGCACAGATGGAGGTAGCAGAGATGAAGATGTTGAGGATCTCTCTGGGAGTGACCAGGATGGACAGGATCAGAAATGAGTATATCAGGGGAACAGCACATGTTAGAGGTTTTGGGGATAAGGTCAAAGAGGCCAGACTGAGATGGTTTGGACATGTGCAGAGAGAGAGAGTACATCGGCAGAAGGATGCTGGATTTGGAACCACCAGGAACGAGGACTAGAGGAAGACCAAAAAGGAGGTTCATGGATACAGTGAAGGAAGACATGAAGATAGTTGGTGTGTCCGAAGAGGATGCAGCAGATAGGGTTAGATGGAAGAAACTGACTTGCTGTGACGACCCCTGAAGGGAAATGCCAAAATTAAAAAAAAAAAAACGAAGACAAATAATTAAAATGAAAAGCTACAGTATAAACAAGTAAGCACATGTTTGACCAGTGTACACGTTCTTCTCTGCGTTTTGTCTCTTAACAGATAATGGGTTTAAATGCAGTACTTTTCAATTTGTCTGTAAAGTTTGTTTTTCTCATTTACGGTGAGATTTCACCAAAGTATACGCTGTACACCTGTATTTTGCTATAAAAAGATCCAGAGAACATCCTAAATTGGCATAATAATAAACTAGGATGCAATTTGGAAGCCGAATGAGCTGTGGAGTAGCGGTACACCACCAAAATGTTTGACGAGTTGTGTTTAAGCGCTCCATCGAAGCATCATTTATTTCACTTTGATGTTTGTTTGTGTTCGAAAAATATGTTCTCAATTTCACACATAAATGTTACTTTGGATGTAAATGTGAGAATTCAGTGTTGTGAAGAAATTGGAACTAATTTATCAGAAGCTTTTACCTTCCCATGAATATGAGGGTAGGTCACGCTCTAACAAGTACAGCTATGCACTGATTAGGGAGTAATGCACTTAAGTGGAGTAAAGTGCTCTGCTTCATAATTGGAACGGACTGGATTTGCCTCACTTGATCTGCCAGCATGGCACGGCCTTAGCAGTTACAGGAACACACAGCTTACAGCTGCTGATTTCCTCAGCTCGGGATGTGAAACCACGGCAACAATGAGCTCCTGTTTAACAAAAACCTGCAGGGGAAAAATCCTACAAATGTCACAACTTTATATGATTTATGGTCACGTCTGGTGTAAGGACAAGTTCTTGTTTTATTGAAATTATTACAGCAACAAATTACATGCGGAGGCAGCTGTTGTGTTTCACATTTTCTTTATTTTTAGTTACAAGTGGATATATTTATGTTCAGATTTACAAATTAAGATTATTGTATTAAAGAAATGTCAAGATTATTGTAAATTTTGTTCATACGAGATATGAAAAAACTGTCAAAACAAGTAACTTTAAAGCTTTGCATGTCATGATCCCCTCACTGGCCGCCAGAGGGAGCCCTGGATGCTCCTCATCACCCTGATTAGGGACACCTGAAATTGATTCCTGATGCTACACACCTGTGGACCCTGCCATCTATTTAAAGGCAATCACCCCAGACTTCCAGGTCGAATAGAACACCTGGGGCTCGGCCAGATTTAGTTTTTGATATTCTGTGCAGCCTTAAACGACTGAAAGATATGGGTTCAGAAGTTCTATTTGTCTGGGTCCCTGGGCATGCTGGAGTTGTGGGAAATGAAATGGCCGACGCTCTAGCCAAGGCATCCCTTGGTAGAGACACTATAGATGTGTTCTTGGCGTTGGAGATGCAGGAATTTTATAGCATCTATTAAAAAAAAAAAAAAAAAAATTACTGAGGAGTGGCAAACAGAATTGGAGAATGAGCGGCAGGGCAGACACTATTTTGCTAGTCAGCCTTCAGTTACTGGCACTAGGTGCCCTGAAACCTCTTGTCGTAGAGCTGAAGTTGTTTTAACTAGACTTAGACTTGGGCACTGTGCCGTGGCGGAGAGTTTGGTGTGTGCTGGTTAAGGAAACAATCACAACTGGGCAAACATGCTAGTGGGCTGTGTGAGTGTGGAAACGCTGAATCGGCTTGTCATGTAATGTTGTCCTGCAGCAAATACAATCGAGAAAGAAGACGTCTTTTTGTTCAGTTGGCAGATACAGGTTTTACCATTTTTTCACTCAAGTCGTTGTTGTTTTCAGTAGGAAAACAAATTGGAGTAGCCGTACTTTTTTATCTGCGCCGCACTGGCCTTTTTTCAAGGATCTAATGTCAACCTTTGGTCTACCTGTGGAGGGCAGCATTGCGCACTAGAGCCTATAGCCTGCCGGAAATCATTTGAAGAAGAAGAACTTCCAGGTCGAGTCATACCATTCGTTCCAGTCATGTCTCCCTTGTTGCCTGAACATGAACAATAACTTTTTGCCATGCCACTAAAACTTCCGTTCCGTCATCTTCCGCTTGTTCCGGGGTCAGGTCGCAGGGGCAACAGCCTCAAATGGGTAGCCCAGGCCTCTCTCACCCCGACTGCATCCTCCAGCTCACCAGGAAGGATCCCAAGTCGTACCCCGGCCAGCCGTGAGACATAGTCTCTTCAGCGGGTCCGGGGTCTGCCCCTTGGTCTTCTCCCGGTGGGACGTGCCCGAAACACCTCGCCTGCGAGGCGCTCGAACCAGATACCAGAACCAGCCACTGAAACTTTGTTTTTCTTTTCACAGTATTAATGGACTGCCAAATTCAAATAAACCACGTTTTCTGTCTGCAGTTGGGTCCTCCTCTTTCCACCTGCACACCACTTTATGACATTGTATTTTATTTTTCACAAAATGAGACATGTTTGCTTGTAAAATCAAATTTGCAAGTTGTCGTTCACACCAGGAAGTAGAACTATTATCCATCTCTGCTGTTGCACAACAAGCAACAAGTCCCACACAAAGCATCTTACGTGTTCGGTGCAAATTATAACCGTGTCAAAGATTAATCTGGATTAAATCCGATGTTGGTGGCTTCTTTCCCACTTTTTATGACATTGTGTTTTGAAATAAACTTGTTCCACTAATAGTTCCTGCAGGGGTCATTCTTGTAAGTGAAAATAGACAAATCTGCTGTTGGCAGATTTCTTGTGCTGCGGCGACTGGTGGCGACAGACTGGTCAAGCTGCAGATGTTCACAGATTATAGGCTTGTGCAAGAATCAGCTTGGTGGAGACGTGCTCACTCTTTCATTACCGGTGGCCTAATGTTTCGCACAAAGTAATGTATCCCTTTTTTTTCAGATACTGCCCAAATGCAAGTTTATTTTTGCCTCACTTGATCATTTGCACATTTACACATGTCATGCTCACGCGAGCCTCGGCGGTCACATGAGAAACATCTCGACCCATTTAAAAAAAATTTTCTCCGCACAATAGGTCATTAAAGTTGAAATAGTGTTCCTGGGGAGTGTCTTGTGCTTGCTTGGGGTAAATATTTAACAAGGTACACCCTGAAAAAAAGAACTTTCTTTTTCAAATAGAAGCAGGATCAAGTCTTGTAATGTAAAAAAGCTCATAAAAGAAATCCAAGCACCATCACACGACATGTCTATTGATTGTTTTCTGCATTTTTACCCCCTGTGTGGGGTTATTCATGCTTTAGGACAAAAAAAAAAAACCCACAAGCAGTAAAGCATCAATTAAGACTTGTGAAGACAGCATGTGACACAAAAATCTTAAATATATCTATTTGTTTCAAAGCTCAAGCTGCTCGTTCGGGGTGTAAATGAATGTAAAATGATTGTATTAGATCAGATTATATTTACTTTATTGATCCCACACTTGGGAAATTTGTGCGTCACAGCAGCAACAAGAAAGAAAAAGACAGTATATATGCAAGAAGAAAAATTAAAAAATAATAAAATATTAAAATAATAAAATAGAAGAAATAATGTTCCAACCCTCACCTATGGTCACCAGCTGTGGGTGGTGACCGAAAGAATGAGATCGCGGGTACAAGCGGCCGAAATGAGCTTCCTCCTCAGGGGGGCTGGGCTCTCACTCAGAGATCGGGAGAGGAGCTCTGCCATCCGGGAGGAGCTCGGTGTCGAGCCACTCCTCCTCCAGGTCGAGAGGAGCCAGATGGGGTGGTTCGGGCATCTGGTCAGGATGCCCCCCGAGCGCCTGTTTCGGGCATGTCCCACCGGGAGGAGACCAGAGGGCAGACCCCGGACCCACTAGAGAGACTAAGTCTCACAGCTGGCCGGGGAACGACTTGGGATCCTTCCAGATGAGCTAGAGGATGCAGCCGGTGAGAGACAGGCCTGGGCTGCCCGTTTGAGGCTGTTGCCCCCGCGACCCGACCCCGGAACAAGCGGAAGATGACGGAACGGAACGGAATAATGTGACAAAACATTGAGGTCAGTACGGACTGTAAGTGCATGAAGAGGTAAAAAAAAGTGACATAAGAAGCGTAAAGTGACAAACAGTGATGAATTACATGAGCATAAACCAGTTATTTGCTATTTTGTGAGTTATTAAAAAGTGTTATTGTGTTGGGAATAAAAGATTTCCGGTACCGGGCGGTTTTTGAGCGGAGCTGTCTGAGCCTCTTGGAGAAGGAGCTCCGCTGCTTGTCTAGAAGTGGGTAGAGAGGATGGTCATGATTGTCCATGATGGATAAAAGTTTATTCAGTGACCTCCTCTCCATCACTGCTTCGAGTGTGTCCTGTTGGCAGCCAATGACAGAGCCAGCCTTTATTATCAGTTTATTCAGTCGGTTGGCGTCACTGGCTGCGATGCTGCTCCGCCAGCAGATAACAGAGAAGAACAAGAAGCTGGCCACCACAGACTGGTAGAAGGTCTCCAGGATCTTGCCGCACACATTGAAGGACCTCAGCTTCCTTAGGAAGTAAAGTCGGCTGCAAGTCTTCTTGTACACAGCAGTACTGTTGCTCCTCCAGTTCAGTCTGCTGTCGATGGTCACTCCAAGGTACCTCCACATCCCTACCCAGAATGTAGAGGGGCAGCAAGGCAGATCTTATTATTAGATCGTATTACAGAAATAAACAACACATTTTCAGGACATTTAAATCCCAACCAAGCAGTTTAAATTGTCCACGTGGACTCACGTTCTCGTGTTCTCGATACACTCACCTGTAACGCAGGTCAATTGCGGCAGTCTCAAATTGGTTTTGATCAAAACAAACTTAGGTTAAGCACATGTCTTTAACTGATAAGATCTAGTTTACAATGTTAGCTTGAATAGTATTTATTTTTAGAGTTTCCATGAAAGGTCTTGGATACCCAGTAAAGCTAACAGCTGCAATAAAGGTTTATGTTGGCTGTGGACAGCAGGAAGTACTTTCTTTTAATGGATGATTCATCCTGCTTGTTGACAAGAACATGGTCCAATGTTCCCGGAGGATTTCTGCTGAAAAGCCTCTTCCTCGTATTATCCGTATTAGGGCCAATCAGAAACCGTATCAAACGAGTAAGATGCCGAACTTTATTTCTGTGTGAACTTTTGTTGTCTATTTTAAATCAGTTTGCCCAGAGGAGTTATACAGATGCTGCCCTGTTTTTTTTTTTTTTTTTTTCCAGGGATAGGGCAGGAAAATATATAAGAATTGATTTGGTCTGCTGAGCAAGTCATTCAGAACTATGGTAATCAGATTTTATATTGAGGCATCCCATGTTGCACTGATTTAATAGAATTTGCTGCAGGGACACAGGCAGCATACAGGGACATGCACTGCTGTGGAAAATGCAAACGACAGCCTGCTTAACCATTTTATACAATAAATGCAGAAAGTCAGCGCATTTCCAAGTAGCGGGGATGCAAATCAATACCTCCATCCCAGTTACTTAGAAGTACAATTTTGCTGCATAACAGCAAAAAAAGCAGAAAAGTTGCAGAAACGGGAAGATTAGTGTGTTTTGAACAGTGCAACCTTTTCTTACTTCTAATATTTCATGCTGCATTCTCTAAAGGTTTTTTTTTATTATTATTTAATCTCATTCTTTCATTGTACAACCATGCAAAGACAATAAAAATGTAATCCTAATTTTAATCTTTTGAGTATTTTAAATGTATGATCAGACTAAAGGTCAAGACTTCAATTACATCCACATGACCTGGATGTCTGCAGAGGTTAATCCAAAGTCTATCCCCACATTTTTTGAAGCACAGAGTCGTGGTGCCTGTGAGTTTTAAAACATAGAACAAAAGAAAAAAAATAATCCTACATTCTGAGCCCTTGTTCATTTGTTCAAACAAAAATATGACAGTAACCGAGGGGCGAAAAGGACATTTTAACGATATCCCACTGAGCTGCAGTGCTCCGAAGCACGTCAAGCTAAATAAACTAATTGTTTCCTGCCTTTTTTTCTGACTTTGCGCGAGTGTTGTTTTGGTCAACGATGACGATAACGAAATGATTTTGCTGACGAAGCATCTTTTTATGACGATGACGTAACGAAAATGAAATAAACGCAACATTTTGGTGACAAAAATGTGACGAGACGTTTGCAAGTTTCTGTTGACGAGACGAAAATGTAACGAAAAAGGCGTCAGACTTTCATATTTCTGTCTGAAAAGAAAAAAGCACAGTGGGTGCATTTGTCTCTCACGGTGGCACGCCCCCCACAATACTGCACGTTCACACCGTCTACACAACACACCTGCAGCCACGAGAAAGTCACACACCATGGCGGCAAGAACAACAAAGAGGCTTGGTGGTCAGAAACTGACCACTGTTTGCGCACATATTTTTCGCAAACTGCATGCCAACTTCAAGCTAATGCTAGCTTGTCGGCGCTGCTAACTTCCCTAGTTAGCTTGGTTGTGCTAACGACTGCTTTAAAGACACAATGCAATGTTTACTTTGTTTACAGGGCTATTAAGAGGTGTCAGGTTACAACATTCCTCGCTTACCGAAAAATTCCTATTTATTTGACGTTGTTTTACAGTGTTTGTTGTTTTGCGCAAATTAAAGCTTGGCAGAGTTTTTTTTTTTTTTTTTGACAAATAACCTGCAAGGCAGCACGGTGGCGCAGTGGGTAACACAGTGGCCTCACAGCAAGAAGGTCGCGGGTTTGACGTGGGGACGAGGCTTGGAACACTGTCCTTTCTGTGTGGAGTTTGCATGTTCTCCACGTGTTTGCATGGGTTTCCTCTGGGTACTCCGGTTTCCTCCCACCCTCCAAAGACATGCATGCTAGGTTGATTGGCCGGTGCCAAATTGCCCCTAGGAATGAGAGTGTGTGTATGGTTGTATGTGTGTGGCCCCGCGACAGACTGGTGACCTGTTCGGGGTGTACTCTGCCCTTCGCCTTAAATTGGCCAGGATGGGCTCCGGCACCCCCCCCACAACCCTGAAAGGGATAGACGGATAAGAAGATGACTGACTGACTGACTGAAATAACCTGCATCATTCTCAGTAATAAAGCCACAATTGTTTTGGGGTTTTTGTTTTTTTTTTACACTAAAACTAGACTTGAAATGTTCTAAGTCTCCCTGACTAAAACTAGACGAAAACTCTTCTGGGTTTTCATTGACTAAAACGTGACTAAAACAAAAATATAAAGAGATGACAAAAATGTGACTAAAACTTAAATCAATGTTCGTTCCAAAGACAAAGACTAAAACGAAAACTTAGATGGCTGCCAAAAACAACAATGCTTTGCTCTAATCAGTAAACGTCAATCTGTTGACAACTTTTGTTATTTTCTATCTTTCTTTTCCATCATTTATGTCTTATTTTCTTTTTTTTGGCCAAATACAAGCCATGAAAAGTTCCGTCACTCCCACGTTGTGGTGTTGCACAAAGCGTTCAGACAAAAGATGGATGGATGTCCTCTTTTGTTTCTTTTCATAGCCAACCATGACGCACATTACTTTGTAATATTTATCCAGTTGGACAGCGTGTTTTAATGCATAGCCCAGCTTTAACAAGATTCTCTGGCTGAGCAAAATACTCAGTAAGTGTGTTTTCTCAGCCTGAGGACACTGCAGAGCAACAGTGACCCCTGCAATATGCATAATAAACACAAAGGCAGGACCAACATGGGTGGCTTGGGAGTGGGGGAGACAAAAGCTTTGCCCCAAAAAATTCATTCCCCTTTGATACTGAGAATGTAAAATAAAATACTTGCAAATATCCAGTGGAAAGTGACCTTTAGCAGTGGAAAGCTTTTCTTTTTTCTAACTGGTAGTTTGTGTTCTTCTCCACACTTATTATGATGGATCACTGAATCACTAAAATCATCTCGTGCTGTTTAGGATGACGCTTAGATCAAAAAAGGAGAATGAATAGGAGGGATGTTGTAATCAGAGGGCTCCTGCTATATTGGAAAGTACTTGAGTATTGAATTGAAAGAACAGGAAGTACAGTTCTAAACAGGGACTGAAACCATCTAATATTCCTCCTCCACACTCTGAATCAGATATCACACACTCCCAGGAGGGAGCTAAATCAAAGGCATTATCACTGCCATGGGGGTCTTAAAGCATAAAACCCAAATGTGTTTGTAAACATGCAGAAAGCCTCAGATCGAGTTGCAGGAAATCACAGTATTATATGTGATGGAGACGGACTGGAAAGTTTGGAATTCATCCAAACACAACGGGTGTCTAAACTACATCACTTTGGAATTTCACATCTCTTGGGAGATCTGTGGGTTTGTAATTGCTCACATTAAGGTCACCTCTTGGAGGACTACATTTCCAGTAGATTGGCATCTAAGGAAAAAGGTTTTCCAAACATGGCCACCACAAATCAAGTGTTCTGCAGGAAGCATAAACATCCACATGAGCAGACCGTGAACGGACATTTTGTCCATGGACATTTGGGCCTAGAAACTGCAACCTAGGCTATTTGGGCCACGGTGACTAGGATATTTGGGCCATGGGATAAACTGACTAAAAGCAATTATTTTGTGTAATGCAACTGTTTTATTCAATTTCAAAGGATACATTATCACAGAAATAGTAACCCTACTTCTGTTAGGAAATAGGGCTAGGATTAGGATTAGGTTTTAGGGATATATTTAAAGAGAAAAGAAAAAAAAATGGTTCGTGGCCCAAAAGTCTATCCCAATTGGCCCACATGGCCCAAATATCCTTGGTTGCAGTTTCTTGCCCCAAATGGCCGTGGACGAAATGTCCTAGATTATATTCATTTATGTCAGGAGTTTAATATTTTAATTCAAATAAGCGTAAAAAGAAAGTAATTGTATAAACCTAAGTAACTGCCCACATCTTGTTTTGTCTTCTGAACAGCTTATCCCTGTTAACACTAGGACCGCTGCAGCGGTCAATTTGACCGCACGTTACTTTAATATGCGAATTAGAATAAATAAAACACAGCGTAGGAGGCTGACCTTTTATGACTTTTAATATAAACATGTTTTCCATTTTATTATGTATTTTTTTGTGCTCTAAAAAAGAACATTTTAAAATTTATAAGCATTTTATCTCCTCTAACCGGGGCGCAGCAGCTGGGAGCTGACGCCATTACAGAAACATTTTAGAAAGGTTGAGTGAGAAAATATTGAAGCGATACCATGAAGAAAGTAAGAAAATTATTGTCTGAATAAAGTATGCCATGTTTTCTAGATAAATCTTGAAAGTTCAGGTTAACATATTGAATTATAGCCTATAGCCAATTTATAACGAGGACATTTTTGAAGCAGCAGCGCAAAATGCGGAAATAAAGTAGGTTATTGATGAATTAGATCATTTTATTTTGGTGTTTTTTATTCTAGGTTTTATAGATATTTAACATTTTATCATTATTATTACTTTAAAAATTGAGTGGTGTAAAAGTTTATTTATGCAATATAGCAGCACAAAACATGAAGATTTACATAAGCGGTCAGTTTGACGGTCATGGCGCTTGCAGGTAGATTTAGAACGCGGTGGTCCTAGTGTTAAAGCAATAGCAATGGCCACCAAGCCTACTTTTAACTTTATGAAAACAAGGTATACTTCTGAAAATGTTGAATTATAGGAAATAATCTCTTCAATTTCCTTCACCCATCAAGTGGTAATCAACTGTGGTTTCAGTCAGCATGAAACCACATCTTACCACAGGAAAGATGTGGTATCACTTGAAGTTTTTAAGCCATACCAGTCAAATTCGACTTTTTCAGAAATACCTACCACTTCGATTATTTTCGAAATGATACTGTCTACCACTTTCTGAAACTGTCTACTACTTTTTAAGCCACTTTTTGAGTGGTATGGCTTAAAAAATGGCTTAAAAAATAGTGAGGTTACAGGGAAAAGAGATAAAGAAGGTGGACGATTTTAAGTAATAGAATCAACAATCCAGAGCAATGTAGAGTGTGGAAAAGAGGTGAAGAAGCGTGTGTAGACAGGCTGGAACGAGTGGAGAAGGGTATCAGGTGTGATGTGTGACAGAAGAGTTTCAGCTCAAATGAAAAGAAAAGTGTACAAAACCGTGGTGAGACCGGACATGCTGTTTGGTCTAGAGACAGTGGCACTGAGAAAAAGACAGGAAACAGAGATGGAGGTAGCAGAGATGAAGATGCTGAGGATCTCTCTGGGAGTGACCAGGATGGACAGGATTAGATATGAGTACATCAGAGGAACAGCACATGTTAGAGGTTTTGGAGATAAAGTCAGAGAGGCCAGACTGAGATGGTTTGGACATGTGCAGAGGAGAGAGAGAGAGAGTACATCAGCAGAAGGATGCTTAATTTGGAACCACCAGGAAAGAGGCCTAGAGGAAGACCAAAGAGGAGGTTCATTGATTCAGTGAAGGAAGACATGAAGATAGTTGGCATGACCCAAGAAGATGCAGCAGATAGGGTTGGATCAGGGGTGTCAAAGTCCGGTCCTCGAGGGCCGGTGTCCGGAATGTTTTCCCTGTGTTCCTGATTCAATGCAGCTGATGGACATGAAGTGAAATCAACCAACCAAACTTGGCACAATGATTCACTTCTCGATTGGGTGTGTAGATGCAGGAACAGACGGAAAACCTTCAGGACACCGGCCCTCCAGGACCGGACTTTGACACCTGTGGGTTGGATGGTAGAAACTGACTTGCTGTGGCAACCCCTGAATGGAAATGCCGAAAAAAGAAGATGACTTAAAAATACCACTTTTTAAGTCATACCACTCAAAAAAAGTCAAGTTTTTTTAAGTTTTTAATATTCTGAATGAATAAGTTTTTTTCTTTATAAAAAACCAAACTTTTTTCAAACATTGTTTTATTTTACGATATTTGCTGGAGTTGACAACAAGGGAGGTTGAATAGTTTTTAACCAGAACTGAAAACGATAGAAAATAAGAAGAAAAGGAGTGAAAGTAGGAGTAAGCTAAACAAAGGAACTGATTAGGAGGACAAAGCACAGTTTTTCTAGTGATACAGATCAAACACTAATCCTACGTAGACGCTTAGCAGGGAGCGTTCTGAAGAGTTTTTATCTAACTGGAGCTACACCTACAAAAACATCTGAACTGGATCAGAGGCCAGAGAAAAGTGGATAAAAAGAAAAAAGAAAAGAAGAGAGCCTGCGTTTAAACCAAGCCAAAAGTGGGACATTTTCATGAGCACTTAAATTAAATTTATTTGTCACTAATATGCAGATACTGATGACCCTTAATGAAACTGACTCTTTTTGGCAGGAAGTGTTTAAAACAACTCATGATGATAGGTCTGCTTTGTCGGTAGAAGATCAAATCTTTTTTTAAAACTACTAACAAAGACGTTTTCATGAACAAACTCAAACAGTTGGGTCGCTCCATTGCCTTTCAGGAATCCAAGGCACAAACTTTCCAACAACAATGAAAAAGCAGAACGACCTGATACGAATGAGTGCACTTTTGGATTCAAGGAAATAAATCTTTCAAACAGGTCATGTTGGACATGCTCTTCTGCTCTCTAAAATCAAAGAGTATTGACACTTAACCAAAGCCATGCGAATTAGTGGGTTATGTGTCTTTTCTGATGCTTCACCCACGGTCATACCTTTAGTGCCATACATGTGAACAGTTGACAGAGGAACACTACTAGTCATGATCCCCTCTCCTGCTGCCAAAAGGAGCCCTGGATGTTCCTCATCACCCTGATTAGGAACACCTGAGATTGATTCCTGATGCCACACAAAAGTGGACCATGCCATCTATTTAAGGGCAATCACCCCGGACTTCCCTGTTGGGCCATACCATCCCTTCCAGCCAGGTCTCCCTGGTTGCCTGACCAAGAACACATTCTGACAATAACCTCTTGCCATGCAACTGAAACTTTGTTTTTCTTTTCACAGTATTAATGGACTGCCAAATTCATGACAGTACTGAGGTTGAACTGTCGGACATATTCTGGTGGATGAGTTCAACACTGAGACACACGAGGTGTATTCTTTTCCAAATTTCTGTTGAAATTAAACTTGATCAGAAAGTCAAATAATATTTAAGGATTCAAGAAAATCAAAGACGGATTGCCTCACAATGTCAGGGCTGTAATCATCTCATATCTACAACATGAATGCTCAAAGATAAGATGTCTGAAGTCTCTGGTTCAAAAATCATCTCATAAAAACGTCCTCCCGTCATAGACAAATGATTTGTAGAGAAGAGGTGGCCACTTAAAACAATAATCAATCCAAAAGACAATCACGTTATCGGGATTGGCTCGCACACCAAGACACACAAATCCTTGAAGGAGCCATTTGCTCTGCCGGTTTATGGATGAGGAGGAAAAAGTTTGATTTCAGTAGCATGCACAAATGTTTGAAATGAAGAGGAAACACGTATACTCAAAAAATGTCCAAGTCACATGTTGAATGCTTGTTGTTGGTTGACCTAGTGCTTCCATTTACACATGTTGGGATGATGTGTTTGGCCCATAGAGGGTTCGCGCTAGCTGTACAGCAGATGCAGTTTCTGGAAATGCTGAGCAGTGTTTTCCACCTGTTCAACTGCAAGCTTTGTAAATGCACATGGCAGATCTACCGCTATCAGAAGACCAGCAATGCTTTTCTGTTTTGATCATAGAACAAACTTCGTTGTTGCCTGTTTGGAGCTTGGAATAACAGCTTGGGCCTGTTACCGGTCAAGGTTGCGCATGAGAAGTCAAATTACCACCCTTTTCCCACATGGGAGGAGCATGAATAAAAGAAATTTCTTGTCACATTTTGGAAATTATACTTATATGCGAGCAATACTCTAGGCCTTTACATTTGATCACACTATTAACAGAGCCTGTTGCGATAAGTGAGCGGAAGGCTGATAGCTCTAGTATCCTCAGATTCACTCAACCCCACCATTCTCAAATGTATCTGCCATACATTTGACACTGAAATAGATTTTATTACTTATCTGAAATTTTAACATTTACTTTAAGGAGCCAGATGGGGTGGTTAGGGCATCTGGTTAGGATGCCTACCGAGCGCCTTGCTGGTTTTTATGTCTCAAAGCTGGCCAGGTAACGCCTTAGGATCCTCTTGCTTGGGTTTCCTGTGTGAGGCTGTTGCCCCCGCAATCCGGCCCTGGAAAAGTGGAAGACGATGGAATGGAACTTTAAGGATCTGAAGTAATTGGAAACTACTGTGAAGCTTTAAGGCAGGGCTGTCCTAAGTCAGTCCTCAAGGGCCGATGTCCTGAAGGTTTTCATTGTGTTCCTGGTTCAATACAGCTTTTGCACAGAAAGTGAAATCAATAGCCAGTAGAATTTGGCACAGTGATTCAATTAACTGGATCAGGTGTGTAGATGCAAGAACATATGGAAAACCTTCAGGACACTGGCCCTCGAGGACCAGATTTGGACACCCCTGCTTAAAGGCATCAAGGATAACTTGACACATTACAGCCTAAACAAAAATGACAAGAAAGCCTATCATACCCAGAAATGCTCCTCTCCCTAAACACACTGAGGTTAAGTGGCCTACATTATCACAAATTCTAAGATGGCCTATGGGTCTATACATTTTCTGGTTGAGATGGACAAATGTGCAAAAGCTGGTGTCAAAATATCAAAGTTTGTTCTCCCTGAGTTTATGCAAAATTCATCTTCTGCTCAGGAAGACAGACTGGCTTATCATCTTATACCAGACGGGGAGTACGCTGCCCATTTTAGGGAACTGTGACTGTCCGTTTAGAATTGTGGCAGTTTTTTACTGTTACAAACATTCTTGTTGCCTAGCAACATGTGTCTTCACTTTCAGTTAAGTTTTTCTTTCACGACCTAAAAGTACATGTCTGTAAATAAAATTTTTAGTCCTATTTTAAACCTAAGAATTGTTCATCTATGACAGCATCTCTGTCTTAGAGCTTAAAAATGGGAACAATGCTAATTAACATTTTAATAAACTTTTCAATACTAATTTAGCATTGACTGAGTTCAATTTTCCGGGTGAAGTTTGTAATCAAAAGCTTTTATGTTTGAATTGTGATATCTCATTTTAAAGTTAATTAATTATGTACTGTATCAACAACCCAAAGTGGAGGAGTTTAAGTATCTCGGGATCTTGTGCACGAGTGGGGGAAGGATGGAGCGAGAGATCAACAGACGGATCGGTGTAGTGTCAGCAATACTCAGGATGCTGCATCGATCCGTCGTGGTAAAGAAAGAGCTGAGCCGAAAAGCAAAGCTCTCGATTTACAAGTTGGGTTACGTTTCTACCCTTACCTATGGTCACCAGCTTTTCATTCGAAGGTACATTTTTCCATTGAATGTATGCAGCATGCAACAAAGAAAGCAGAGAAGAGTGTGTTGCTATGGTTACAGTGAACACCCTGCCCACTTTAAATAAAATGACAAGATTTCATACTGATAAACATGAAAAAATGTGCTTTAATCCATTTTATTACACAAACACCATGAGATCGACCAAAACAATCTTTGGGGAGCTACAACTGGATCCCGATCACTGTCTGAATTGAAATAGGATAATTTCGCACGTAACACCTGTCGACATCTCAGAGTACCTTAGTGTGCCGAAGACCACTGATTGAAAACCGCTGGCGTAGATTGCGATAGTCACAAAAAATTGGTGGTTCCACTTTGCTTTTTTTTTTTTTTCATAAATGACCAAAAAATTAAATTCAGCTGTCAAAGTGTACAAGACCATGGTGAGACCTGCCATGCTGTAGGGTCTAGAGATAGTGGCACTGAGAAAAAGATCCAGTTAATTGACTCACTGTCCCAAATTGTATTGGCTATTGAACCAGGAACGTGTGGAAAACCATCAGGACACCGACCCCCGAGGACCGGCTTTGAACACCCCAGACTTAGGATTAACAGTCCAGAGCAATGGAGAGTGTGGAAAAAAGGTGAAGAAGTGTGTGCAGGCAGGCTGGAACGTGTGGAGAAGGGTATCAGGTGTGATGTGTGACAGAAGAGTTTCAGCTAAAATGAAAGGAAAAGTGTACAAAACCGTGGTGAGACCCGCCATGCTGTTTAGTCTAGAGACAGTGGCACTGAGAAAAAGACAGGAAGCAGAGATGGAGGTAGCAGAGATGAAGATGCTGAGGATCTCTCTTGGAGTGACCAGGATGGACAGGATTAGAAATGAGTATATTAGAGGAACAGCACATGTTAGAGGTTTTGGAGATAAAGTCAGAGAGGCCAGAATGAGATAGTTTAGACATGTGCAGAGAAGAGAGACAGAGTACATCGGCAGAAGGATGCTGGGTTTGGAACCACCAGGACTAGAGGAAGACCAAAGAGGAGGTTCATGGATACAGTGAAGGAAGACATGAAGATAGTTGGTGTGACCGAAGAGGATGCAGCAGATAGGGTTAGATGGAAGAAACTGACTTGCTGTGGTGACCCTTGAAGGGAAATGCCAAAAGGAGAAGAAGAAGATGTCAAAGTCTGAAACGGCATTAATGTGACACATCACTGTGGAAAACAAAGATTTCCAGATGTTCATTTTTTCTTTAAAAAAAGAAAGCCAAAGAATGGATTAAGATTTAGAAAGATAACACATTTTTATCTTTGTATGTAAGAAGGATTAAGATACTCAAAGAATCCATATTTCCTGGTTCACTTTGAGCGTTATGACCCAATCTCTGTTAAGAAGATCTGATTGGTGCCTGAACCAGACTAGCAGAGCAAACTGTAGTATTTTATATTTAAACTTCTTCTAGGAATTAATAAATGCCTCAGAGCCATGTTCATGAATGTCAGTCAAGCCCTGACAGATTACTCAGCTGCTGAATTGATACTTAATGTCAAACAATGCCCAACCCAGTTTTATTAGTATGTTCCGGTTGTGCATGGTCTGAGCCTCCAGTGATGCCGACCTGTCCCAGCCTGCAATGCAAAGCTAAAATAGCTCCGTGCTTTTAGGCTTATTATCTGATTAATGACATTGACAAAGCTTGGAGATCATTCAAAAGAAAAAACTTTCTATTAAAAATCAAAAGTAGCTTTCTACCATTAGTAAAAAAAAAAATCTGTGATACAATTTATGATCAAAATTGTCTTCAGATGAATGATTTTTCTTTTTAAAGGATTATTTTCGGTCTATCTAAAAGTTGTAAATGTGTCAACAGGCAATTATCTCTGAAGATTAACGAGTAGTAATGATAGATAGATGATAGATCGGAGTGGGTAAACTTTTTAGTTTGCGGGCCACATTGAGTTCTAATATTTGACAAAGGGGGCGGAACAGGAGCAAATGGATGGCATGCTTTAGTAACCGCTAGATTAGACTGACAAAATGCTACGCTAGATTTCAAACAAGCACGCTAAATGTTACATCAAAAATGTTAAATTTCAAATCTAGCAGCGCTAGGTCTAGATCTAATGTGATAGCGCTTAAAAATGTGCATTTAGCGGCACCAGGTTGGAAATCTAAGCGCTTGATGTAAAATTTTGCTTGTTTTAACATCTAACACGCTTGTTTACGTGCGTGTACTGGGCTCGATGTCTTTCCATATCTGTGCACACTGTTTATTTTGACAGCGTGCGCATCATCGAGACACACACATTTTAACGGGAGCAGTATTGTTGTTTTCTCAACAAAGCAAATATATCTAGAGTGCGTCATCTAGTGATGAAACATCACAATTGCAGGGGAAATAAAACATTAACAAGGTTTATTCATTTAATTTTGTCAAGTTCAGCTGTTCGGATTAAAACGTTTAACGGGCCGCATGTGGCCCGTGGGTCGTATGTGGCCCGTGGGTCGTAGTTTGCCCATGCCTGTGATAGATAGATGATAGATAGATAAATAGATGGATAGACAATAACGAACGCAGCACTTTGCAAGAGGTCACAGCAGCACCACGGGCTGCTTGTTGATTACAGGCTCAGCAAAGTGATTTTATGTCACAGACTCCAAAAATCTCAAATAATACTAGAAAAAGCCACTAGATAAACTCTTTTTTTTCAAAAAAAAAAGAAAGAAAGAAAAAAAAGAGTTGCTAAATTTGGCTAAAGGGTCTGAATGCTCGCTAAATATAGCATCAAAGTTGCTGAGTTGGCAACACTGACTTCGTTTAATTTTTTGTCCCCCCTAAACACCAGGCGGTCGACTTGAAATCATTCCGCGGTCGACTGGTAGTCTGCGATCGACTGGTTGGGCACCCCCGGTATAAAGGATACAAAGAAACAAGAAAAGCAGCATTTTAGTTTTGTTATTGGTTTGCAAAAATCCAACCATGAAGCGTACCAACGCACACACAGGGCTAATCATCTTTAGCCACAAAGTGGAAAATTGATTCTATAGAAGGGAATAACCTGCATAAGAACGATGGGGTGACGTTGAACGTGAGCTCAGAGTTTTCCTGAAGAGCATGAAACTAAAATCTTTCCAGGGCAGATGACGATAAGACGTGGCAAGAGGATGATGGCAAATCCAAATGGAAAACTAAAGATAAGCAGACAAATTGGCACAGGTTCAAAAGCAGATCCAGCTTAACAGGTGGAGGGCATCAGAGGTGTGACAAGTAAGCTGCATGAGCCATCAGTCAACACTGGGATACCACTTCCTAGGTGTTGTGGTTAATCCCTCCTCTTCTTCTGTTTATCTGATTACGTGCCCCGTCTTGTGCTACCTGTGTTTCTTCACTTGTGTTTTACCTGCTTCTCTTGCTTCTGTGTATGACCTCCTCCTTTATCCCATCTTTACTTTGGATTGACTCCTTGACCTGTTTCTCACAGTTCAAGGTTTCATTTTAAATGATATTCCTACTGTACCTACATATATTTACATATACTTCTTTTCAGAGGTGTCAAGTAGCGAAGTAGAACTACTTTGTTACTTTACTCAAGTAGAAAATCTTGTTATCTTTACTTTAACAAAGTAATTATTTTTTTGTCTACTTTTTACTTTTACTCACTACTTTTTTATGCAATTTTCTGTACTTTTACTTCGTTCATTTTACAAAAAGTAGTCGCTACTTTCGCCATTTTTTCACCGTTAAAAATAAAGAAAACAGTAAATAAAAACCAATCCGGATCAATCGCGCTATTGAATTTGAATGTGGTTGGATGAGGAGAGCTAACACAATCTCAATACGACTTCCTCTTGCTTCAACACTTCAACACGTGACACAGCACGCTCGCATGCATGCACACATACACCGCCCTGTGCCCCCCCTGCTGTGTTCCAGGTGTCACGCAGACCGTATGTGGCACTCCCAACCTTAGCAACTTGTGAAAGACTATTCAGTATTGCCTCAAAGAACTTTGAAAACTACCTGCCTTCAAGGCTTAAAAAAGCCTTTTGGTTATTCTTTTTTTTTTTTTACATTGAGTGTGTTTGTGTCTGCTGAAGTTGGTTAAATTAGGTGATGCAGAGTGAAGCTTGGTAGCTGAAGGGACGTTACATAATGCCCTGCTTATGATAATACATTTGATTGTGTTCATTAATCAATTTCCAATAAAGATTATTCATAAAGTTTCATACCACAACACTTTAATTTATTATCATATTTTCTGCTCCTTAAAGCATGTGATAATGGTTAAAAATATGTTCATATGCTTTTGTTAAAAATATTTCTTTTTTTCTGAAAATTACTTTTACTTTTTTACTTTAAGTAGTTTTGACAATAGGTTCCTTTTTACTTTTACTTGAGTAAAAACTTCAGTTGATACTTCTACTTTAACTAAAGTAGTTTTTTAACTCGGTATTTATACTTCTACTTGAGTAGAAAATGTTGGTACTTTTGACACCTCTGCTTCTTTTTAACCGTTGAACTTCCTCAGTGTTTTACTGGCTCCTTATTTTCACATGAGAAAACCGGTTTTAAGCAGATAGAGATAATCAAACTCATTCATTTCTGTCATCTTCTTAACTACTTATTCCCAATAGGGTTGCGGGGGATGTCAGAGCCTTTCCCAGATGATTTCAGATGAGAGGCAAGGTACACCCTGAACAGGTTCCCAGTCTGTTGCAGGGCCACACACTCACAGACAACCATCCATACACACTCATTTCTAGGTGCAATCAACCTAACATGCATATTCTTGAAGGGAGGGAGGGAACATACACAGAGAGAACATGCAAACTCCACACAGAAAGGCCAGTGCAAACTCTACTTGAACAGCCCAAAACAAAGAAAAAGTCTGCTTACAAGCCAACAAGAACACATGTTTTTTGAACAGATTGTTTTTTGTATTTCAGTAGAAGAACACAAACCCCAACATGTATCCATGCAAATCACATTTTTAAAAGTGATGATTTTCATGTGCACACGTCGACCACTTGATCTTGCTTTAAAGGCACGTGTGCACATGTGCACACACGGGTGTCTCAAATGTTTTTTGCAAAAAGTCTTAAAAAAATTATGTGCTCGTTTTACATTTGCATGTGTGGATCACATGTGTGAATAAGAATCCTAATAGACGGTTTTTAAAAAATCCAATTTACGAGATACTTTGCAATCCTGATAATATTTTTGTAACTTTTAAGTTGGCCATTTTATTTATATTTTGCAAAAAGAGTTTGAAGCCCAAATGTCTTAGAACATGCACAGCATTTTAAATGATACCGTCCGCACCAGATTACCAGATTAAAGTGACTCACATTCATACTGTCAAAAAGATGGCCAGATTGTCATTGAATTCAACTGAAAAGTGTGACTAATGGTATCCTTAGGCATCCTTCTGTCTCTGTAGAGACAATGGAGTCTGCACCTGGATACTTATCTGTTGGTGCAGCGACGTCTGTGACTGTATTCGCCAATGTGAGAGCTGCAGCTCCTCCTACACTAGCTGCAAATGTGACAGGTGGTATGAGTCATGGGGGGAGCAGTGGCAGAGTGACTTTTCTGCTGTTTCAGGGTCTAGTAGTGTATAAATACAACATATTAGACCTTTAAAAACATTTTGGTTTGAACAGCAGTCTAATTTTAAAGCAAAAAAGAGCCAGAAGTCACAGAAATGTAACGTTCTAACAAATAAATTTACTCAATGACTCCTAATGACCAAGACGTTAAAGGACCTGAGCTTTCTAAGGTAGTACTGTCTACTCAGGTCCTTTTTATAAATCATGTCTGTGTTGGTGGACCAGTCCAGTTTACTGTCGATGTAAACACCCAAGAATCTGTAAGACGGGACCATCTCCACAAAAGATCCATCAATACAGACCGGTGATGGTTGGGACCCCCTCTTGCTGAGGTTCACTACCACCTCCTTTGTTTTGGTCACATGCAGATGGTTCTCCCCACCATTGTTGTTTTTGGCAGCCATCTAAGTTTTCGTTTTAGTCTTTGTCTTTGGAACGAACATTAATTTAAGTTTTAGTCACATTTTTGTCATCTCTTTATATTTTCAGTTTAGTCACGTTTTAGTCACGAAAACCAAAAAGAGTTTTCGTCTAGTTTTATTCAGGGAAGACTAAGAACATTTTTAGTCTAGTTTTAGAATAAAAAAAAAAACAAACAAAAAACTTACTTTAACAATCGTGTCTTTATTACTGAGAATGATGCAGGTTATTTGTTTTTTTAAAAAAACCCTGCCGAACTTTAACTTGCGCAAAACAGCGAACATTGTAAAACAACGTAAAATAGATAGAAATTCTTCAGTGAGTGAGGAACGTTGTAACTTATTCATACTTTAAAATGACACCTCTTAATAACCCTGTAAACAAAGTAAACATTGCACTGTGTCTTTAAATCAGTCGTTAGCGCAACCAAGCTAACTAAAGAAGTTAGCAGCACCGACAAGCTAGCATTAGCTTGAAGTTAGCATGCTGTTTACGAAAAATATGTGGAAAACTTTAAGTTTCTGACCACCAAGCCTCTTTGTTGCTGTTTTCACCATGGTGTGAGACTTTCTTCTGGCTGCAGGTGTGTTGTGTAGACGGTGTGAACATGCAGCATTGTGGGGGGCGTGCCGCCGTGAGAGACAGAATGCACCCGCTGTTCTTTTTCTTTTCACAGACAGAAATGTGAAAGTCTGACGCCTATTTCGTTACATTTTTGTCTCGTCAACAGAAACTTGCAAACGTCTCGTCACATTTTCGTCACTGAAATGACGCATTTGTTTCGTTGTTGTTACGTCATCGTCATGAAAAAATGCTTCATCAACAAAATCATTTTGTTGTCGTCATCGTTGACGAAACAACACTGCTCCTCACACCACTGGATAAAGTTCTTCACTAGGTCTACCAGGTTAACGTTATTACTAAAAAAGATTTAGAAAAAAACCCCAATATGAATACCTTGTTTTTGACCAGTTTTGGACAAAATGTAGAGAAACACATTTATCAATCTTTCCGTCCGTTTTAGTGCGTAGCTTGTTTTTGCCATGTGTGACGGCCCCTCCATGTTTGATGGCAGATGGGCAGCCTGATGCATAATACACTGCCCTTTTCTTCATGTCCCAAAGCTGATACTGAAGCTAATGTCAGGAACTGAATGTGTAATTGATTAGAGAGGCAGCTTGTTGCTCAGGATACTTTAACTGGTCTCCAGAGCCCAGACCGTTTTTTTTTTTTTCAGTGACACTGTCAGAACCTTCGCTTCTTTCAGCTCCTTCCATCTTTGATTCATTCGCCATCTGTTGTCAGAGAATTAAGAAGTGTTGTGAATCCCTGTGTCGCCTCTCTAGGTTGTAAAGTTGATGACTTTATAGCAAAAATATTGTGGGTGCTGCCACTGATAAATCCAAAGACTGTAATCAGCATTGGACTGGTTCCAAAGGCATTTGCTTTGAAATCCAGGAATCTAGTAGCAAGTCCATGCCCATGTTCTTTTCTTTTTCTGCTCTGAAACTCTGATCCTGCCTCAACATGCCCACCGTCATCTCTCCCTTCCAATCTTTCTGAGCCAGAAAAACTGCACTTTTCTTTGAAGATCTGGTGTTTTGTGACTTCTTTCCAGAGGACGTTGACTGTAAATATCCCATTACATCTGAGAATAGGGAGTAACTAATTGTTTCCCAATGCAGACATACTGTAAGTCAACTTTGTTTCAAAGTTATTTCCTGTTTTATTTCCTCTTTGATGATGTTTCTCTTTGAATGGACATCACTTTACGAACAAAAATAGGAGTTCTCAATAGATGTCCGGTCATAAAGACCGCTTCACCGAGATCCAACACGTTTAAAAATGACATTCTACTGAATAATTAAATCACCTTCAAATTGCTTCAAATAGAAAATGAAATATTTTCAGATGATAAAATGATAAAATAATTTTTTATAATAGGGTTCGTTTACTGGTCTGTGGCTACAATAGGGGCCATTCACGGCCATCTTAGGTAACACAGGCTCATTGGTCGAGCCCTTCTTACTATTTTTTACCTTTTACTCAGGTTAGTATAAATAGATCCAGGTTTCAGATTGAAAATGATTTCCGGATGGAAGTCGAAACGTCTCGTTGAAGAATTAAACTGTCCAGAAGACTTCTTTAAAACTTTTTCTACTAAAGATGATAAAATGCTTTTTTTTTTTTAAACGTACCGTACTCATCCCTCAAATGGGGAAATTTCTGTACTGCATTGCACCGCAATAGGCAGCCATGATGGTGCCAATGGTGTGAGAAATGGGGGGTAAGGTGTCATTGGGGGAAGGATGGCTCGTTGGGTGGAGCGACCGTCCCGTAACCAGAGGGGCGCAGGTTTGATCCCCCACCCAGAGGGCATGCAGAGGTGTCCTTGAGCAAGACACCGAACCCCCAGTTGCTTCTGATGATAGTGGTATGCGCCTTGCATGGTAGCTCCCATCATTAGGAATGAATGTGTGTGTGAATGGTTGTATGGCGTGAATGAATAATGTATGTGTAAAGTGTCCTATAACTTACAGAACTTATAAGTTCTGTAAGTTATACAGAACTTATAAAAGCGCCGTATAAGTTCAATGCATTGTTAATTCTGATTCTATCCATTCTGGATCTCTCTGGGAGTGACCAGGATGGACAGGATTCGAAATGAGTACATCAGAGGAACAGCACATGTTAGAGGTTTTGGAGATAAAGTCAAAGAGGCCAGACTGAGATGATTTGGACATGTGCAGAGGAGAGAGAAAGAGTACATCAGAAGAAGGATGCTGGGTTTGGAACCACCAGGAAAGAGGACTAGAGGAAGACCAAAGAGGAGGTTCATGGATACAGTGAAGGAAGACATGAAAATAGTTGGTGTGACCAAAGAGGATGCAGCAGATAGGGTTCGATGGAAGAAACTGACTTGCTGTGGCGACCCCTGAAGGAAAATGCCAAAAGAAGAAGAAGGAGGTGTCTTCCCCAAGGACATTTGGCCATGGGCCCAGAGGGAATCAAACCGACATACCCCAGTTCAAGGACGGACATTCTACCACTGAGCCAATTTCTCCCTTTGAAATTGAAAAAGTTCACTTCTTTCTCAGACTATGAAATGTGATTTTGCAAACAGCTTGTGTTTATATCGTCCAAAACACATTATTCATGTAAACACAAGAAGTGTGTGTTATTGAGTCTGTCTAAGGATGGATTTTACAATCTCAAACCCTTCTGACAGGCAGATGAATGACTGTCTACCAGGAATTTCAATTTGCAGCCAGATATTTTAGCCACCTCATATAATTCAAATCGACAGTTTGAAGCCGTCTCTGTGTGTTGATGACGAATTTGAAATACAAGTGAGAAATAGCTGAACAGATCCTCCGTGTCAGTGTGGAGAGTCGAACAGAGCAGCATGTGTTCTGTGTGCGCCACCGAAGGGCATCCTGGAACCATCCACAGAAAGGTTTATAGAGCTTATGTACGAGTCTATGAAATATGCAGCACATGGTATTTATAAATATTTACACCTGCACGTTAGCAGACGTGCTCTTTTACTATTTTAAATCCCTGAGTCCCACTGCTAAAAGATTTAAAGCACTAAAGTAGCTTCGACTGGGAATGTTGAAAATAATTAAGCTGCTTTGAGAAATGACTACACGGAAATATTATTGTGTTTTCATGAGGAATTCCAATACTGATTAAGAGTTTTACTAGGCATGGAAAAGTGAGGTTACAAGTAGAAGAGATAAAGAAGGTGGAAGATTTTAAGTATTTAGGACAGGGGTGTCCAAATCCGGTCCTCGAGGGCTGGTGTCCTGAAGGTTTTCCATATGTTCTTGCATCTACACACCTGATCCAGTTAATTGAGTCATTGTGCCAAATTCTATTGGCTATTGAACCAGGAACGTGTGGAAAACCATCAGGACACTGGCCCTTGAGGACCGGCTTTGAACACCCTTGACTTAGAATCAACAGTCCAGAGCAATGGAGAGTGTGGAAAAGAGGTGAAGAAGTGTGTGCAGACAGGATGGAACAGGTGGAGAAAAGTTTCAGGTGGGATGTGTGATAGAAGAGTTTCAGCTAAAATGAAAGGAAAAGTGTAGAAAACCGTGGTGAGACCGGTGATGATGTTTGGTCTAGAGACAGTGGTACTGAGAAAAAGACAGGAAGCAGAGATGGAGGTAGCAGAGATGAAAATGCTGAGGATCTATCTGGGAGGGACCAGGGTGGACAGGATCAGAAATGGTCTCCAAAACCATGTTAGAGGTTTTGGAGATAAAGTCAGAGAGGCCAGACTGAGATGGTTTGGACATGTGCAGAGGAGCGAGAAAGTACATCGGCAGAAGGATGTTGGATTTGGAACCACCAGGAAAGAGGCCTAGAGGAAGACCAAAGAGGAGGTTCATGGATACAGTGAAGGAAGACATGAAGATAGTTGGTGTGACTGAAGAAGATGCAGCAGATAGGGTTCGATGGAAGAAACTGACTTGCTGTAGCGCCCTCTAAAGGGAAATGCCGAAAGAAGAAGATGATTAAGCTCATTCAATCCCTTTTTTTTTCTAACAGAACATTTTCTTAGTCCTGTGTTTAAAATGAGGCTTCCATCTAAAAAAAAAAAAAGGTCTGGAGAGAAAACTTGCCGGCTAAAGTTTCATTGTGGCTCTGTGGCTGTTTTATCATTGTCAAAAGTAAAAGTTGACACCAAACCTTTTCAGTTCTTCCATCTCTGTGAATGATTCTCTGCTTCACTGGAAGAGCTTCGTGGCAAACACATCAAACAAGATTACATATTTAGAGCAAGGGTATATTTACTCCCCTCTGAGACATATTTAATTCGACTGTTGCCTCAGCAACGTGAATCTCACAAAGAGAGGCCCGTGGGGTTGGCTGTAATTATAGAGCAAGGCTTTTTGATCAGAGGCTTTAATCAGAAAAATGAATATGCTCAGGCTGTTGACAGGCCCGATGGCAACACTTTCCACATAACCTTAAGACCTATGTAATCGCAACCAGTGGAGTTAAGATTCATTACTGCATTCAGTTTTTGCAGCCTTTTTTTTTTTTTTTTTTTAAAGTTCCATTTTTTAACAAACTATGCCATTCTCTCATTTTTGTAGCAGAAAATAGTTGTTCTGCAGCAAAGGGGTCACTGGGTTGAACAGTGAAAGTTCAATGCATTTGTCTCACACTTGGGGGTGGAGGGACTGTTGGGGGGGATAAATTATTGAGGCCAGTAAAGGCATTTTCTCCCCACAGAGGCACTTAGGAACGAAAGCTGCTCTAAATATACTGCAGAAAGTGATGAGAAGAAAAAAAAAACACTCAAAACACACTTATGGGTTAAGTATTATATCAAAAGTCTGACAAAACAAGGTTTCTCTTTCTTGATGTTGAAAAGAAAATGCTTAGTTACTTCTGGTTATTTTAGGCTTTGCATTTAAACGCCCAAGCTGCTTTGACTGTGAAAACACTGAAAGAGAAAGAAGGACTGGACTACACACACTACCTGGTCAGTGGATATAGTGAAGCAGAAGTGCAGGACAGGAAGGGGTGGGACTTTGATACAAACAAAAATCTATTAAAGACCAAAGTTCTTTCAGATATGATGCTATTTTTTTAATTACTGTACAAAAAGCTGGAGTGAGGCGGTGGCTCAGTGGTAGAGCGTTCGCCTGTGGATTGTAAGTTAACCGGAAATTTGCAGGTCCGATTCCCACTGAGTGCACGTCTAGGGTCCTTGGAGAAGACACTGAACCCCCTGTTTCTCCCACTGTCGTGGAAGCTTGCTGCAGTGTAGTAGTGCAGCACACAAAATTTCCCCAGTGAGGGATGAATAGAGTATGTAAAAATAAAAACAAATAGATGTCTAGGGTCCTTGGAGACCTAACCTCTGCTTCTCCCACCTTTGGCGCCGTCGAAGGGCAGCCTGCTGCGGTGTAAGTAGTGCAGCACACAAATTTCCCCGGTGAGGGATGAAAAGAGTAATTCATTTTTATTTATTTATTTATTTTATTTCGTCAGTTTCTGTGGCGACACAAAATCCTAATGGTTCAAAGTATCGGAGCAGTAAAAGCTGACAGAGCAGCCAGCCATCCTTCATCAGAGTCCTCTGCTTCTTTAATAAGAAACCTCCAGACAAAAACAAATAGATCAGGTGATAATGGATTTATGAACTCCTCACTGAGACACGTATGCAAACAAGCAGGGGAATATTAGATTATAAACTTGTCTTGCAAAAACAATCCCTGTTCTGACCTCCAGGCTGGGTGGGAAATAGACATGGACAGTCTAAGCTGTTTAATATGCACCCCTCTTTAGTGCCTCAAACCCCTGACAACCACAACCCGTCCTATCACAGCGTAAGCTGCATGTGCCTCACACCCAATCTGGAGAAAATAAGTGAATTATGTTGATCATCAACATCAAAAGTTTGCTTTTGTTATATTTTCAGAATCAGAAAATTCATTCATGATCTCACACATGGGAAATTTGTGTGTCACAGCAACGACTTTCTATCTGCTGAGTGAGTCGTTGTAGAGCCTGATCACGTACGGGAAGAAAGACCTCCGGTAACGAGATGTTCTCGAGCGGAGCTGTCTGAGCCTCTTGGAGAAGGATCTCAGCTGTTTGTCCAGAATTGAGTAGAAAGGATGGTTATGGTTGTCCATGATGGATAAAAGTTTGTTATTAGTGTACTACTATGAATGAATTTAAAGCTGTTAATTGGTTACAGGTCCAATTCGAAGCCGTTAATTTTTTTTTAACTAATATCATGGTAACTATATGATAAGGTTGCTTTGTGGCACGGTGGTTTGCACAGTGGCCTCATAGCACGAAGGTTGGGGATTTGAATCCTGGAGTGGAGTCAAAGCTTGAAAAACTGGCCTCTCTGTGTGGAGTTTGCATGTTCTCCCCATGTATGCTTTGGTTTCCTCCGGTTTCCTCCTACCCTCCAAAAGCATGCATGTTAGGTTGATTGGCTGCTGTGAAATTGCCCGTGGGAATGTGTGTATGGTTGTCTCTGTGTATGGCTACTTGTTTGGGGTGTGCCCTGCCTCTTGCCTAAAATCAGCTGGCATAGGCTCTGGCACCCCCAATGCCTGCATTAGGAATAAACAATTCAGAAAACGAAAAAAATATTCTGAGATATTCTGACAGTTTTTCTCAGTCACTTCAGTACATTTCTCATGACAGTATTCACTTTTCCAAAACAGTTTGTGCATTTCTCAAAACGATTAGTGCCAACTGCAAAACCTGGTGAAGATTCTGCAAAATCACGTTACCTGTTTAAAATTGATAGCCTTTTCCTCAAAATGAAGTTTTCATGTCAATGAAAGTGTCAGTGCCATCAAAATGAAAAGTCC
Organism: Neostethus bicornis; assembly: GCA_902685375.1. NCBI lineage: Eukaryota > Metazoa > Chordata > Actinopteri > Atheriniformes > Phallostethidae > Neostethus > Neostethus bicornis. The sequence continues at coordinate 13,749,261 of LR738564.1, forward strand.
TGATGTTTCAGAACAAGACCCCAATTGAATTAGTTGTGCAATGAAATAGTTGTGCTGTCATTCTGGCCGTTTACTCTGGAAAGGCTTTTTTATGCGGGAAACTCAGGTGTTGGTGAAACTATCTGCGAAAACTCAAATGCCTTTTTTATCCCAAAGTAGACAAAACGAATGAGTCCTGTCTGCCGTCTTCCGCTTATCCGGGACACGGTCGCGGGGGTAACAGCCTCTGACGGGAAGCCCAGGCTTCTCTCACCCCGGCTGCATCCTCCAGCTCACCCGGAAGGATTCCAAGTCGTTCCCCGGCCAGCTGTGAGACATAGTCTCTCCAGCAGGTCCGGGATCTGCCTCTTGGTCTCCTTTCGGTGGGACATTCCCAAAACACCTCACCAGCAAGGTGTTCGGGGGGCATCCTGACAAGATGCCCGAACTACCCCATCTGGCTTCTCTCAACCTGCAGGAGGACCTGCACGACACCGAGCTCCTCCCAGATGGCAGAGCTCCTCACCCGATTTCTGAGTGAGAACCCAGCCATCCTGCGGAGGAAGCTCATTTCGGCCGCTTGTATGCACGATCTCATTCTTTCGGTCACCACCCACAGCTGGTGACCATAGGTGAGGGTAGGGACATAGATCGACTTGTAAATCGAGAGCTTTGCCTCACGGCTCAGCTCTTTCTTTACCATGATGGACCGATATAACGTCCTAGTTATTGCTGACGCTACACTGATCCGCATGTTGATCTCTGCATGTTGATCATCCTTCCATCACTTGTGAACAAGACCCCGAGATACTGAAACTCCTCCTCTTGGGGCAGGACCCTGTCCCTGACCTGCAGGGGGCATTCCACCCTTTACCGGGTGAGGACTGTCAGTTTGGCTTTAGGTAGCTCTCTTTTTAGTCCTGGGTTTATTGCCTTTTCGTCCCAGGAGGGGATCCCTCCTTCATTTGGATCTCCATGAGGTTTCTTTGTACTTTTTTTTTCTGCATTGGATTTTTCTTTAGGAGTTTTTTCCTCACTGTGAAAGAGGGGTTGAAGGATAGGATGTCCCGGGGCTGGTTAATTCAGGTTTGGCTTGCGGTAACGACCTTGTTCTCTTGCATGTGAAAACTCCTCCGCACTTTCATGTCTGTTAGCATAGTTTCTGTACGGGATCCGGGGATCACCTCATTTATCGGCTCCTCTTCTTGAGCATATCCCTCTGATATGAATATCACACTGGGGTCGACTGTACCAAAGTTTCTATATATTCTGTACTCTACAAATGCTTTAGTTTACCCGGTCTCTAGATTCTCTCCTGATAGAAATAACATTATCTGTCACCGGTATTATTGAGATTCAGACAGATGTTAACCCGATATAATTGATAGTTTGGAGACATTTAGAAATCTAATGAGCAGATGTTTCTGTGTGGATGAAAGTGAATGAACTGGCAGATATTTACGGCCACTCCTATTGCTCTTCTAGCGTGTCTGAAAAACAGAGGTAAAGCCAGAGACAGGAAAACAGCAAAATCACTGAGGCAGACCATTTGGAGGATTTTTCAGGTTTAATCCAACAAGAAACATGTCTCGTCTCTTGGAACAGTTTCAAGCCCAAGTGCTCTAAATGAGAGGGCCCTGAAGCAAAGGGTGCAATCTCTGCTTGCTAGCTAAATCACTGGCCTGTGCTCATCAGCCATAAACATGTCACAGCTGAACTGGGTCATTCCTCTCAGTTCGTGCACATCAAAGGGGGGCCTCCAGTGCAGCATTAACTGGCTCGGCAAGTTCTGCGCTGCACCTCCACATCGTGTGTCCCATTTTTTTTTCTCTTTTGTCTATGTGACATGTCACCACCTCCGGCCCTTACAGCATGCCGTGGAGAGGAGGCACGGCCTTGGAAAGGGATGGGTTTGCTACGTGGAGAATAAACAGTTGAAGATCTAGATATACGTGCTCTTCTTCTCCTTTCGGCATTTCCCTTCAGGGGTCGCCACAGCAAATCAGTTTCTTCTATCTAACCCCATCTCCTGCATCCTCTTCGGTCACGCCAACTATCTTCAAGTCTTCCTTCACTGTATCCATGAACCTCCTCTTTGGTCTTCCTCTAGACCTCTTTCCTGGTGGTTCCAAGCGTAACTTCCTTCTTCCTATGTACTCTCTCTCTTTCCTCTGTACATGTCCAAACCATCTCAGTCTGCGCTCTCGGACTTTATCTCCAAAACCTCTAACATGTTCTGTTCCTCTGATGTACTCATTTCTGATCCTGGTCACTCCCAGAGAGATCCTCAGCATCTTCATCTCTGCTACCTCCATCTCTGTTTCCTGTCTTTTTCACAGTCCCACTGTCTCTAGACCAAACAGCATGGCGAGTCTCACCACGGTTTTGTACAGTTTCCCTTTCATTTTATCTGAAACTCTTCTGTCACACAACACACCCTATACTTTTCTCCACCCGTTCCAGCCTGCTTGAACACGCTTCTTCACTTCTTTTCCACACTCTCCATTGCTCTGGACTGTTGATCCTAAGTACTTAAAATCTTCCACCTTCTTTATCTCTTCTCTCTGTAACCTCACTTTTCCATTTGGATCCCTCTCATTCACACACATGTACACTGTTTTACACACATGTTTTACATGTACATGTACACACATGTACTCTGACTAATCTTCATTCCTCTTCTTTTTAGTGCAAACCTCCACCTCTCCAGCTTTTCCTCCACCTCTTCCCTCCTCTCACTACAGATCACAATGTCATCTGCAAACATCATTGTCCTGCAAACATCATCATTGCAAAGATCTAGATATACGTACGTGCAGTTGATTAAATTTCTGTGTTTATTCGTATCATTTCTTTAAAAAATGGTTTTAAAAAAGTTTTTTTTTAATGTACAAAATGATCATTTTGACCGATCTGGAATAGTGGTGTGTATTTTAGGTCAAGATGCATTATTGTTCGTCTGTATACAGAAAGCATACACAGTTTGAGATGTTTACCCCGCTCAGGTTAAGCGACAGTTGACTGTTCAGGCTCGTATCTGTGTCACTGATTTCCCAGAAGTCTCTGCTCCAGCTTGCCAACATTATTCATTAATCAACTCGCTGTGCTTCCTCCCCCGTTTCACCCGTCTAGATGTTTTATTAAAAAAAAAAAAATGTTTTCAAGTGACGTGTCAGCCTTCAGACACCTCTTGTTTACCTTTGCTTTTCATTTTTTATGTAAAAGAGAAAGTTTGGCTTTTAATTGAAGTGATTCAGAAAAAGACAAAGCCTTTCTAATAAGTAAGAATTTCTCTTAAGGGTTCGAGCAGAACTGAATAAGTTACCATAATTTTTTGAGAAAGAGTCTGATACCCTCTAGCATCACCATATAAAAGGATTCAAAGTGTTTTATTTGTCAGACTGCCACATGACATTAGTTTTGATGTTCCAGAAAATAAATATTTCAATTAATAATCTTCAGTATCGGGACAGCTGCAGGGAAGATGGTGTTCCTCTGCTTGCTGGTCCTGCTTCCCTTCTGCCAATGGAGAGGAGTGGAAAAACTAATCACAATCAGCCTGGAACAGCTGTGGACAATCTATTTGAAACGCTAAGTTTGGCATGCTAGCCATGCTAGCTTTTGCGGTAGGGAATGAACGACAGTTTTTCATTCTCACGAAAACAGCGAGGTCCAAAAAGTAGCGGAGGAATTGCTGGCTTCTTAGTTGCGCACTTGCCTCATTTCCGGCACAATGGCTCAGTGGCAAGCACAGTCGCTTCATAGCAAGAAAGTTGGGATTTGAGTCCCAGAGTGGGGTCGAGGGTTGAAACACTGTCCTTTCTGTGTGGAGTTTGCATGTTCTTCTCATGTATGTGTGGGTTTTCTCTGAGTACTCCAGGTTGTTTACGCCCTCCAAAAACATGCATGTTAGGTTGATTGGCCAATACAAAATTGCCCCTAGGAGTGTGTGGTTGGTTGTGTGAGTGTGTGGCACTGCAACAGACTGGCGACCTATTTGGGGTGTATTCTGCCTCTTGCCTGAAACCCCTTGCGTTTCAGGGGTGCACCTTTTAGGTGTGTGCAAGGTGGGATCTTGATAAATGTGGCAGCAGAAACCAAGCAAAACTATTGGCATTAGAAAATAACTTATTGCCAGCAGTGCCCAGCCAGTAAACGCACACCAGTGCACCTGTGTTTCAACCCCCAAATTTGCATAAAAAACGCCAATGCAGACTGCATGGTGGTGCAGTGGTTAGCACAGTGGCCTCGCAGCAAAAAAATTGGGGTACGAGTTCCGCAGTGGGGGCAAGGCTTTAAACATTGTTCTTTCTGTGTGGAGTTTGCAAGGTCCCCCACCCTTGTCTGTGTGGGTTTTCTCCAGGTACTCTGGTTTCCTCCCACTCTCCAAAAAAACATGCTTGTTAGGTTGATTGGTCATTATGAAATTGCCTCGCAACAGACTGGTGACCTGGTCGGGTTGGCAATTTTTGGTAGATTATTTTCGACAAGTGCTGACAAATAAACGCACCATGTTCAGAAAACAGGATTTTTCGGTGTGTAAAAAGATGCATTAAAAATAAGACATGTGGTAGAATCCAAAGTAGAATCCAAATTTTTTCTGCTCTAAAACACAACCTAAATGTTCTTATAATGTCTCAAAAACATGTAGAAAATACAATCCACTAGGTGGGGTAGTTTTGAGGAGAGATGGATAGCAGCTCGCAACAAAAAAAGAAGAGAAGAAGAGTGGGTTGCTGTGGTTACAGTAAACAACCTATTGCAAGACATCCCTGCATGCCTCTAAATAAAAGACAAGAATTTATGATAATAAACATAAATAAATACGATTGAATTCATTTTTAACACAAAAATGTATTACTCCTTTTTTTCCTCCATTTTATTGTGTTTGCTTCCAGACAAAGAGCCTATCAGAAGATTTACCCAGAATGCAAGAGAAACTTTTACCTCTTTCATGTCTCACAGAAAGTATGAGATTTAAGTAGAATCCCAAATTTTTCTGCTTTAAAACACAACCTAAATGTTCTTATAATGTCTCAAAAACATGTAGCAAATACGATCCACTAGGTGGGGTAGTTTTGAGGAGAGACGGACGGCAGCTCGCAACAAAAAAGCAGAGAAGAAGAGTGGGTTGCTATGGTTACAGTAAACAACCTATTGCAAGACTGGGTTGCTATGGTTACAGTAAACAACCTATTGCAAGACATCCCTGCATGCCTCTAAATAAAAGACATGCTGTTTACACAAACACCATGAGATCAACCAAAATAATCTTTTCGAGCTACCTGTAGATCACGATCACCGTATGAGGTGAAATAGGATCATTTCCCACTGACCACCTGACAATCTCTCACGGCACACTAGTGTGCCGCGGACCACTGGTTGAAAAACACTGTGCTAGAATACAAACACTTTTTTTGTGTGTTGTTTCTGCAGATACAGCTGTTTGTTTTTCTAAATTTAACTTTCCTTGAACCTTAAGTGGAATAAGATCAATCACAGATTTATTTTTTATTTTCAAAAACTCCTACTTTGTTTTCAAAGTGCAATTTAGGTCATTACCCATCTGCATGCTAACGCTCCGTCCAATCAGTTTGTGTTTTACAGCATTTGGCTGACTCAGAGTAGGCAATATTTCCTTGCAAACTTCTCCAGCTGTTTCCATCTACTGTCATCCCACTAAATTAAAAGTAGTGACCCAGAATTACTGGAAGTTACAAGTTCCCCCACATGTTGGACAGATGGTGCTTAGTTTGAATTTTTTATTGGCTTTTTTTTATGACTGGTTAGCACCTCTTTTGTGAAGCCTTTTTACTCTGAAGCTTTCTCTTTCTGCTATACTTGGATAATAACATGCCTACCTTCTGGAGAGTGTTCATTTAGGTTTATGTTGTGAAGTGTGTTTGTGATAAGCTTCTAACTGTTAATGTCTGGGACGGGTTTTGAACTCACAGCTACTTCTTTTTTTTTTTTTTCTCTCAGATGGAAAGATGTGTCATCTCTTTACACGCACACTGCAGCTGAATAGATTTTAATACAAGTCCTTTGATCGAAATAACCAAATAAATCGTCTGTTCAGACACTCAACAGGACCCATAACATCTGAATCTGGCTTCTTCAAACAGGACGAGAAAAATATCGCCCGTAAGAGCATGTGAACATTACAGCAGCAACGAATTAGTTCGAGTGAGACGCAGAAATGTGTTTATCAGTTATTCGTTTTGTCTTCTGAACCGCTTATCCCTGGTGGGATCGTGGGTGATGCCAGAGCCTATCCCGGCTGATTCAAGACGAGGGGCAGGGTCCACCCCGAACAGGTCGCCAGTCTGTCGCAGGGCCACACACATTTATTCCTAGGGGCAGTTTTGGCAGCTAGCCAATTAGCCAATTATGGTGGAAAGGAAACCCATGGTGACACGGGGAGAACATGCAAACCCCACACAGAAAGGCCAGTGTTTCAAGCCTTGTCCCCACCTGGGACTCAAACCCACAACCTTCTGGCTGTGAGGCCACTGTGGTACCCACCGTGCCACTGTGCCGCCACTTGCAGTAGTATCATCCATTATTCGTTTCATCTTCTGAACCGCTTATCCCTGGTCAATCATGGGGGTGCTAAAGCCTATCCCGGCTGATTTAAGGCGAGAAGCAGGGTACACCCTGAACAGGTCACCAGTTTTTTGCGAGGTCGCACACACGGACAACCATCCACACACACACTCATTCTTAGGGGCAATTTCATTGCGGCCAATCAACCAAGCATGCACGTTTTTGGAGGGTGGAAGGAAACTTGAGTACACAGAGAAATCCCTCACATACATGGGGAGAACATGCAAACTCCACACAGAAAGACCAGTTGTATTTGTTCAGTAAAGAACTCATCCTGCCTTCTTTGCAGGGTTTATGTGTAGAAACAATGACAATAAAAAACATTATGCGGTTTTAATTAGATTTAAAAAAAAAAAAAAACTGGTTAGAGGTTGAAACCATTTCTTATTCAGGCTACAGTACATTTGTTTCAAAGCATGTAATCTTCATGGATGAATTTATGCTGGTTGCCATGGTTACATGTAAACACAAATTTTGGGCTGCATTGTGGTGGAGTGGTTAGCATTGCAGTTTCACAACAAGACGACTGCTGCTTAAAGCCTTGGCAGGGAAAGTTTTTCTGAAGCTTGCATGTTCTCCAATGAATGTCTGGGTTATGTCCTGCGACTTCTGCATCCGAATTCAGTCAAACAGATGTTTTTTTCAAATAATCTTAGCTCCAAAAATTGTTTCAGCATTGTCAAAATCACTTTTACACGTCAAAGAATTTAGTTCATGACTATGAGTCATAAATCTGTCAGTGTGTTCATAGGTCAAGTTGACCCACATGCACATTGGGTCATGCCTGGCAGGGGGACAATCTCCTGATTTAGCAGTTGGTATTTGGGAGCTCCTCAATTTGAACATTGTACTCCTCAGATTCAGTCTTGACCGTGTTACTGTACCAGAGAAGTGAGGAGCACAATAATAAATATGATAAAGTCCAGATTTTTTTACCAATAAAAAAAACATCTTTTTGTTAAGTTTAATGCTTAAAGAGGAGCTATTGTACTTTTGTGGGGCAATCATTTTGATCTTATAGCGTAAATGGACAAAGATAATAATAAAATTTATTTGTAACACCCTTTATATCTCCAGTGGAGATCTCAAAGTGCTACAATGACCAAAAGGAACAACAAACAAACAGATAAAATTAAATAAAACCACAACACAAAAAACAAGACTAAAAACTTTGTTGAAAAGCCTTTAGAAATAAAAATGTCTTCAGTCTTTTCTTAAAAACCTCAACGCTTTGTGGAGCCCTCAAGCTCTCTGGAAGATCGTTCCAGAGCCGTGAAGCAGCTGCCTGGAAGGCCCTGTCCCCCATAGTGGAGAGTTTGGTCCTTGGTTGGTGCAGGAAGTAGTAGGAGGAGGAGCGCAGGTCTCGGACAGTGGTGTGGAGGGTTAGGAGTTCTTGGAGATAAACAGGTGCAGTGCCGTGTATGCACTGATGGGTGAGGAGGCAGAGCTTGTACTGAATTCTGTATTTAACGGGTAGCCAATGGAGGGATTTGAGGATGGGAGTGATATGGTCATATTTGCGCTTCCTTATCAGGACCCTGGCAGCACAGTTCTGGATGTGCTGGAGCTTTTGTAAGCCCCTGCATAGTATCTTTTGTTTGCTCAGAATTGCAATATGCATCTAAAAATGCTCATTTATTCCGTTTTGTTTCCATTTTTGACCGTATGAATGCTCCGTTCTCTCTCTCTCTCCATAGTCCCAAACTCTGGGCAGTCACGACACAGCATATCTCTAGTTTGAGGCTGCTGATACAGTGTAAATTGCACCAAGTTGGCAAAGCTAGTGCATATTCGTTTATATTCTTTTTTGGTGCATTTACATAAAAATGTTAGGAGATGGACAGCACTACCTGAGGGGATGGACCAAGTGGGAGTAGATCGCATTCACTGCAGCTGCAAAAACATTCCCCTCTTACATAGAAATTTGGGTATGGTCGGGAAACAAAATCCATTCCGAGGCATTTAAAAAGGATCAGAATCCCTGATCCCAGGCAATCCCTGGCCAGTTGTTAAGACATAGTGTGATGAAGCAGTGTGCAGGTGGAAAGAGGAGGACCCAATTGCAGGACATAAAACATGGTTTATTTAAGTATGGTCGTCCAGTAAGGCTGTGTAAAGAAAAAACAAAGTTTTAGTGGCATGGTGTGAGGTTATTGTCAGAATGACAGGCAACCAGAGAGACCTGGCTGGAAGGGATGGTATGACTCGAGTTTGAAGTCCGGGGTGATTGCCCTTAAATAAATGGCAGGGTCCACAGATGTGTAGCATCAGAAATCAATCTCAGGTGTCCCTAATCAGGGTAATGAGGAACATCCAAGGGCTTCCACTGGCGGGAAGTGAGGGGATCATGACACATAGTCTCTCCCGTGGGTCCGTAGTCTGCCTCTGAGTCTGCAGCACCCTAGCCAGATACCCAAACCACTCTATCTGGCTTCTCTCGACCCGGAGAAGCAACGGCTCCACTCCAAGCTTCTCCCAGATGGCGTATCGTTTGATTTCTTTATTTTAATCAAGGCATCTTGACAATTCTTTGGTGGTAGAGGTGATGTGAGGCCTTAAACTTTGCCTACATTTGCTGCAACAATCACTTCCTTGTTTGTGTTTTTAAATGAACTGAGCACTGCTAGAAATGAATGAGAAAACATCACAATCCTCCAAATTAAATCTTCTTTTTGGTCTATCAAGACAGTCTCGGTCGCAGTGCCAAGCTCCTCCAGACATCCGCGGCACACTTGAAAGAATCAATTATGAATTCACGTCCACAGTTCGTAAATCTGCGATCATGGGTTGCAGATCTAAAAGCTTTTTATTCATAAATAGCTTTTGATAGGGTGCCACAGTATGCAATTGTCATAACTGTTTTTAACAGATGTCTAATATGTCTGTGCTTGAAGCTGGTCACAGACTTTCTTTGTTTGTGTCACAACCCTTTCATGAGGTGTGACTAACAGTATTAAACAGTTCTGCATCTGATCAAGACTTTTATTTTGGACATAAGAGACGAAACTTGCTTGATGGGCACATGATCACAGTTTTAGAGAGAAGTCTAAGTTTTTAAAATGTGTGAATAAATAGTGTATTTTCAACTTAGTCAGCTGATTTTTTTTTTATAATATTAGGGAAGGAAGTCACAGTGAAAGGAAACGGTGGGGATTTTTTTTTTTAAGAATGAATGAGAGGATTTAAAAAAAAAATCTAAATAGACAGAAATACCGTAATTTCACGACCATTAGGCGCACCGTACGAAAAGGCGCAGTCTCAATCACACACCACCTTACAACAACACACACGCAAGCATGCAAATGTGCGTATCAAAAAATAAATCGGGAGCAAAGCTGAGTTTGGTTGTGCTTTATTTAAGTAGTAATGATACTAAACAAGCACATTACCGGTAATAGTCTTTATTCAAATCCATCAAAGTCCTCATCCTCTGTTTCGGAATCGAACAGCTGCGCAAAATCCAACAGAGCAGGTGCACTTCGCTCCTCGCTGTCAAAGTCACTGTCTGTACTGTGCGGCTCCTCAGAAAGGATACCAGCTTTTGCGAAAGCTCGGATAACAGTACCAGCAGACACGTTAGTCCAAGTATCTACAATCCATTGGCAAACTGTAGCGTAACTCGCCCGGCGCTGCCTTCCACTCTTCCACGGCTCGATTCCCATGTTCCTCCGCGTAGCTGATTGCCTTCAGCTTAAACTGAGCGTCATAAGCGTGTCTCTTTGCCATTTTCAGGGTTAAAACAGCAATGTTGTGCATACAGCACATACCTTTTTTATACACAATCCACGCCCACACTTCACTCTTTAACGTTCTCATGCTTTTTCTCACGAGCACCGCTTTTTCTTTTAGGTCCGCCTTTTCTCACACACAAGGCGCACCGCACGAAAGGGCGCACCGCTCATTTTGAAGAAAGTCTAAGACGTTTGTTTATATGCGCCTTATAGCCGTGAAATTACGGTAATTTGTTTAAATATATTAAGTTGAAACTGTTTCTTGAACTAAATAAAAAAAACATAGTTGAAGAAAAATTACTTATTTGTGAAGCAAGAAATATTTAACAACTGAGGTAATCAGTCACCAGACCAGGAAGATGTCGTTGATTAAATGACCTTTTCGATGTTTTTTTTTCCATCTCGTTAAGATAAAATTGTGTGTATTTGTAAATGTAATCAAATATCTCCATGGGTGCAAAAGGGAACTAAAAGAAGAAGTATCTTTTTTTTTTTCCAGTGAGGAAGTTGGGGGGTGGGTGTTTAAAAATCAGTTGGTGGGTGATGTATTTCGCAAGTTGATCTTATGTTGGTGAGGATTATGGGGTTATCCATGTGAAACTTCTCAGCTAGCTACAAAACTAGCCTAGCAGTAGCTGTGGATATGGTAGGAGGATATGAAGAAATAAAACCGAGCTCTACAAACGTTTACATTTCCAAAATAATGTGAAGTTAATCATTTAAGGGGCTCGATGATGCCAAATGGACTTCTTTAAGAAGTCCTTTTATGTGTTCCATTCCGACGTCTTCCGCTTATCCGGGGCCAGGTTGCAGGGGCAACAGCCTCAGACGGAAAGCCAAAGCTTCTCTTACCCCGGCTGCATCCTCCAGCTCACCCCTGGAGCTGGAGGATGTGAGACATAGTCTCTCCAGCGAGTCGGGGGTCTGCTTTTTGGTCTCCTCCCAGTGAGATGTGCCCGAAACACCTCACCAGCAAGGCGCTCAAGGGGTAACCTGACCAGATGCCCGAACCACTGCATCTGGCTTCTCTCGACCTGAAGGAGGAGCGGCTTGGCACCAAGCTCCTTCCGGATGGCAGAGCTCCTCACCCGATCTCTGTGTGAGACTTCCTGACTTCCATAATTGGACTCATCTGGGAGGATCCCAATGTCCTTTCTACCTATGAGACATGGTCCTTCCAGCAGGTTCCAGGTCTGCCTTATTGGTCTCCTTTTTGGTAAAACGTGCCCGGAACACCTCACAAGCAAGGTGTCCAGGAGGTTTCCTGACTGTCCGAGACGAATTCTGGGTTTTGCGTCCGATGACCGAACTATCCCATATGGCTTCTCTTGACCTGGAGGAGCATTCTGAGCTCCTCCCTGATGAAAGGGTTCCTCACCCTATCAGAGTGAGAGCGCAGCCACCATGTGGAGGAAGCTCATTTCAGCCTCTTGGATTGGCCATCTTGTTCTTTCAGTCACCACCCAGAATTGGTGGAAACATAGTTCAACTTGTAAATAGGAACTTCCCTTTTTGACTGCTTTCTTCCTTACGACATATCGATGCAGCTAGCAGCTTAATTGTTGCAGATTGCGCACTCCTTCATTCCCTCCGTTATGAACAAAACGTGAGATACTTAAAGCCCTCCACTTGGGGCAGTAACAATGACCGGATTGTCTTGTTTCGAGAGAAGTATCTGGTAGGACCACGAAAATTAGCATAGAGTAGATCTTAATCATATTTTTTTGTCAACATGAAACAGTGAAGTTTAAACTGATCACAATCAAAACAGGTCCTCCCAAAATCTAGTGTACATGTAAAAAAATAAAATCAAGGGAAATAAAGGGTCAACAAAAAAGCCTCAAATCTTGTTAGTCAATGAAGGGCGATGACACATTTTTGGACAATTATTCATTCATCTTCAGAATCACTCATTTCCTGATGAGGTCACAGGGGGTGCCGGAGCCTATCCTGACTGATTTGAGGCGAGGGGAAGGGTACACCCAAAATAGGTCGCCAGTCTATTGCAGGACTGCTCACACACAACCATACACATTCTCATTCCTAGGGGCAATTTTGTAGCAGCTAATTAACCTAACATGCATGATTTTGGAGAATGGGAGGAAACTGGAGTGCCCGGAGGAAACCCCAAACAGACATGGGGAGAACATGCAAACTCCACACAGAAATGCTAGTGTTCCAAGCCTCGTCCCTACCCTGGACTCGAACCCTGACCTTCTTGCTGTGAAGCCACTGTGCTAACCACTGCTCCACAGTGCCAAACTGAACAAATATGATCAATATTTCAGTCAGTCACCTTCTTAACCGTCTGTCCCTTACAAGGTTGTGTGGGGTGCTGAAGCCTATCCCAGCTGCTTCAAGGTGAGGAGCGGGGTACACCCCAAACAGGTCGCCAGTCTGTCGCAGGGCCACACACACACTTATTCCTAGGGGCAATTTGGCACCGGCGTATCAACCTAACATGCATGTTTTTGGAGGGTGGGAGGAAACCGGAGTACCCGGAAAAAACCCACGCATACACAGGGAGAACATGCAAACTCCACACAGAAAGGACAGTGTTCCAAGCCTTGTTCCCACCCGGGACTTGAACCCATGACCTCCTTGCTGTGAGGCCCCTGTGCTACCCACTGCACGAATGCAAGAATAAGGAATAATACACGTATATTTTTACGTCAAAATACAAGTACCCTACACTATAAAACTTTTGAAAAGAAGCTAAAGCGGACAGAATCTCAACTAAATCACTAGTAAGATGAGTAAAAATCTGTAAGGCGGGATAAAATATTAAAACTTGTGCTTACAGAGGAGTCTTTTGACTGCAGGTGTTGGTGGTATGAACACATGAAATAAATACGGTAGCATTGCAAACTCATTTTCATGTTCTGTACTGAACACATAAAAGAAAACATTGAAAATGCAAAATGTTTTTTAACGTAAACAAATATGGAATTGGTTTGCCGACCATTTTGAAGAGGTACATTGTGCTGCTCTCATTTGCATCGAGTGTTCCTTAATTTGACTAGAATATTAAAACAACCTCAACTCGGGAAAATATTACTCGGGTGACGCTTTTGCTATATATGAACAAAAAGGGATTTCAGTTAAACATCAGGGGGCTGCACAGTGGCCTCACATCAAGAAGGTCAGAGTTTGAGACCCGAAATGGGGGTGCGGCTTGAAACAATGGCCGTTCTGTGTGGAGTTTGCATGTTTTCCTTGTGTATGTGTGGGTTTTCTCCAGGTACTCTGGTTTCCTTCCACCCTCCAAAAACATGCATGTTAGGTTGATTGGCCGCTAGGAAATTACCCCTAGGCTGTTTGTTTATTTATTTATTTTAATATATTTTATTAATCCGGCAGCACGGTGGCGCAGTGGGTAGCACAGTGGCCTCACAGCAAGAAGGTCGTGGGTTCGAGTCCCGGGTGGCGACAAGGCTTGGAACACTGTCCTTTCTGTGTGGAGTTTGCATGTTCTCCCCGTGTTTGCGTGGGTTTCTTCCGGGTACTACGGTTTCCAAAGACATGCATGCTAGGTTGATTGGCCGGTGCCAAATTGCCCCTAGGAATGAGTGTGTGTGTAGATGGTTGTATGTGTGTGGCCCCACGACAGACTGGCGACCTGTTCGGGGTGTACCCTGCCCTTCGCCTTAAATCAGCCGGGATGGGCTCCGGCACCCCCCACAACCCCGAAAGGGACAGACGGATAAGAAGATGAATGAATTAATGTATTTTATTGATCCCTCACCGGGAAATTTATGTGCTGCATTTCACCGCAGCAGGCTGCCACCTATGACGGCGCCAATGGTGGGACAAACAAGGGGTTAGGTGTCTTCTCCTAGGACCCTAGACGTGCACTCAGTGGGAACTTCCGGTTGACTTCCGGTTCACGGGCTAACGCTCTACCCACTGAGCTACCATCTCCCCTTATGTGTGTGGCCTTGCAACAGACTGGTGACCTGTTAGGGGTGTACCCTGCCTCTCGCCTGAAATCATCCAAAATTCATGACCCGATTAGGGATGTGCGGATTCAGATGACAAATTCTACTTCTTCTTTCGGCATTTACCTTCAGGGGTCTCCACAGCAAGTCAGTTTCTTCCATCTAACCCTATCTCCTGCATCCTCTTTGGTCACACCAACTATCTTCATGTCTTCCTTCACTGTATCCATGAACCTCCTCTTTGGTCTTCCTCTAGTCCTCTTTCCTGGTGGTTCCAAATCCAGCATCCTTCTTCCAATGTACTCGGTCTCTCTTCTCTGTACATGTCCAAACCATCTCAGTCTTGCGTCTCGGACTTTATCCCCAAAACCTCTAAAATGTACTAAAATGTTCCCCTGATGTACTCATTTCTAAACAAAATGAATTATAAATCAAGTTGTCCATTTATAAAATAGTGAGGGGAAAGCTTAAAAATATTTCTCTACATTTCCTTTTAGAACAAATGCAATGCAACTTTTTTGGCCTGAAAGAAGTTTTTGACTCAATTAAACAGGGTTTTTTTTTTCTGATCCTGAACCGTCTAGACAATATTTTTAAAGTTTAATCTAATAATAATTTTTTGTCTGGGAATTGCCCAAGAGTCCTAGTTGCAGTTTGTGGATGTGTAGGACAGCAGATGGGTCTGCAGAGACTGACTATTTAATCATGTTCAAGGGGGGGGGTGAGTTGGTGCTGGCAGAGACAGGGATTATACTGTATGGTCTGGTGCTTCAAATATTTAGGTCCATCATCTCTATCTTACTTTAATATTCATTTTTAACTTAGAATATGACATTTATTTGGAAGTCAGAGTAAGTTGTGAATATTGCAACAGCATTTTGTCAGTTATTGGTCCACACTATGACTCAGAGAATGTCGTAAAAAAATACTGAAGTGAAAATTTTGAAGATCCTATTTTTCAATGTCAGCTTTGACGCATTGATATTCACCCTCTTCACTTGCCTTCCTCTTTGTATTTTCCAGTGATGATTGTTACTGGTGTCTGTGGGAGTAGGGAACACTAAAGGGGGCATATCCTTTCACAAAGCTGCTTACAGTCTCTTTTAGCACAGCCAGGACAGTATAGAGGATTTCTGCAAGCCAGCTCTGTTCCTCAGCCATAATTAGGCCACCCACATTCACAGTCATGCTCCTCAGATGGTGACTCTCATTTGCAAACCTTCAATGTTAAAAAACATTTAATGATTTATAGAAAATGTGGCAAATCGAATGCAACTGAAACATGCTTATGCAAGTTTTACTTTTAAACAATCAAGATATTTTGATGATTTTATAAAAAATAGATTATTTTAATGTGGATTTAAACAATAAAAAAATGAGAATGCAAGCTTCTAGATGGGTTGAAAAATTCTTATTTTTGAGGGGATCTGATTATAATCATTTTAAACATAAATGAGCAAAATTATTTTCCTAAATTAAGACTTCTTATAAAATATAAAGCTAATTTAAAGCTATAATATCGGTTATGTAATTTCTATAAGTGTTTCAGATTGCAGACAGACTCACATAGAAAGGGGCGTGTCCGTCTCCGCAAGATCCAATTGCGTGACGGATTTGACTGACAGGAGAACCATCCAATCCTGAGCCGGGTTGAGTCTATCCCCTCGGTGACCATAGGGACGACGTTCAACGGAGCGTTTGTTCGGGACGGGGAGGCTACGCCGTTATGTCGTAACACTTTGTACTTGGCTTTAGATCGGATTTAAACTTATGCATAGATTAGGTTTTTTTTAAATCAAGATCATTAAAAATATAGTTTGGTTTGCATTTTCCCGACGATCTGGCTAAACTGAAGGAAGTAGAAGTGGTGAACGGAAAGACGATCGGTGGATCCATGCAAACTGTAAGTTCCTGCTAACTTTGTTAGCAAAATCCCGACGCCTTGTTCGGAGAAAAATGATAGCTTGTTGTATATTTTTATAATCAGATCAAGTTTTATAAATGATTAATTAGTTTCTGTATTTATTGTAACTTTTAGCTGTTTTTCTGTATTTTTTTTCTTGCAGTTTTATCCTTTGCTTTTGCTAACTTCTTCTTCATCATCGACGTTTTTTTTCTATGTATTAGATTAATCAGATGTATCCACCACATTTTTTAGTTACACACTTACACATAATGCTATCTTTATTTGTTTTAAATCAGATTTTTTTTCTTTAGTTGGGTTATGTTAGCTGCCACATGCTGGATATGTGCAGGTTATTAATCCATGTCCCTATTTTTTTTTCTTTTCTTTTTTTGTATGTATATAAATTGCAAAAGTGAATTTTTTTACTTTCATTTCAGTTAGAATTTGATCGAAACTTTTGTGATTGATTGTTTAAACGAGGATGTAAACATTAAAATAAATATTGACATATTCATATCAAAATGTTTCAATATAAAATGTAAATATTTAAATAACAACTTTAAATAATATCAATATTATCGAAAAATATTTAAAAACAATGATAAATAATATAAATACAGTAAAAAAATGTAAATAAAAAAACGTGTTAAAAAGGTTCATTTTGTAATATTCTGACATTATAACGCTGCACCTCAAATTAATCATATTTTACATATATTTAAAAAAAAAATCTTGCCATATTTATGAGAATCTTGCTTTCTGATTGGGTCAGTTTGATAAATAACACAGAGTTACTAATGCTGACTTTTTCCTTCTAGGTTTTGACTGTATATAACTGTGAGCATTGTATTTTTAAAATCCCAATTGAAGCAGTTAGTGCTACATGGCCTCTCTTCTCCTCTTCCAGGTCTGGAAAAGCCTTTGAGATCACAGCTGCAGGCCATTTGCTGATGGGTAGTCCAACAGACCTACAATTTGTTGAATACAGACTCAAACTGTGAAAAAAAATGAAGACAAGTTAGATTTTTTTTTTTTGGCATAAACTTTATCAGTATTCGTTGGAGTCAACAAATGAGTACTTGGACTAAAAGACAAAAGCAGAAACCCTGAAAAACACCTGACCCAAAGTGATCAATATGAGTGCCGAAGGATACCAGTACAGATCGCTTTACGACTACAAAAAGGAGAGAGAGGAGGACATTGACCTGCATATAGGAGACATTTTGTTGGTAAGCAAAGGAGCTCTGGTTGCGCTTGGGTACACCGATGGTCTGGAACAACGTCCAGAGGAAATTGGCTGGCTACCAGGTTTTAATGAAACCACTCAGGAAAAAGGGGACTTCCCAGGGACATATGTCGAGTACATCGGGAAGAAATGGATCTCTCCTCCTACACCAAAGCCAAGGCCTCTCAGACCCTTACCAGTAGCTCCGGGCTCCTTAAAGGCAGAGACAGATTCCGACTCGGAACAAGGTGAGGCTCAGTCACGCACACAAATTATCAATTACAATCTTTTTTTTTTTCTTAGATCAGGAAGGAAATGATTGCTAGTCGACTCAAGTACAAGTAAAGAACATCAACTTACAGGAAGGAAACTTTCATAAGAGTTGACGAGCTATTAATAACACATAGTAACACATTAAATTACCTATCCCTCTTTTTTTGGTTAGAAAACTCTAAAATATTTGTGTGAACTACCATCTGGTTGCTTGGCTAGCATCCCACGGCCCTTTCACGTATTTTTTTCAGTACTTCTACCCATAGGTCACCCCGGCTGTAATTACCATACGAAGTTTGGTAACTTTTCTTCCTACAAATGAATCCGATTTATTTGAATTCACACTGATGTGTCCGAATATATTTGGAAGCCTCGGAAAAGAGGCTGACATTTTACAGCATTTTTTGTTGACAAGTATCTTTGCACAGTGTTGTCCCAATTGGCTGGATGTGAAGCGAGCTCTGTCCCATTACACAATGGTGCTGGTGTTTAGGGTACAGTACAACTGTGTGACTTGTGCAGGCCATATGGTACCAGATATAATCTGTTTTTCTTCTCAAAGTACATCTTAAGAGAATATAAATCCATTTTGTGTGTTGGTAAAGACGGTTGGATCCATGTTTACAAGTACTTGGATACAGTAGTCATGCTAGTGCAGTCGATTTTATTTTGTAGTTTTTTTTTTTGCAATCTGAAGTAATAATTGTCGTACTCAGCATTACTCAATCAACTTCCCATCCTAACACGCATGCCTAACAGTCCCCAAACCGCTCCTTCTGAGTTAGATACGTTGATTTTTGTTTAGTAATCCAATGTCATAATAGTTTTTATGCTGCAAAGTCACTTTTTAAAAGAACGTATTCCTGTTGTTATGAAGTAATGAAGATATGTGCAAACTTTTTTTTTCGGTCATACAGTCAAATTTTGTTCCTCTTTTTATTTTTCAAGAGCCAGTCAAAGCACACAATCTGTTTCTGAGCTGAAAACTTTTCCTTTTTTTTTTTTTTTATACTATTTTCGGCAAAATTGCAGCTAAAGAGCACAATTAAAGCTGGCATCTGTTTTAGCTACGCAGCAACTTTTTATGATCGTCCCTAAGTGCACACCTAAGGACCAGCTGTGACTAGCATGTCTTTTTCTTTTGGCTTGTTGTGGGTACGGTTGTGAAATTCTTTGCTGTGGTTTTGCAGGGCGAGCAAGGAACGATGTGAAGGGGGCATGTGTTGAACAATTCTGCCGAGGTTGTGTGGCGCTGAGCCTGGAGCGAGAGCGAATGTAGCACAGGGAGAAGAAAAAGTCTCTGTGTGCTGGTCTGTGGGATAGAAGCCGGGAGGGAGGGAGGCCCTTAGGATGTGGGTAAGGGAGCGAGAGCCTTTGTGCTAGCTGGAGGGTTTGTGTAAGGGATAGTGTGCGAAAGGATCAGGGCAGGAGTAGAGCCAGGGGGGATAGAGTAGGCGGGGGGCCTCGGGAGGAACCAGGGATCTGTGTGCTCAAGGGGGCTTTGAAGAGGGTCTCGTTGCTCCCAGAGTGTTTGTGATTTATTGCCCACCACCGAGGGATCCAACTCCCTTCCTCCTACACTGCCTCTTTATTTCTTCCTCCCCCCCTTGTTTTTTCTTAAATGTTTTGATAGTTCCTACAGTCAGCTCTGGGAGGGCCAGAGAGGTGGAGAAATGAGTCTTGGAAAGGGACCTCTCCTCTCTGGGGCGGGTAAGGGGGGGAGGGTTACATGAGCGCAGCAGATGTGGAGAAGGAAAGCAAGTAAAAGAAGAGGGCAGGGCTGGGAAGCTATTCTGCCTCATTCTAGCTCTCAACCTTTTTTTTTTTCCGTCTTTTTTTAAACATTTAAGCGTTCCTCCTGCGCTGGGCCTCCGAGCTGGAAGAACATGCATGTTTTCAGACTCGTCAAGCGAGATTTGCTCTTTTATTTGTAGAAATATTACAAAAAGTTTTTAAATTTAAGCATTTTGTTTTAGGTTTTATTTAAAAACCAAACGACGTTATTGATTGTGTCAGACAGGAATTAGTAGGTTACATAACACGATCAGATTTAATAGTAAGTAGTTGTGTGTGTACGTGTGTGCGTGTAATCGCTCCTTGTCATGAAAAAAAAAAAAGAAGTCAGTTTGAATAGCTGCAAACTGCGTGCAGCTCTACATGTTCTTACACGACTTGGCCTGCGTGCTTAGTCATGTCCAAAGAAATATTTGATGCCATCAGCCGATCTTCCCCTCCGACCTTATCATTGTTTTCTGCATCCGTCTTAACTCGCTGCGTACTGCACGCAAAAAAAAAACAAGAGTTTTAAGTGGAGCGAAAATCAGAGAAACAATCTTTTAATATTTCATAGATCTACTCTTCTGAGTATAAACACACTTCTGGTCGCCCTAAATGAAAAATGAGGCTTTTATAGTTTTAATGGGTCTAGCCATCAAGCATCTCAAAAGTTTTTTTTTTTTTTCCTCTCTCTCTCTCTGTGCATGAAATATAGATCATGGATACTAAAAAGAGGCACTGAAAGGAAGAGAGAAGGCTGAAGTGAAGGGTACAGTTGCACTGAGAGTACTCTGCATAGCTGGAGATTGAGATAATGCAGTTTTCCTTCTCTGGGCCCCTTCAGCTCTCAGGCTGGCATGTGCTCTATTGAACACTTTTTCTGTCATCTTTGTAAAAAAGTTCTCTTGCAAAGACTACTTTTTTCTTGAATTATGGATGAAACTTTTGAATTGGTTCAATATTTTTTGAAGAGGAAACAGATTCTTGTTTTATGCAAGCTTCAGAAACTTTGTGGTGTGATGTTGGGCTCTGATGGAGAGGCAGTGCACTCATCCGACGCGGTTGACCCATTTATCGCTTTGGGATTCATTGGTTTTGTGTCGATTGCCATTAACCTGGCCTGACAAATGAGTTCTCACGATATATGTTTAGTTTCCTTTTGTTAAGTTGTCTTCCCCTTATCTGGGGCCGGGTCACAGGGGCAACAGCCTCAGATGGGAAACCCAGGCTTCTCTCACACCGGCTGGATCCTCAGTCACCTGAGAGGATCCCGAGGTGTTCTCCGGCCAGCTGCGAGACATAGTCTCTCCACCAGGTCCAGGGTCCGCCCTTGGTCTCCTGGTGGGACGTGACCAAAACACCTCACCACCGAGGCGCTCAGGAGGCATCCTAACCAGATGCCCGAACCACCCCATCTGGCTTCTCTCGACCCGGGAGGATCAACAGCTCTATTCCGAGCTCTTCCCGGATGGCAGAGCTCCTCACTCTGAGTGAGATCCCAGTGAATTCACACATTTTTGAGGGTTCGTCTTGACATTTTTCGTTTGTTTGCAGTCCACGCTAGTGGGATAACGGCCCAATCACGTAGCAGCAGGGTGGTGAGAAGACAAATAATGAACTAGTCGGGTTCAGTCTGCAAACATTTTTCAAACAAATTCAATTTAGATATGTCAATTCTTTTTGTTGCCGTGATTGGCTAAGAGGAATCTTTGTTAGACGGGCGCAAGTGAACCATCCACCCAAACAGCTCGACATCCTAACTTCTCCCAAAAACGTTCAGCAGGGTGGGTTCTTGATGGATGGTAATTTCCCTCATGGGGAAATTACTGTACTGCATTGCACTTCAGCAGGCAGCCATGACGGCACCAATGGTGGGAGTAACTGGGGGTTAGGTGTCTTTTCTCGGGACACTTAGGCATGAGCTCGTCAGGAATTGAACCAGCAACTTTTCCGTCCAAAGACAGCCATGCTATCACTGAGCTAAGCCTCCCCTACTGGTTGCTGTAACATGGAACACAATGTAAGTGGACAGGGAAAAGCCACCTAGTGGACAGCTGCTGAAATTTGACTGAATTATTATTATTTTTTTAATTATTTAAATATACTTTATTAATCCCTCACCTGGAAATTTATGTGCTGCATTTCACCGCAGCAGGCTGCCACCTATGAAAGCGCCAATTGTGGGAGAAATGAGGGGTTAGGTGTCTTCTCCAAGGACCCTAGACGTACAATCAGTGGGATGCAAACCCGCGAACTTCCGGTTCACTTTTGGTTCGCGGGCGAACGCTCTAACTACTGAGCCACCATCTCCCCTCAATTAATTAAGACCATTCCCTTTTTTAAAAATGTGAACAAACAAGCTTCATCTCTAAATTTCGTCTCACCTGTTTGAGTTACTAAATATTAGCTTCGGTTAGCGAGACAACGCAGTATGTCCGCTAACTGCAAATATCAGACTCAAGCTGGATTTAAATGTATTTTTGGCTCATCATCGCTTCTAAAGTCTAACCGTGTCACACAGAGATGTTTTTAAAAGTGTGCGTCATGTTTTTTTTATGATCCATACATAATTACTGGGTTTGATTTATTAAAATGTCTAACGCTTAAGCAGCGTGGCAGTTTCTTTTTGTTCAGTATTATAATATAAGCGGAAAAAATAGTCTGTAATAGAGTTTTAAAGATCAGTAAAAAGTGATACAGTTCAATTTTTCTCCCAAAATGACAATTTGTTGGAGTCTCCCTCAGATCGGACTGACGTATGTGCATGAGAACGTGCCTGGTTGTTTCATTACCTGATAGTGTGCAGACGCTAACGTCTGAATTGGCAAATCTTCTTTACTGGAGTCAGAGCTTGTCTGCTGGCAGGATTAGGACAGAGTGCAATAAAACGAGTCCCAAAGACACAGACTGATGATCTAGAAGTGTAATGATACAAAGGTGAGATTACAGATTACAGAAAAGCATTATGTGCAGACGCACAGTGGAGATATTTCACAGATGTGGGATATCTGACACGGTGAATTTGGGAGTGTGTTCGTATGTCTTATTACAAAGGATTAAGAGTTTTGCATTTTACTTTGTTTTAAAAAAAAAACACACATTTACACCTTTTTTTTAGTAATTTTCTACCTATGCCGGTCCCCCCTTGGTCTGGCTCATGATTCCCCCGTAGTGTTCCACAAATAGCATCTTGTACCTATTGGTGTGGATAAAATGTTCCGATCTGTTGGAGCTTCTTCTATAAGCCAGGCTAGCTTTACAAACAGCTGAGAGCGTGTTATAGTTGTAGTTAAACAGGCACGACACGCTTGGTTTAGCACCAGCACACATGAGGAATGAAGATGGGATTTCTCCTTAGACGCACGTAAACCTCAAGGTTTCCATTCAAATCAAATTAGTTTTCTGTCATATAACGGTTCCTTCGTTTTTGGTCGCTAGAATATTTTTTTTTGTACACTTACTAGATACTTTTGCATCGACAAGGAGAAAACTTCAAAGTACAAAGTAAAAGTTTCTGATTATTTTTTCATTTGGTGTTTTTTTGGCTTCAGAATGAGTGAAAAATTTTGGTTTTTACAAGGTAATTACCTCAGAAATGAATGATTTTCGTCTCTTGATGATCGACGTAGGGTTAATTGTCAGGCTGTAGCAACAGTCTCCTCATTGGCTGTTGCTTCATTGTTGCATTTAATCTTCTAGCCAGGAGGAGGAGACATTGCCTGCATGTTCCGTTCATATCAGCACACCGTCACTCCCTGGGAGATCAGCTATGTCAAAGCATGTTTGAACTGCCTGTGCACACATGTTCACAGAAAAAATACTTTACTTCTAATCGGCCTCCTTAATGCCTTTCTTGATGTTTCATTTATTCCTGCACAATTTTTTGCATTTATGTCAAGTATTCCAGCTCCGTCTCCGCCAGACTTCCTTCAGACATGGAGAAATGGTGTAACCTGTAAATGTTGGTGACTTGAGCTGGCTCTCTAAATTTAACTAAAGTGTATGCTATCTTTAGTGTATAAAGGTCCCCTGGCCCAGTCTTGCCCGCAGTCTGTGCCTCATTTGGTTCAGACATACCATTTGAGCCGGTGAGATTGTCCCATGCTGCAGGAGTTCCAGTGGCAGCTGCATAGACTTCCTCAACCTGCGGTCGTCTTAACTGCCTGCTGCTTTCAGGCCTTCTGGGATACCGTGAAGTCTGCCAAACATGCAGGCTTGTAGAGGCTTGTCTGAGGGGCCCTCTTTGCCACACTCTGTTATTTGAAGTTACCACTGAAACTACCTCGGGTTGATAAGTCTGTCTGCCAGTGTGCAGGACTCAACTTTTCTAAGCATTAAAACACATCATTTGAGAATAATCGGAGGAGAAATGAGTTTATAGACATGATTGTACTTACAAGCATGGTCCACCAGGTGCGTGTCGATCATTTGATCTTTCGCCAAGGCATATCTAAAATCATCACCAATAGTTCGAAACATTTCTATCATAGTTTGTTTGATACTTAATACTTTTCCTTCACTGCCAAAACTGTCACATCGTTGACAGTACCAAGAAGCAACTTTATCTCCAGCCCGCCTTGTGTAACTCCCACACTGACCATGGTAAATGAATCTGTCTGGATCCCTCTCAAAGCCCTGTCTCATTGTGTGAGTTATCACTACCAGACTGTTTTGGTCATAGAACGACATTTATTTTCACACCTGTTTATTAAAATATTAATAATATTATGGACAATATTAGGAATATTATCCATAATATTATTATAGTATATTTGTATAATAATTTACTATATAATTATATAATAATAATAATAATAATAATGTATATTTGTATAGTATTATTAATATATGTATATTTGTAGAATAATAATATTATTAATATTATCAATAATATTATTATGTTATTATATATTATTATTTTTATGAAATAAATAATAAAAAAAATGGCCTAAAACGTTTCCTTTTGAAATCGAATATAAATCAGTTCCATCTAGTCATTTTTAATAGTTTTTTCCCCCCCTTTCACCTGTTGTGTAATAATTTTAGAAATGATCAGTGGCGGCTAGAAGGGGGGTGATTTGAGTTTAATTTAACCACAGGTTGTGAATTGAGTTTCTCAGAAAAGAGGTTGGCCCTTGTCGGACAGTCGTGTTAGATATCTTGTCTTGCAGAAAGCTTACACTTCCAAGGTGTGTGATGGCAGCGCTGCATGTCCCCCCCATCTCTATTTTGGGAAACTTTGTTCCATCTCAAAGTTCGCTGGTTCTGAGAAGTTTCCCCTTCTGGATTGCAGTTTCAATAATGTCTTCCAGATGACCAGTTGTCCTACATGGAGATTTGTTTGTTCTGTGGTTATAGGAACGTTGGTAATGCAGTTTCTTCACACGCAACATGCTAGAAGAAATGTTGTTGTGGCCATCTGATGTGGAGTCGCATGAAGTGCTTCATTGAATGGGTTTTTTTTTCTAGATGAGGGCAAGTCTTTGATATAATTTGCATGCATCATTAGGAGCTGTACTTGCAGGTTAAATGCTTGACTTTTTTTTTTTTAAAGCAGTAATTATTTTTAAGCTACTAAGAAAGAAAAATATGTTTCCAAGAAAGGTTTCATTCACAATTTGAACATTTTCAATCTGCAGACTCGATGCTCAACAGTCAAGCCTTTCAGAAAAATACCTTTTCAAAATACTCTCACCAGTCCAAATATAATCCCTGCCAACTCTTTCAGCCTTTCATGTCCACACCTGGGCGCACAGTTCAGAAGGCAAAGCAAGTAAAAAAGTAAGACCTGGCTTACCTCATGTCACAGGATATTTGCTTAGTTTCTTGGCCCACCAAACCTGAACTTTACTGCTCAGCACCTCCTGTTCTTGAATTAGTCTTTTATTTATACACACCTCCCTTTACCTTTGAAAGCCGTTTTTGTATTTGGTACGTCTTTCCTTTTGAAGATCTAAACAGTTTAAGGAGACACTTCATCAGTCTTGTTAGGAGGCATCACGTTTCTCAGCTTCTGGATTAATAAAAAAATAGTTTGGACCAGTTTGCTCCTTCCACAGAATGAACAGGTTTTTGGTTAGATGTGAAAACTTGATAAAGATTTTTTTTCTAAATTGGGGTTCAATGTGTCCTTGGTTGATAGTTATTTAAATACCATCCTATCAGTACTTGTAATCCCATCAATACCACATCAATCCGGTGTCGCATATTATCTTCTTTTTTTTTTTTTTTAACTAAAAAATAAGTGAAGGAAAATAAGCAAAACTTTGCAGAAGCAACCAAACAAAGTAAAACAAATAAAAAACGTTGATGTAAAGGAGGTGAAGTTAATATTTAGTTCTAAATTGTTTCAAAATCAGAATGTTTTGTTTCATCCACTTAGTTTGTTTGTTTTCCTCTACTTGTTTTTACACTAAAAAAAGTATTAATGAGCGTATCGATAAGATTCTGGATCGATAAGCAATATCGATAAGATACCGGATCGATATGTGGTATTCGATAAGATACCGGATCGATAAGCGGTATTCGATAAGATACCGGATCATTAAGCATATCGATAAGATACCGGATTGATAGGCGGTATCGATAAGAGTACTGGGATCAATAAGATAGTAACAATAACCATCTCTAAATGCTGGTCACTTGCTCGGCCTCAAACAGGACAGGTGACCCCATACACTCACTCCTACAGAACGCATGCATACATGGGGAGAACATGCAAACTCCACACACAAATGCTAGTTGGTCAAGCCTCACTCAAGCCAGGACTCGTATCAGCAACCTTCTTGCTATTAGGTCACAGTAATGTTAATTAAAAGGATCAATACTCAGATACTAATCGATACTGAAATAAGTATCAATACTCATACTGAGATGCACATTTGGCCGGGTATTGATGTTTCTCCGGTTTTTGCCATGTGGCTCTATCACCTGGATCAGATGAGCACTTTTCTTCCTGAGCGAGCGGTGTCGCTCTGAGATCAACTAAAGAAGCGAGGGTCTCACAAACGAGCGAGAGCAACATTAATACCACGCATGTGTGACAACTTCCAATCTAAGTATTTAACAATCGTTACGGATCAGAGTGTCTGTAAAGATGTTTACAATAATAAGTGCTTGTAAATGCTTATAAAAAAGACAGTTCCGTATCAATAGTATTAAATTGAAGATAACGTTGACAAAAATAAGCTGTTTAGGGATCAGGCTCGCTTGATTCGTCTTGCACATATTCAAATGTGCAAATGTTTTTTTCTTATTCTGTTTATTCAACTCCAATTTACTCCCCAGACAGATAGAGGTAGAGCGAATGCGTAACAACCCGGATTGTGAGGAAATGAGACGGAACACAAGATGTTGATGGAAATGACGATGTCGGTTAAGTTTGATTTTTTTTTTTTTGTAGGCTTCTCTTTGCCCGACCTGACCGATCAGTTCTCCATCCATGAGACCGCTCCACCCGTACTGACCAAGCTGTTAGAAGCCATCGAAAAGAAAGGTGAGCTTATCTAAAAATATCTTATTCTTTATGCATTTTTTCTGCGGGCTAAAAAAAAAAAATGTATCACATTAGTGCTCTTTTTGTTTACTTTTGTAAAGTTTCAGCCTCCGGTTTCTAAAATAGATTGTGACGTCATGCCGCAAAGCATTGTGGGTGCAAACAGAACACAGATACCTTAATTTTTTATTTTGTCTTGTTTTCCACCATAAATTGGTTCGGGCATCTATTGCAATGAAAATGAAAGTTTACCCTAACTTTTTTAAAAGTTACGTAAATTTTTATTTCTGAAAAGCAATAATTACCGTTAGCTGGGTTGCTAACTACCAATGCACCTGGTATGTTCTGTTCCATCAAAACAGGCTATACTTTTTTCAGTTTTAAGCACAAGTAGCAACTCATTATTTCTCATCAATTCTGGTCCTATAATGGGTTTCTGTTTAGAATTTTCAAATTTTATTGAAACGCGTTTCAGTTGGTTTTAATAGCACTTCCGGCATGAAGTACTGAGGTCCCTGTTAAAGTGGACAATTCAGCCAAAACTTTTTGACAATAAATGTAACACCAAAACAAAAAATTTCCCAGTTTCACAATATGCTTTTCACTGCATGAGGGACTTGCTTTTGCCATTGTTATCAATATTCCACAGGTGTTGGGTTTTGCCAGTATTGGTCACCCGAATACATTAATTTTTAAAGACATTGGATCATTTTTTTTGGTTCCTTTTTTGCATTTTTATCTGTATTTGTTGAGAAAATCATATTGTGACATTCTTACCACAAGAAATGTT
Source organism: Neostethus bicornis (assembly GCA_902685375.1). Lineage (NCBI taxonomy): Eukaryota > Metazoa > Chordata > Actinopteri > Atheriniformes > Phallostethidae > Neostethus > Neostethus bicornis. The sequence continues at coordinate 13,776,980 of LR738564.1, forward strand.
TTTGATTACCGTATTTTTCGGACTACAAGTTGCTCTGGAGTATAAGTCACACCATCTAAAAAATGCATAGCAAAAAAGAAAAGAAACATATACGTATATATAAGTCGCACCAGAGTATAAGTTGCATTTTTCACTGAAAGTTTTGTTCCGTTGTCTTCCGCTTATTCAGGTCGCAGAAGCAAAAGCTTCAGACGACAAACCCAGGCTTCTCTTGCCACACTTCTCTTTTCAAACTTTCTTTCTGGTGCTCGATCATTGTTTTTAGCTGCATATTTCACTACTTGCAGCTTGTAATTTGCAGAGGATGATGAAATCTTCATCCTCTGTGTCACTTTTAAACAATTCCACCAACACTGGAAGTAAACGAATGAGAATTACTTTATTGATCCCACACGTGGAAAATTTGTACCACGTGGGAAAACAATGCGCCTCTTCCTCTTTTAACTTCAAACTTTCTTTCTGCTGCTCGATTAGTGTTTTCAGCTGCATATTTCACTAATTGCAGCTTGTAATCTGCAGAATATGGTTTTCTTTTTGGTGCCATTTTTGTTCAGCCCTTTTTAGTTGTTTTTATAAGAAATTATCAACACAGGCCTAGAGCGGCCCCTTGAGGTTCAGTGTGAAAATAACATGTGAAATGATGGTAATGTGTTGATAATTTTCACATATAAGTGGCTCTGGAGTATAAGTCGCACCCCTGGCCAAACTATGAAAAAAAACCTGCAACTTGTACTCTGAAAAATACGGTATATTGCAAATGACGATACCGACTGTTTATGCCATTTATATCATAAGTGTTTTGTTTGTAGGTCTGGACAATCCCACTTTATATCGAACGTTCACTGCTGGTGCCGGACTTGAAATCAGGCAGTATTTTGAAAGCGGTAAGAAGCCCAAATATTAAATATACAGTGGTGGTCAAAAGTTTACATACACTTGTAAAGAACATAATGTCATGGCTGTCTTGAGTTTCCAGTTATTTCAACAACTCTGATTTTTCTCTGATATAGTGATTGGAACAGATCCTTCTTTGTCACAAAAAACATTCATGAAGTTTGATTCTTTTATGACTTTATTATGGGTAAACTGAAAATGTGACAAAATCAGCTGGGTCAAAAATATACATACAGCAACATGAATGAGCAATTTTAGAGACTTAGAAAGTTGTGTCAATGACATGAGCTTCATAGCATGACCTCTTAACTTCTTGTGAGTGATTATGAGTGACTACAGCTGGTGACTTCTCTGAGGCCATTTAAAAAGGGCTCATTGGATAAAAACACCCACAAACGCTACAATGGGAAAGTCAAAGGAGCTCAGCACAGATTTGAAAAAGAGAATCATTGACTTGAACAAGTCAGGAAAGTCACTTGGAGCCATTTCAAAGCAGCTGCAGGTTCCAAGAGCAACAGTGCAAACAATTGTTTGTAAGTATAAAGTGCATGGCACTGTTTTGTCACTGCCACGATCAGGAAGAAAACGCAAGCTGTCACCTGCTGCTGAGAGAAAACTGGTCAGGAGGGTGAAGAGTCAACCCAGGAGCACCAAAAAGCAGATCTGCCAAGAATTAGAAGCTGCTGGAACACAGGTGTCATTGTCCACAGTCAAGCGTGTTTTGCATCGCCATGGACTGAGAGGTTACCGTGCAAGAAGGAAGCCCTTGCTCCAAAAGCGGCACCTTAAGGCTCTACTAAAGTTTGCTGCTGATCACATGGACAAAGTTCTGTGGTCAGATGAAACAAAAATTGAGCTGTTTGGCCACAATGCCCAGCAGTATGTTTGGAGGAGAAAAGGTGAGGCCTTTAACCCCAAGAACACCATGCCTACCATCAAGCACAGTGGTGGTAGTATTATGCTGTGGGCCTGTTTTGCTGCCAATGGAACTGGTGCTTTACAGAGAGTCAATGGGACAATGAAGAAGGAGGATTACCTTCAAATTCTTCAAGAAAACCTGAAGTCATCAGCCCGAAGGTTGGGTCTTGGGCGCAGTTGGGTGTTCCAACAGGACAATGACCCCAAACACACATCAAAAGTGGTAATGGAATGGCTAAATCAGGCTAGAATTAAGGTTTTAGAATGGCCTTCCCAAAGTCCTGACTTAAATCCCATTGAGAACATGTGGATAATGCTGAAGAAACAAGTCCATGTCAGAAAGCCAACAAATTTAACTGAACTGCACCAATTCTGTCAAGAGGAGTGGTCAAAGATTCAACCAGAAACTTGCCAGAAGCTTGTGGATGGCTACCAAAAGCGCCTAATTGAAGTAAAAATGGCCAAAGGACATGTAACCAAATATTAGCATTGCTGTATGTATATTTTTGACCCAGCTGATTTCGTCACATTTTCAGTTTACCCATAATAAAGTCATAAAAGAATCAAACTTCATGAATGTTTTTTTGTGACAAAGAAGTATCTGTTCCAATCACTATATCAGAGAAAAATCAGAGTTGTTGAAATAACTGGAAACTCAAGACAGCCATGACATTATGTTCTTTACAAGTGTATGTAAACTTTTGACCACCACTGTATATTCTTCTTTTTCTCCCTTCTTAACGTCCTAGTTTTAAACCTTTAGATGAGCTAGAGCAAAGTCAGGGAGGATAGGATTTGTTTCTGTTAAAATCACTAGAAAAGTTGTGGTTTAGTCTCCATGTAAGTTTCTGTATAAACATGCAACCTTTGTTTCAACTCCTCAGATCCTCCATCCACTGAGCTGGATCAGCTGGAACTTCCAGTCCTGTGTGATAGTCTACGTAGGTACCTGCAGGATCTTCCCCAACCCATAATCCCCACTGCAATACAAGCTCAGATGGTCCTTACTGCTAAAGGTGGGTGTGCCGAGACAAGTTCAGCAATCATTTATTTACCATACAGCTGGCTTAAAACAGAAGTGCTGACGTAACAAAGCTCTGCTGTACATCGAGTACTTTGAACAGAAAACCGCAAAAAACTCGTCTGAACATTTTTTTTTCCCTGAAGTAGTTTTGGCTGAGTTTTTTTTAATGCATCTAGCAGTTGGTTTTAAAAAGCTTGCAAAGTGTGTTTCTGTGTTTCGTCCCTGCTTTTTACTGTCTTTTTTTTTTTTACCTTCTTTTTTTACCTTTGTCTTTTTTTTTTCTTCTTGCAAGCAAAGGGAACATTTTTCCACCACTCTGCTCGGTAGCTCTGCATTTTCTTCATGTCACATGGCCAGAAACAGGATATCTGTGGTTAATAAGAACTAAAGCAAGCCTGAAAGTTTATCTCCAGCATCTCCGAGCAGCCAATCACCTGCTAGTGTACCTGACACTCACTGTCAACCACACAACGTCTCTGTGGTTTTTTCAAGATGAACTGCACATGCTTTTTTTTCCATTTCTTTATTGTTTGAACACAACATTTTCATTTCATGCTCGTCTTCTGCTGCAGAAACGATCACTTAATGTGTTTTGGATTTTTCACATCCTTCCTGACTGACCCCTGGTCGCTCTCGTCTTCTTCAACAGAGGTGGTGAATCCTGAAGAATGCGCCCAGCTGCTGTGTCGCATCGCCAGCACCCCCAGTCTCTCTCCACAGTACTGGCTAACACTTCACTGTCTGCTCAGACATTTTGCTAGAGTGTGCCAGAACGGTTCCAAGAACCTGCTGAGCGCCAGATCGCTGGGCGAGATCTTCAGTCCTGTGTTTTTCAGACAGCAACCCGCCAGGTGAGAGCCGGAGTCTCAGAGTCACACATTCTGGTTTGACAAAGATAGACAGACAAGCGAGCAGATGAGTGTGCAGGCTCAGTCATGCAGTGCTGACACACACACACGCGCACACACACACACAGAGGAGCCTCAAAGCGGCAGTCTGTTGGACACTCAGAGCTTTTAGTCATACACACATGTAGGTTAGAGCTTTTCTTTTCACCAGCTGTGCCGTGCAACTAAAGTAGCAAAGCCGGAGGTACTGATGGACTGAAAGCGACACACAGAAACCAGAAGAAAAGAAACTGTCACCCGGGTTATAAAACTTTCATTTAACTTTTTTTTTTTTCTACAGTTGCGAGCCAAGTTTGGATGCTTTCATTAAGATTATCGAGGTTCTGGTGACCAGCGAGTGCACTGAAAGCCAAGCTGCTCCAGGTAAGAAAGAAAATTCTGCTTTTCTTCTCCAAAGCGACTCCACAGAGCCGCCGCCAAAGGGGGAAATCTGTGCATTATTTATTATCTGATGCCAAACATGAATATTAAGTTGTGCAGAGACTGAACCGCTGCACGATACAAACCGAGGTGCGAGCTATTAATAGCATGCGGAGAGGCGTTCAGACTTGCAAACTGACGCACTTGCACAAGACCACAGGCTTGCCTGAGGGGGGTAAACTAGCCGCAGTGCAAAGCTACAACTAGTTTGCACTTTTACTTTCTACAGCAAACTGATAAATCCGACCTGCTGCTGTGAAATTACACTTTGGTTTACAAGCAGCCGGCCCCGATCTTCCTTCTGATCAACCAGAACACATTTTACTCTGAGTTTTTTTCCTGGTGGTCCACTTATTGAAGCCGGTGTGAGACAGGAGTGTGTTTTCACAGTGCTGCTTAAAGCAGTGTTGCTGGCCAGCTCGAGTGGGACTATTTAAACATTTTATTACCTGTTGGCCTATTTATAACGCGCCTGTGCATGGCCGCTCTCAGCTGTCAGTAATTTGCACCTGCGGGAGCACTTTGGCAGTTGGATGGATGCACGGACATTCTGGCAGGTTAAACACACATCCTGATGTGTGTTTGGTTTGTCTCTTTCTCTCCTACACACACATACAGACGTGCATGTGTGTTCCAAGGAGCACACAACAAAGTTTGTCCCAGACTGGTTTCAGTCTCATGCAAATAATGGGAAGCGGCGAGGAGAGTGATACTTTTTAAACACACATGTTCAGATTGTGTGCGTTTCCATGAATGACCCGTGTGTGTGTGTGTGTGTGTGCGCGGGTGCCTTCGTGCCTCCTCCCAGTTACTGAGTGCCTATTTTAAGTAAGTGACAAAAGGCCCACTTAGATTGGGTTGGCTGGAAAGTCGGCCTGCGGCACAGAGCTCTGCTTGTTAACCGAAGACTGCTTCCAGTCTGTAGAATCCCCCGCACCCCCCGAGTCCTCCTGTCTGCTGGATATCCACATGTCCTGCCCCTCAAAGTGCTCAGTCAGCAAATATTTGAAACTTTGCAAGTTAATCATAAGACTGAACTGTAACCCCTCCTTTACAAACAGAGGGGCGTGCACAGAAAGGCAGCTGATGCTAATCAGTAAGCACCCGCCTCCACGTGAAACAGGCCTTGCAGAGCTCAGAAAGGGAAAGACGGAGAGAGTCAGCACCTGCCTCACACAGACGGGATTAGTCGGATTCCTCTGAGAAGCACAGCGAGCTCCAAACGTTTCAGAATTTTTAAGACAGAAGTCTTGAACTATGAAATGGAGCAGGAGAATTGAATTCAGCTCTGTGGAATTACATTTAACCTTTGGAACTAAAAAAGAAGCTTTACAAGAAGGAAACATGCACAACCTACAATGTAAGTTAGATTTTTGTGGAGGAGAAGAGAAACGGTTTTTATTCTGCTGCGGGCATCGAGCACCAGAACGCCTCATGTTAGAAACTCTTTTCTGTCTAACGTACTGAGGACCTGGTGGATTTCAAAAGTTTGTAGACTTTTTTTGTTTGTTTTTAGATTCTTTTAGAAAACTTCTAAAAATATTTTAGATACAATAAAGTTTTCCAAACTAACCAGCATGTTTGGATAAAACGTTTAACAAGTTCATTTACAAACAGATTTCAGTTTAGAAAAAAAATATTTTCGGTTTATTCCACAAATTTTAAATACATTTTTTCATGACTTATTAATCTTATTTATTGAACTCTAGAAAGAAGATCAATGGCTTTGAATTAAATTCTTAATTCTCTGCCAAGAACTGGTTCTATTTTAGTTTGACTCAGGAAATCAAGCCGGCTATCTCTGTCATGCTGGGGGATTACAGGGTGCTGCTGACCGGGCCAGGCTTTATAATTCAGCTGCGTACGTGCTGCTGCAGCAGAGCCGGCTTTGTCTGCGTGCCAGCAGTGGGACGGGCCACATACACGGAGGAGGGGCCTAGCAACCTGCAGGAGAGTGAGTGGACAGACTGAGCAGAACGAGACAGAGGATGACTGAGAGAGAGAAGAAGCAGGCTGCTGCTTCATTTTTTCTCTTTCCTCATGAAACCGGATGCTAACACTACGGGATATTAGAAGATTTTTTTTTAAGATTTAAGGAAGTTAAACGAAATGTGCTTTAACAATGACCTCATCGCTCTGAGGAAATGTAAGATGCCGAAGCGGTTGGTGACAGACCCCCTTTGTGATTGGCTGTGGTGAGTGATGTAACACGTTACCGAGCAGGCTCTTCTTAATGGCTTTCCAAATTTCTGGTGCCAGCCTAATAAAAGTGTTAATCATTCCTCCTGTGTGGTGTTGAATCACACAGTAGGGGGAATAAAAAGAGATTTCTCTAATTCATGAAGCTGCTGGCGTTGTGTATCTGCAGGAGGCTGATGATGCAGTGCTGCTGGTGCAGATTTATGGGTTAAAAATAGCCAAGTACCTCAGTCCTGCTACAGCTAGCCTAAACTGTCCGCTCAACTTTTATTGATCTATTGATCGGAAATCCATACACCAGATTTCTGTGATCCCACAGTGGAGCTTGGTTAAAAGCAGTTCCTCACATCAGCTGCTTCAGGGTTCAAAGTCTTGAGCTGCTTTAAACTTTCAGTCGGTGGTTTTATTTACGTATTTATTTAGAAATCTTTGTCCGTTAGCGTTTCGTTTTATTGCAGAAAAGCCTCTTTGCTGTATCTGCATCCGGGATTTTTTTATCCACGCTCCTTTTTCCTGAATGAAATTCACTTCCCCCTGACTCACACTTCACCCCCCTCCCCCGCCGCATACCCGGCCCTCCCCCCATGCCTCCTCTGTCAGAGGGGGCGGTATTTCATCAGCTCTGCTCGCTCAGTGACAGAAAAGGTTGAGTCTTTACAGCGTTTATAAACTTTTTTGTTTCTTCAAAGAGAGGGTGTTTCTTTTTTTCTCGCTTAAAAAAGTCGCAACGTTCTTCATGAATGCATGCTGGATTTTCCCGCTGACCCTTTCTTCTCCCACACAGCTCTACCTCCCAAGCCACCCAAAGCCACATCTGTGATTAACAACGGTATGAACAGCAACATGGCCCTGCAGGACGCCGAGTGGTACTGGGGGGACATCTCCAGGGAGGAGGTCAATGAGAAGCTGAGAGACACTGCAGACGGGACGTTTTTGGTACGAGACGCCTCCACCAAGATGCACGGAGACTACACTCTGACTTTAAGGTAAGCCCAGTTTCTCCTTCTCGTTTTCTTCTGTGCCAGTTTTTCTTTTTCTGTTTCGCAGTTCTTTAAACATTTGACTTATTTTTGCTTCCAGGAAAGGAGGAAACAACAAACTTATAAAGATTTTTCATCGGGATGGGAAGTACGGCTTCTCTGACCCACTGACATTCAACTCGGTCGTTGAGCTCATCAACCACTATGGCAAGGAGTCCCTGGCGCAATACAACCCGAAGCTAGACGTTAAACTGCTGTATCCCATCTCTAAACATCAGCAGGTCGGTCACCACATCATCAAGAAGAAAAATTTTACCTGTATTTTTATATTTTACGCCCATTTGATTGAAAATTTTTCATTTCCTTTCATCAGGACCAGGTAGTGAAAGAAGACAACATTGAAGCAGTGGGTAGAAAGCTTTGTGAGTACCACCAGCAGTACCAGGAGAAGAACAAAGAATACGACCGCCTGTATGAGGAGTACACTAGAACGTCCCAGGTGAGGAGCACCTTCGGGTGTATGCAGAGCTCCTTAAGTTTATTTTTCTTTTCTGACACAAAGCCGCTTCCTCATACAGGAAATCCAAATGAAGCGCACGGCGATTGAAGCTTTTAATGAAACGATAAAAATTTTCGAAGAGCAATGTCAAACGCAAGAGCGGTACAGCAAAGAGTACATCGAGAAGTTCAGGAGAGAAGGAAACGACAAGGAGATCCAGAGGTGAGCCATATGGGTTAAATAAGTGTCCAGATAATTTTTGTAAAATAGATTGTGACGTCATGTCGCAAAGCATTATTGGTGGTAGCAGAATACAGGCGTTGTCATAGCAACAAACTTGATTGCGCTAGAATTTAAGTTGATTTTCATAGTGTTTAAATAAATATGCTTGAGAATACCAACATGAATATATATGTAATGCAATAACAAAACTGAGACCATTGCTGGCTAACATGCTAACATGATAGCAACATGCTAGCAACATGCTAGCATGTCACAAAATCAAAGCATTTCATTTAAATGTGAATGCAACTTGCCGTACTGAGATTACAGCGAGTAACATATCATCAACTTTTTTTCTTAAAAAATGTTACTGAAAAAAGAAACGTGTTGGATTTGTAATGCTTCAAACACTGTTGCTAACTAGCAATGGTCGCTATGGGTTCTACTGGTTAAACAACCTCCTCCCTTTTTAGTTCTAAGCTAACAAAACATTAACTCTTTATTTCACACAGCAGTTTTGTCCTTATAGAACATGTAAATTTGGAGTTTGTGTATTTTAATGCAACAATGTGTGGGTTTTCCTTCTAGCAGCACTTGCGCCATAGTAGCGACATTACTCGTAAAGCAGGCTATTTAGCCTAAACTTTTTAAGTATAAATCTATCACCAAAATATCTCCATGTAAGGAAGCTAGAGCCTCTCTAATGGCGTGCCCACTCCGCTATTGTTGTCAATATTCCATAGGTTTTGGGGTCCAATGTGTAGCGCACTTAAATATACCATCAGGAAGGGGTTTTTTTTTATGTTTTTTGCTGTGTGGAAAAAGATTTTGACAATATATTGTAAACTAACATTTTGCTCTTTTATTTTTGAAGAATCATCGGTAATTATGAAAAGTTGAAATCAAGGATCAGTGAAATCGTAGACAGCAAGCGCAGGTTGGAGGAAGATCTGAAGAAACAAGCAGCAGATTACAGAGAGATCGACAAGAGGATGAACAGCATCAAGCCGGACCTTATCCAGCTTCGCAAGACAAGAGACCAGTACCTGGTGTAAGTTCCCATAATGCCTTTCACTTTGGCAGGAGATCCACTTCAGGTTTCTTACAAGATTTTTTTTTCCCAGGTGGTTGACCCAGAAGGGCGTCAGACAGAAAAAACTCAACGAGTGGCTCGGAATCAAGAACGAGAACACGGAGGAGTAAGTCTTTCAGATGGAAGCAGAAAACTTTCTCTCTTGAAACCAAAACGCTCATCCCCTCCATTTGCTTTTTTTAGTCAATACTCCATGGTGGATGATGACGAAGACCTTCCTCACCACGACGAGCGGACCTGGAATCTGGGGAAAATTGAACGGATACAGGCCGAAGCTCTCCTGCAGAACAAGCGGGACGGAACATTCCTGGTTCGGGATAGCAGCAAACCGGGATGCTACGCCTGCAGCGTTGTGTATGTACAACCCATTCCACCTCGAAAGAAAGATAAATAATGTCCTTATTGTGCAATGGTTCCTCATTAATCATGCTCTAAAAGTAACCTGTAATTGGCAAAGTTCTCAAAAAAATTGACTCACTTTGTAGATAAACAGTTGTTAAAATTTTCACACTTTTCTCTTTTGCTTAAACACGCTCAAAGCTCAAACATTCACAGAAAAATAATGTGGAATTAAACAGTGAGCCCTTTAATAGTGTTACATCACATGCACAAAACAGAGTTTATGAAGCTGTGATGTACATTATTTTAACCAAAAATATTACCAGAACAATGATTCAGCTACAATTTATTCTGTTATATTTCAGCTTCTCTCAAAAATGGAAAAATTGTTTCATATTTTCTTCAGGCTGACAAATATTCGGCAGCTACGTGGCTCAAAATAGGACCATAGAAACTAATGGAGAATTTTTTTTTACGTTGTAAAGCAGAAAAAAGTTAAACAACTGTTTATACAAGGTCTACGTGCAAAATTGACTTCAGAAAAAGTTAAAGTCGAGAGGGTAGTCGACTGACCAATGGGCGGCAAACAGCAATTTAACCCGTTGCTGGTGACCGGGGACAATTTAGAGTTGCATTCACTCACACCGAAATTGCGCGATAAGTTTGACTTCATACGAGTCATTAAGGGAATTTAAATACTTCCACTGGTGTTGGCGGCTACAAGTTTGAACCAAAATCCTGTTCTCTTTTTTCTTATATACATTTTCTCACATACTAGCAGTAGTGATTTAAATGGCGACATTGCTAAATTGTGTTTCGGGGAATGCTTTTCACATTACAGCACCTGCATCGCTAAAAATGCGATGTTGTTGATTGTAGCAAGCAAAAGGTTAGACGTGGGACAAACAGCTATGCATGGAGCTAAACAAAAACAAAATAAACGGTAAAAGCGTTATAATTTTGAAAAAATTTGTGATGTAGAATTTTGGTCATCAGCACCTAGCTTCAACAGGTCGGACAATGATGTGAAATGTCACAGCAGCGTGGTCTGTGATAAGTGGTCGCTGCACAATTGAGTATGCAAAGTTTGATTATCCAACTCGTCCATTTTATGCATCAGGCGTGGGATGCGCTAGCAAAACGATTTGTACGCGAATAGGCGTCCCGTGCTAGAAACGCATCATGCTAAACACCAAATCAAGTCGCAAACTGTTGCAAAACTTGAATGTGTGCCGATATCGTTGACTCTATATTGAAACTGGACATTTTGTGTGATGTGTATGCACTCGAAGCCATGCAGAACACAGTGGGCAGTGGAATAAAACTGCCTAGTTGCAATAAATAAAAAACCTCTGCTAAAAGCAGGGCCGTGAAAGGTGAACCGTGTTTTCTTGAGGAACCATTGTATCAGCAGTGCTTTAGAAAAGCTTTTTTTGTTAATGACATCTGAAGTATGCTCTCAGAAAAGATTTTGACCAAAGTGTTTTTCCTTGCAGGGTGGAGGGTGAGGTGAAGCACTGCGTCATCAATAAGACCCCCTCAGGTTATGGCTTCGCAGAGCCCTACAACCTGTACGGCTCACTGAAAGAACTCGTACTTCACTACCAGCACACGTCTTTGGTCCAGCACAATGACTCTCTGAATGTGACGCTAGCATACCCGCTCTACGCTCAGCAGAGACGGTAAAGGACCTGGATGGATCCTCTTGGACATAAAGATTTTAAGGCCACACAGGAGCAGGAGAAGCTCTGTGGGCTCTTTGGTTTCAAAACAACAAAGAGATCTTCTCCGCTGCCGACCACAGACTTTTAAAGAAACTAAAGCCTGGAACATTTCAGTGACTTTGGCCGACCAGCCCGAGGCGAGTCTGAATGTATCTTTCTTCTTTTTTTTTTTTTTTTTTTTTGCTTTTTTTTGTGGGAGCACAGAATCAAGCGGAAACTGCTGAACTCCACCAACGGAGGACATTTTGAGGCCTTTCCTTATGGTGCTTGTTTTTTTTCGGAGCTTTACCAGCTGAATGTTAAAAAAGCAGCAGACGAACTCTCTGAAAAGACTCACCAACCACAACTTTTTTTTTTGTTTTTACACTTTTTGTTTTGACTTTTTTTTTTCACGTCATCAGTGTGTTTCTTCGTACGTGGCTGTGAGCAAGACTGTCCATGTGACCAAAACCCATAGATTCAGGAAACTTTTTTGACTTTGGAGGGCTGCATAACACATTACATTGTGTTATCTGTTCAGTAGCAGATCATGGATTAGCTAAAAATGTAGCAAAAATGGCACTTTTTTTTTAAAAACACATTTTTATTTTTTTTTTTCTTTGTGAAAAAAGAAAAAAGCCCTCCAGTGAACTTCTATGTGAAGAGAGAACATGTGTGTATCTGGCTGAGTGAAGCGGTAATCTTAGCCGTGGGAAGGTGAAACTATAACGAACTTACTTTTTCATGTATATATGTGAAATTGTACTGTCATGAATCAAAGTGCACCGTACCAAAAAAAAGATCATTTTTTTTTTCTTTCGTTATCTGATCTGCTATGCAATTTTTTCTCCATTTTTACTTCCGAATTGTTTAACTCTGTTGCAACCCACAATATAAGCTTGTTTTATTGCTTGAAAAGTATCTTTTCCTGTGTAAATATCCAAGAGGATATTTTGTGTCAAAATGCCAAGATACGACATAAAAAAAAAAATGCTTATGATTTTTTTTTAAAAAGTATATTAGAAGCAAACACTTTATCATAAATGACTTTAACAACTGGTATGAAAGATGGAAAAGATTAATATTTTATTTCTTTTTTTTGGCTTCATGATGATGTTCCTCTCAGGCAGAGCCTTAGAACTGCTTCAGTCATGAGAAGTTTTACCGAGCCAACATGCAGTTCTTTGTTCGAGGGCTCACAACTGGCCGATGGGATTGTACGAGCCATATCACCACCAAAAAAAAAAAAAACCCAACAGTATAGATTTATTTTGTTACAAAATATCTATGTTCCCGTGTAAAAATAGAAGATCAATTTACATTTTCCACTTAGTATTTTTCTGTATCAGAAAATGACTGTTTACATGGGCAGGTCGGACGATTTCAGAAGGCATTTTTTCTCTCCATATCTTTAGCTCACCTTTCTTTAAAAAAAAAAAAAAAATCAGATTGGGATAATGAATCTGGTGGAATAGTATTAAGTTTTAGTGTTGGACAGAAAAAAATGTATCATTGGATCATTTCTCGCAAGCATCCCGATTTCCCACCTTCCCATGCACAGATAATGTCATTGCAGACATAGTGAAATTTGTCTGTCCTTCTTCTTCTTCTTTCGGCATATCCCTTCACGGGTAGCCACAGCAAGTCAGTTTTCTTTCATCTAAACCCGAGACACGACCGATCCAGTATGGTATTTCTCAAATTGACTTGCATATTTGCGACAGAAATTTGTCTGTCCGCATTGATAAAAAATTATTTCTGTAATCATGTCAGCGTAGACTGGGAAAAAAAACCTGCCTACATCGTTTGCACAACTACTCTCGGACAAAGCAACTGCATACGGAAAATCAGTTTTATTTTTGTGCTTTTTTTTTTTGTTCACTTGTGTAAGTCAGAACTGCTTAAACTACGGTACACACAGCTGATGTCAAAACTATAACATGTTTTACATGTACTCGACCAAATCCAAAATGTACTAATTATACGCACATTGAGAGCTCATTTAACGGGGTTCTATTGGAATTTTTTTTTAGTTGCTGGGGTGTTTGTTTTTGGTTTAAATTGACATTTTGCTCAAAGTTTCATTTTATTTCACTCCCCGATAACTGCTGGCACAAAATTTAAATCCCTCCCCATTTTTTTCTCTCCCCTCTCCACCCCCTTGTTTTTAAAATTTAAAGACAACATGCACCATAACTTTCGTTAGCCCCAGTTGCTGGTCTTATAATTTTGTTATAAGACAAAATTGACTTGTGTTTACTTGTGTTTACTTGTTGAATTCCTTCATGCAAAGATTGGATTGAGATTTGCCAGCGTTTCCCACTGTTTGGCTTCAAATCTGTATCGGACATTGTTTAAAAATTCAATAAAACACTTATTTTTAAGAAAGAAATTAAACATGAGTTTGTTTTATTTGTTGAAACAAATCAAAAGCTTTTCAAAAGGAAATGTTTGTTATGAAATTAAGACATTCTGATATTTATTTATTTTTCTGGAATTAGAAAAGCAAATTTTTACTTTTTGAGATACAATAAGTTGGTGATTCCGCAGTAGTTAGAGCTTTTAAACCAGGAAACAAAAGATTAATTTGTTTTAAAACAAACTAAAGCAAATGAAACCACCACTTATTGCACAACTTGCTTTAAGCACAGAGGGGTTTCCCAAAGCTTCTCTTGGTACAAACTGGTTTTCTGACAACCTGTCAGAGAAAGCATTTCCAACATTGTGAAACTTGATGTGTGAAAGATAGAAGCTCTTGACTGTCAAACTTGAGGTACACACAGACAGGAACACGATGTTACCACGGAAGCAGAAAAAAACACTAAGTCTTATTTTCACGGAGTGAAATATTTTGAAATTTTACCAGAATTGTTTTCTCATTTTCGGAACTCCTTTCATACAAAATCTACGTAAGTCTGCAGACACTGTATTTTACTGTTTAGGTTCATATGCACATAGGTTAAAAATATTTACTGTTTAGATTCATATGCACATAGGTTAAAAATATTTACTGTTTAGATTCATATGCACATAGGTTAAAAATATTTACTGTTTAGATTCATATGCACATAGGTTAAAAATATTTACTGTTTAGATTCATATGCACATAGGTTAAAAATATTTACTGTTTAGGTTCATATGCACATAGGTTAAAAATATTTACTGTTTAGATTCATATGCACATAGGTTAAAAATATTTACTGTTTAGATTCATATGCACATACTGTAGGTTAAAAATATTTATTGTTTAGATTCATATGCACATAGGTTAAAAATATTTACTGTTTAGGTTCATATGCACATAGGTTTATAAACATGTACTGTTTAGGTTTATATGCACATAGGTTGATAAATATTTACTGTTTAGATTCATATGCACATAGGTTAAAAATATTTACTGTTTAGATTCATATGCACATAGGTTAAAAATATTTACTGTTTAGGTTCATATGCACATAGGTTAAAAATATTTACTGTTTAGATTCATATGCACATAGGTTAAAAATATTTACTGTTTAGGTTCATATGCACATAGGTTAAAAATATTTACTGTTTAGATTCATATGCACATAGGTTAAAAATATTTACTGTTTAGATTCATATGCACATACTGTAGGTTAAAAATATTTATTGTTTAGATTCATATGCACATAGGTTAAAAATATTTACTGTTTAGGTTCATATGCACATAAGTTTATAAACATGTACTGTTTAGGTTCATATGCACATAGGTTTATAAACATGTACTGTTTAGGTTTATATGCACATAGGTTGATAAATATTTACTGTTTAGATTCATATGCGCATGGGTTGATAAATATGTTCTTTTTAGGTTCATATGCACATAGGTTGATAAATATTTACTGTTTAGGTTCATATGCACATAGGTGGATAAATATTTACTGTTTAGGTTCATATGCTCATAGGCTTATAAATATGTACTGTTTAGGTTAATATGCGCATAGGTCGATAAATATTTACTGTTTAGGTTGATAAATATTTACTGTTTAGGTTCATATGCACATAGGTTAAAAATATTTACTGTTTAGATTCATATGCACATAGGTTAAAAATATTTACTGTTTAGGTTCATATGCTGATAGGCTTATAAATATGTACTGTTTAGGTAAATATGCGCATAGGTCGATAAATATTTACGGTTTAGGTTCATGTGCAGATAGGTTAAAAATATTTACTGTTTAGATTCATATGCACATACTGTAGGTTAAAAATATTTATTGTTTAGATTCATATGCACATAGGTTAAAAATATTTACTGTTTAGGTTCATATGCACATAGGTTTATAAACATGTACTGTTTAGGTTCATATGCACATAGGTTTATAAACATGTACTGTTTAGGTTTATATGCACATAGGTTGATAAATATTTACTGTTTAGATTCATATGCGCATGGGTTGATAAAT
This sequence comes from Neostethus bicornis, assembly GCA_902685375.1. NCBI lineage: Eukaryota > Metazoa > Chordata > Actinopteri > Atheriniformes > Phallostethidae > Neostethus > Neostethus bicornis. The sequence continues at coordinate 13,792,606 of LR738564.1, forward strand.
ATGTTCTTTTTAGGTTCATATGCACATAGGTTGATAAATATTTACTGTTTAGGTTCATATGCACATAGGTTGATAAATATTTACTGTTTAGGTTCATATGCTCATAGGCTTATAAATATGTACTGTTTAGGTTAATATGCGCATAGGTCGATAAATATTTACTGTTTAGGTTGATAAATATTTACTGTTTAGGTTCATATGCACATAGGTTAAAAATATTTACTGTTTAGATTCATATGCACATAGGTTAAAAATATTTATTGTTTAGATTCATATGCACATAGGTTAAAAATATTTACTGTTTAGATTCATATGCACATAGGTTAAAAATATTTACTGTTTAGATTCATATGCACATAGGTTAAAAATATTTACTGTTTAGATTCATATGCACATACTGTAGGTTAAAAATATTTATTGTTTAGATTCATATGCACATAGGTTAAAAATATTTACTGTTTAAGTTCATATGCACATACGTTTATAAACATGTACTGTTTAGGTTCATATGCACATAGGTTTATAAACATGTACTGTTTAGGTTTATATGCACATAGGTTGATAAATATTTACTGTTTAGATTCATATGCGCATGGGTTGATAAATATGTTCTTTTTAGGTTCATATGCACATAGGTTGATAAATATTTACTGTTTAGGTTCATATGCACATAGGTTGATAAATATTTACTGTTTAGGTTCATATGCTCATAGGCTTATAAATATGTACTGTTTAGGTTAATATGCGCATAGGTCGATAAATATTTACTGTTTAGGTTGATAAATATTTACTGTTTAGGTTCATATGCACATAGGTTAAAAATATTTACTGTTTAGATTCATATGCACATAGGTTAAAAATATTTATTGTTTAGATTCATATGCACATAGGTTAAAAATATTTACTGTTTAGATTCATATGCACATAGGTTAAAAATATTTATTGTTTAGATTCATATGCACATAGGTTAAAAATATTTACTGTTTAGGTTCATATGCTCATAGGCTTATAAATATGTACTGTTTAGGTAAATATGCGCATAGGTCGATAAATATTTACTGTTTAGGTTGATAAATATTTACGGTTTAGGTTCATGTGCAGATAGGTTAAAAATATTTACTGTTTAGATTCATATGCACATACTGTAGGTTAAAAATATTTATTGTTTAGATTCATATGCACATAGGTTAAAAATATTTACTGTTTAGGTTCATATGCACATAGGTTTATAAACATGTACTGTTTAGGTTCATATGCACATAGGTTTATAAACATGTACTGTTTAGGTTTATATGCACATAGGTTGATAAATATTTACTGTTTAGATTCATATGCGCATGGGTTGATAAATATGTTCTTTTTAGGTTCATATGCACATAGGTTGATAAATATTTACCGTTTAGGTTCATATGCACATAGGTTGATAAATATTTACTGTTTAGGTTCATATGCACATAGGTTGATAAATATTTACCGTTTAGGTTCATATGCACATAGGTTGATAAATATTTACCGTTTAGGTTCATATGCACAAAGGTTGATAAATATTTCCAACCTCACATGTAGAAGGTATTTTTATACAAAACTTGTACATACAGTATGGGAAAAACATGACATACATATACTGTAAATAATGTCTGTTGACAAATACATGATAGCTGCATGTATTTCGTTGTATCCGCATGGATTAGGGTCCATGTTCCTGACCCTGCTGCTCATACTCCAGATGTTCCTCAGCTGCCTGCCTAAGAAACATTCATTCATTGCCAGACCCTATCCCGGCTGATTCAAGACAAGAAGCACAGTACATCCTGAACAGGTCACCAGTCTGTCCCAGAGCAACACACACACAACCATCCACACATGCACTCATTCCTACGAGCAATTTTATAGCAGCCAATCGACCCAACACGCATGTTTTTGAGTGGGAGAAAACCAGAGTACCCGAAGAAAACCCACGTATACATGGGGAGAACATGCAAACTCTGTACAGAACGGCCAGTGTTTCAAGCCTCGTCCCCGCCCAGGACTCGAATCTCCAACCTTCTGGTTGTGAGGCCACTGTGCTAACTTCTGCACCACTGTGCCGCCACTTAAGAAACAGCACTAAACAAACTCATAAAATCACAAGGCTGATTCTACTCGGTCTAAATGCACTTTGTTTCCTCCATGTTGTTCAAATTTGAACTCTGCTTCCACACAACGTTGTTCCCTGGCGGCCCCGCAGCAGATTTCGCCTTGTGAAATTGCAACAAATGACCGATCTCTGATGGTCATAAGTTCAGTTAAGCTGAACTTCACACACCAAACAAGTGCCAAATTGTTGCTAAAATAGCCTTTAGCTGTTGCAACAAGGTACATTTCGACACCCTACCCTTTTAACAAGAAACGTGTGTGAGTTTATGTTTGTCTGTTTTTATTTCTGTGTAGACTATAATAACTCATATGTGTAACAGAAACCCTCATTCTTAGAATGAATATTGACATGGCTCTTCAGATATGCGTGCATTGCATCTACTTCAGTGCGTGCTTACATTTATAAATGTTCGTGTCAGGTTTTGTCCATGAATCTTCGCTATATAATTCCATATGGTCTATCTACTTCCTTTCATAGCTTGTGGTGTTTTCAGACGTGTTTGCTGAGTAAAGAATTTAACTAATCCAATTTAAGCCAGCCTTTGTTGGCAGGTTGAGTCAAAGTGAAAGAAGTGTGCCTGAACGCCTTTAAAGTCTATTCTTTGAAATGGTTTGTACAAAATCTTCTAGCTGAGAAGATGACATCATCTAATTCAGCTGCTGACTGGACAACTGGATATGTGTCAGGTAAGCAAACTAAAGGCAACATGGAAGATCAACTTTTCTCAATCAATAAGACCTGCTCTAGTCTTAGGCTTGTTTTGGGTTTAGATCTCCAACCAATTGAAATACTTGACAGGATATGGGCCGATGGTTTTTGTTGAACATACAAAAATGGTTGGCTGAGGTTTTCAGTATCTCACAGAGTCCACAGTTTATTAATATATTCAGCACATGTATTTAAAAGATACATGCATGGTAAGATCGGCCATGATGTTTGGTCTAGAGACAATAGCACTGAAGAAAAGACAGGAAACAGAGATGGAGGTAGCAGAGATGAAGATGCTGAGGATCTTTCTGGGAGCGACCAGGATGGATAGGATTAGAAATTAGTATATCAGAGGCACAGGACATGTTAGAGGTTTTGGATATAAAGTCAGAGAGGCCAGACTGAGATGGTTTGGACATGTGCAGAGGAGAGAGAGAGAGTACATCAGCAGAAGGATACTGGGTTTGGAACCACCAGGAGAGAGGCCTACAGGAAGACCAAAGAGGAGGTTCATGGATACAGTGAAGGAAGACATGAAGATAGTCGGTGTGACCGAAGAGGATGCAGCAGATAGGGTTAGATGGAAGAAACTGACTTGCTGTGGCGACACCTGGAGAGAAATGCCAAAAGAAGAAGAAGCAGCACATGTAAAGACATTCTAACCATTGAAGGCAGATTTTGGTAATATTGCAAAAGCTAAATCTAGACGGATCTTCTTCACAACCTTTAAATGCATCCGGATTGAGTTCATTCAGTCATTTTTTTGCACCGCTTATCCCAGTCAGCCTTTCCCTGTAGGTTACAAGCAAGAGGAAGAGTACACCTCCAACAGGTTGCTGGTCTGTGGCAATACCAGAAATATACACAGACAGCGATTCAACACACACACTCATTCCAAAGGGAAACGGTAAATGAACTCTAATTATACACAGCCCTTTTCTACCTCTGTTGGCACTCAAAGTGCTTTACATTGTAGCTCACATTCATCCATTCATAACTGATGGTGGAACCTGCCATGCAAGGTGCAAGCTATCTTCAGGAGCAATTGGGGGTTTGGTGTCTTGCTCAAGGACAACTCCACATGAGCTCCGGGCATGGGATGGATCCCATAACTTTCCAGCTACAGGACTGCCTACTGAGCCACCCTTCTCAGGGGAAATTTCCCAGTGGCCAAATTAATATACAGTACATGCATCTTTTTAGAGGATTGGAAGAGGCGGGAGTACCCGAAGAGAACCATGTGTACACTAAGGTAGAGCATGCAGACTCCACACAAAAAGGCCAGACCGTCAAACCTTGGCCCCCCAACCGGGGCTTGAACTCTGTAGCGAGTTGCATAAATTCAATTACTCTTTTGTTAATGTGAAAGATGTTTTGTTAGCTCTCTAAGAGATGAAATACATTTGTTGCCACATTTACTATCGTAGACATTTTCCAGATGGGCCTTTTCGAGAAAAGTTGGGCAAAGAAAAGAAATTGGGAAGCTGTTTATATCTGAATGTTTTATGTGGATCGATTCCGTTTCTACTGATTCTGTCCTGTAGATCAGTTAGGCCCTGTGTCACATCTTGTGAAATAAGAACAGGAGAAAGAACAGGAGAAGCTTTCTGCATCTCCAGGAAAGAGGCAGATAGATTTTATCTGCTAGTAATTGACTTTAGGCTACACGGTCACTCAGTGGTTAGCACTCTGGCCTCACAGCTAGAAGGTTTCTGGTTTGAACCACGGCCGGGGCAAGGTGTGAGGCATTGGTGTTTCTGTGTAGAGTTTGAATGTTTATCCTGTGTATGCAAAATCAAAGTCTCTGGAAAGACTAATCTAATGCATGTTAGGTTCATAGATTATTAGAAAATTCTCTAGATATGGAATATATACAGTATGTATACAGTATATGAAGCTCATTTTGGCCATTTGTATCTGCAATCTCATTCTTTCGGTCACCACCCACAGCTGGTGACCATAGGTGAGGGTGGGAACGTAGGTCAACTTGTAAATTGAGAGCTTTGCTTTTTCAGCTCTTTCTTTACCACGATGGACCGATGCATTGTCCTAGTTATTGCTGATGCCGCATCAATTCACCTGTTGATCTCCCGCTCCATCCTTCCCCCACTCATGAAACAAGACCCTGAGACTCCTCGGGGGAGGAGCTTGGTGTCGAACAAATGGTTTGCAAAGAAGGGAAAATGTGGAGGAGCGGAAAAGGGGGGGAGTAGTGTTGTGCTGCCATGTCCTCTCTACTACTACACAAGTGGAGTCATGGAGGCTGAAAGGTCAGCATGCCCCCCGAGCGCCTCGCTGGTGAGGTGTTTTGGGCACGTCGCACCAGAAAGAGACCAAGAGGTAGACCCTGGACCCACTGTAGAGACTGTCTCACAACAGGACAGGAACACCTCGGGATCCTTCCAGGTGAGCTGGAGGATGCAGCTGAGTGAGAGAAGTCTGGGCATCCCGTCTGAGGCTGTTGCCCCCGCGACCCGGCCCCGGACAAGCGAAAGACGACGGAACGGAAAGTAGCTTTAGCAACAAACGTTTTACAGTGTACTTTTTTCCATTCTGTTACATCCAGGATTTCCATTCTTTGAACACATACTTCTTGTATACATCCAAAATTCTATTTTAATAAACTCAACATGAACGTATAAATGTAACCAGACATTTGTAAAACACAGAACATTAAACCACAGACTCAATTTTTTTCATGATTGGGACATTTGTGAATAACTGTTTTTCTTTTTCTTTCATTTTTGTACTCAAATACACGACTTCACATCCAGATAAAACCTGAACGTGGTTCCACGTCTGTGTTATCTAAGGACAGAGGAGAGACAAAAATACACCTAAAAAAAATTCCTAGAGACGATTATAAGCACTCCCCGCCCCCAAAGAAAACTTTTGATTTCCCAGCCGACATTTAAAGTGTGCTAAAAGTTAGGATTTCAGATGTTTGTAACTTTAAAAAATTTATGACGGTGTATTTTTTTTCCTCTTTCTTCTGTCCTTAGATAGCATAGACGTGGAACCACGGGGCAGTTAAAATTTGCATTCTGCATTCCTCCAGTCACCGTGTGATTCACAGGCATGTGCACCAAGACTTTCATCCATGCCCGTTAAGCAATGGGCCACATGTTGTGTAAGAGTGAAAGAGTGCACCGTCCTATGAACAAACTGCACCTGCTGTAGTTTCTGATGACCAGTGAGTCCAGTTCAAAGTAGCTTCTTTGTAAGAGGGATGCTTTTCATGTTAGAATATGCTAAGTAGCATTTCCATTCATGTTCTCACAGGCTCTTCTTATATAACAACAGAAGTGGAGTATGTGTGGAGGCAGGGGAAGGGGCGGGGTTGACTTGTACATCTGTGATTAATGTCATAATCTGCAGAAAATATGAAAGGACTGTGATCTGCAAAAAGCTTAGAGGACCAGTGTGGAAGGTTTAGGCATTATGTGTCATGCATGTGGAAACGGGAAAGTCCTTCGGCTTATGTAATCATCATCAATTTATTCAGAAAGCGCCTTAACACTGGCCAAAACCTCTAACATGTGCTGTCCATCTGATGTACTCATTTCTAATTCTGTCCATCCTGGTCACTCCCAGAGAGATCCCAAGCATCTTCATCCTAGCTATCTCTTTATCTTTGACATTAGTATCACAGCAAGAACTTGTTCTGAGTCTCTGAATCCTGTTCACTAACCATGGCAAAAAAACTATTCCTGAATCCAGTCTTTTCTTCTGTTATTGATTCCAGACCAAACAACATGGCTGTAGGACTTTGAGATTTTCTAAAACTTTAAAGCTCGTAACAAATTACGCAAATTATTAACATTATCTCACCATAGGTTTGTACGCCTTTATTTTTATGTCAGCTGAAACTCTTCTATCAGGAGGTCACGGTGGCACAGTGTTTAGCACAGTCCTAGGTGGGAATAGGCTTGGATAATGACCTTTCAGTGTGAAGTTTGCATGTTCTCCTCATGTTTGTGTGAAGTTTTCCAGGTACTCCAGTTTCCTCCCACCTTCCAAAATCAAGCGTGTAAGGTTTATTGCCCTTTATGAAAATTGCCACTAGGAATAAGTTTGTGTGTGAATGGTTGTCTGTGTGTGGCCCCGCAACAGACTGGCGACCTGTTCAGGGTGTACCCTGCCTCTCGCCTGAAATCAGCCGGAATAGGCTCCGGCACTCTTGCGACCCCGTTGGGGATAAGTGGTTCAAAAGACGAAAAGAAAGGCTTTTATCACACATCACACCAACACATTCAAATGTCCTGGCACATGCTTCTTCACCTCTTTTCCACACCCTACTTTACTCTGGACTATTGAACCATGGTAGATAAAATAAATCAAAGCATTAAAAAATGTAACTGCAATAAAAATAACTTAAAATAAGTCAAATGCAACACATTTGGATTGAAAAAAACCTCAAAATGACTTCAGCTGGGTTGAAGAGAGGGGGCGAACAGAAGCAACTTGACGTGATTTGATAGATTTTCTATTAAAAATGATGTCCATATTTTAGTTTTATGAGTTTGTATTAATGTGAGTCATGACTACAGTTCCACTAAAAATAGCTCCGTTTTTTTTTTTCCTTTCACTTTTTTGCAGTTCATCCCAAGAAAGGAAGTTCTCCGTGTGTCAGGTCAGATGCACAGACTGTAATGCAGCCAAACCAGTTACAGAGCTATAAAGGATGAGCTTTAAAGATAAGGCAATGGGTTCAGACGGTTTATCTTTAAAGCCCTGATAGAGGGAGCAGAGGCTGCTGCCTTCCACTGCACTCTGTTAAATATTAACACTTATATTTGAAGCCTTGATGGGCAACTCTTGGAAAGAGGGAAGTAATTAGAGACCAAAGTCCATGAATTGACCCCCTCTACAAAAGATTAACAGCTCGTCATCATTGGTGACATACATTTCACACTCAGCTTGTCAAATAATTCTGTCCTTAATTCAGTCCGTTTTATTAAAAAGATAGTCTTCATCAACGAGCGTACTCATCCAATTAAATTCGAATGATTTTCCTTTTTCTTCCTTCGACTTTTTCTCTGGTTTTTATGCCTAGCTGACTACAAAAGTAACTTGGCAGTCAAGGTTTACAGATAAGATCAGAAGCACGTTCCAACTTCATTGCAAAAGCATCTCATAAACGATGAATAATCTCATGAGAAATGCTAAAACTCCACCATGTTTAAGATAGTAAAGATATGCCAGACTGCATGCTTCCCCAGAACGAGACAAGTAACCTTTTGCTTCAACTGAACACTGTTACAGTCAGAACATTTACTGTCATTTACACATCTGTCCCCAGGGTAAATACACAGTGTGTACAGGCAGCTTGACAGCAAACAGACTCTGACTCACTTTGCAGGTGTGACGCTGTACGTAGAACTGCCTAATCCCCGGTAGCTCTACTTGTGAACATCAAAATCTCTATAATAATGTTTCAAACAAAATTTAATGATATACAGTGACCTATTATGTAGGCACGACTTGCTGTGAAATCTCCATGTAGGTGTGGACACTGTAAGTATTCAAGATTGTTAATAAATAATCAAGGTCTTTTTACCTGACGGAGCAACTCTTGCCAAAGCGGTTTATAGTGTCTGGAAGATATGGAGACATTCAAACTGTCATGACTATAAAATGTGACTGTAAAAGGTAACTACAGGTTTCTGAACTCCAAGGAAAGGTTATGCCTTGTTACGTGTGGAACACGCCACCAGTTCTACGGTTTATTACGATAGTTTGTCTTAAATATTGATATTCATTCATCTTCTAAACCGTCCATCCCTAACAGGGTCGCAGGGGGGGCTGGAACCTATCCCGGTTGATTCAAGGCGAGGGGCACAGACATACCAAGACATACCACAGACATAAAACAGACTTAGAGGTTCTTGTCCATGCATTTGTTTCCTGTAGGTTAGATTATTGTAACGGTTTACTTACTGGACTGAACAAAAAGGCTTTAAAACAGCTGCAGTTTATTCAAAATGCTGCTGCTCGAGTCCAAACAAGAACTAGAAAATATGATCACATTAGTCCTGTGCTCAAGTCTCTGCACTGGCTTCCTCTGGCTCAAAGAATAGACTTTAAACCTGCTCTGATTGTGTTTAAGTCTCTTCATGGTCTAGCACCAAAGTACATCTGTGATATGTTAGTACCTTATGAACCATCTAGAACTCTGAGGACCTCCGGGACCGGCCTCCTGCTGGAGCCCAGAGTCAGGACTAAACATGAACCATCTAGAACTCTGAGGACTTCTGGGGCCGGCCTCCTGCTGGTGCCTAGAGTCAGGACTAAACATGAACCGTCTAGAACTCTGAGGACTTCTGGGACCGGCCTCCTGCTGGTGCCTATAGTCAGGACTAAACATGAACCATCTGAACTCTGAGGAACTTCGGGACCGGCCTCTTGCTGGTGCCTAGAGTCAGGACTAAACATGAACAATCTAGAACTCTGAGGACCTCCGGGACCGGCCTCCTGCTGGTGCCTAGAGTCAGGACTAAACATGAACCATCTAGAACTCTGAGGACTTCTGGGACCGGCCTCCTGCTGGTGCCTAGAGTCAGGACTAAACATGAACCATCTGAACTCTGAGGAACTTCGGGACCGGCCTCTTGCTGGTGCCTAGAGTCAGGACTAAACATGAACAATCTAGAACTCTGAGGACCTCCGGGACCGGCCTCTTGCTGGTGCCTAGAGTCAGGACTAAACATGAACCGTCTAGAACTCTGAGGACTTCTGGGACCGGCCTTCTGCTGGTGCCTATAGTCAGGACTAAACATGAACCATCTGAACTCTGAGGAACTTCGGGACCGGCCTCTTGCTGGTGCCTAGAGTCAGGACTAAACATGAACAATCTAGAACTCTGAGGACCTCCGGGACCGGCCTCTTGCTGGTGCCTAGAGTCAGGACTAAACATGAACCATCTAGAACTCTGAGGACTTCTGGGACCGGCCTCCTGCTGGAGCCTAGAGTCAGGACTAAACATGAACCATCTAGAACTCTGAGGACCTCCGGGACTGGCCTCTTGCTGGAGCCTAGAGTCAGGACTAAACATGAACCATCTAGAACTCTGAGGCCCTCTGGGACCGGCCTTCTGCTGGAGCCTAGAGTCAGGACTAAACATGAACCATCTAGAACTCTGAGGCCCTCCGGGACCGGCCTTCTGCTGGAGCCTAGAGTCAGGACTAAACATGAACCATCTAGAACTCTGACGACCTCTGGGACCGGCCTCCTGCTGGAGCCTAGAGTCAGGACTAAACATGGAGAAGCTGCATTTTAATTTTATGCCGCAAAAGTCTGGAACAAACTTTCTGAGGCTGTGAGACAGGCCTCCACTGTGACGATTTTTAAATCTAGGCTGAAAACACTTCTGTTTAACTGTGCTTTTGATTAATTACTCTTTTAATCCGTTTTAATTATTTTTTTTTAATTATTTTTTTAACTTTTTGATTCTATGTTTTGTGATTTTAATGCATTCTTTTTTTTTCCTTCTTGTGAAGCACTTTGAATTACATTTTGTATGAATTGTGCTACAAATAAACTTGCCTTGCCCATTCGTAGGGGCAACTTTAATAGGGCCAATCAACCTAATACACTTTTTTTTTTTGAAGGATGGTAGGAAACTGGAGTACCCGGAGAAATCCCACACACAGGTAGAACATGCAAACTCCCAACAGAAAGGCCAGTATTTCAAACCTTGTAGCACTCTGGGACTTGAACCCCAACCTTCTGGCTGTGAGGCCACCGTGCTAACCACTCCATCACAGAGCAGCCCTTAAAAATGGACATGATTATTTAATTTGTAGGTGAAAGGCATTCCGTCACGTATACACACACGCACAAACAAGCACAGTGTACATATTTGTGTTTCTGTCCAACAAGTCAGGTAGTGTGTTATTAGTTGTCTGTCTCCAAGAGTTTACAGGCAACTTGTCTCCCCTGCAACTCGACAAGTTGTTGAGAATATGTAAATTTGTTCTTTTTCTTAACAGCTAGTCTATGTCCCGGGGTGTTCAAGCATATCTACTATAAAGTAATCGACAAGGTACACCCAACCTAATTTTTATTTTTTGGCTGATGAATGTGGGAACGTTACTCAGAAAGGACGACGATGTAACCAGTACAGTCATGCTGCTGGGCGGGGCAAAATTCAAATCTAAAATGAGATTTCCAGGCTCTGTTCAAAGGTGAATGTTGAAAAAAAAAATGTGATAAATTGCGTATATAATTAGTGTCTCTCAATCATTAACAAGTCCGGCTCACCCAGCTGTGGTGACATCTGTCCTGATCAGTTAAACGTGAAGACGAAAGTCAAAGTGCTGCTGTTTTATCTTAACAAGTAAGACTGTGATTTATGAGCTTATTACAATCAATCATATCAATCATATCAATTTCATAACAAGCTTGTTGCAAAAAAGCATGAATGATTTAAAATAAAAAAAAAAAAATCAGATATCTGCTCTGATATGAAAAGTATATAAAAGGTTTACGAACAGATTCATAAATTAAATTCTTCCATTCCGTTGTCTTTTACTTATCCATGGCCGGGTTGTGGGGGCAACGGCCTCAGACGGGAAACCCAGGCTTTTCTCAACCCGGCCGCATCCTCCAGCTCACCTAAGAGGATCCCGAGGTGTTCTCCAGCCAGTTGTGAGACAGTCTCTCCAGCGGATCCGAGGTCTGCCTTTCGGTCTGCCTTTCGGTCTGCCTTTCGGTCTGCCTTTCGGTCTTCGCCCAGTGGGACATGCCTGAAACACCTCACCAGCGAGGATTCGGGAAGCATTCTGACCAGATGCCCGAACTACCCCATCTGGTCTATCTCTACCCGGAGGAAAAAACAGCTCTACTCCGAGCTCCTACCTAATGTCAGAACTCCTCACTCTATCTCTAAGTGAGAGTCCTGCCAACCTGCAGAGGAAGCTCATTTCATCCGCTTGTATCTGTGATCTCGTTCTTTCTGTCACCACCCACAGTTCTAGCGGAGGAATTTCTATTGAGTGAGGAACATGCCTTTTTTTTGGTGGTTTGCTTATTATTTCGCTCCTCTCCCTCTATTTCTCCTAGTTCATAATAAAATTACAGCTTTATCTCAGAAATGAGCTGATTGTAATGTAAATCAATCTCTGCTCATTTACACTCCTAACTGAAACACGGGAGTTACTCTACAAAGTTTTGCATGCGTGTTAAACAATGATGATTAGAACACTTAAATTTTCCTTCAGTGATTAATAAAGCATTTTTATTTCAATTCAACGATAGACAATGACATGTATATCTATCATTTAAAAATGTTAAAGTCTAATAAAACAAAGTAAAAGATTACTTTGCAACTTAAGGTTTATGAGAGTCAATGTGTGATGCTGATGAAGCATTAGAAAAAAAAATCTTTCCACTGATGCTAAAGAAAAAACTTGTTATTTATGTTTGGGGTGTAAAAGTCAAATCTGAGCATTGGTTTGGATAGATCACAGTCCACTGAAATTATGTTGTGGATTTTTTATTACACAAACATGGTGATTTATTTAATTGTTTTTCATATAGATTTTGATGAGGAGGTAAGAGCTGGAGGAAAAGCTGGAGAGGTGGAGGTTTGCACTAGAAAGAAGAGGAAACAAGATTAGTCAGAGTAAGACAGAGTACATGTGTGTGAATGAGAGTGATCCAAATGGAAAAGTGAGGTTATAGGGAGAAGACATAATGAAGATGGACGATTTTAAGTATTTAGGATCAACAGTCCAGAGCAATGGAGAGTGTGGAAAAGAAGTGAAGAAGCGTGTGCAGGCAGGCTGGAATGGGTGCAGAAAAGTATCAGGTGTGATGTGTGACAGAAGAGTTTCAGCTAAAATGAAAAGAAAAGTGTACAAAACTGTGGTGAGACCAGTCATGCTGTTTGGTCTAGTGGCACCAGTCCAGTGGCACTGAAGAAAAGACAGGAAACAGAGATGAAGGTATCAGAGATAAAGATGCTGAGCATCTCTCTGGGAGTGACCAGGATGGACAGGATTGGAAATGAGTGTATCAGGGGAACAGCACATGTTAGAAGTTTTGGACATAAAGTCCGAGAGGCCAGACTGAGATGGTTTGGACATGTGCAGAGGAGAGAGAGAGAGTACATCGGAAGAAGGATGCTGGATTTGGAACCACCAGGAAAGAGGACTAGAGGAAGGCCAAAGAGGAGGTTCATGGATACAGTGAAGGAAGACATGAAGATAGTTGGCGTAACTGAAGAGGATGCAGGAGACAAGAGTAGATGGAAGAAACTGACTTGCTGTGGCGACCCCTGAAGGGAAATGCTGAAAGAAAAAGAAGAGGATTTTGAGTTAGAGGGTACATAAACTAAGAATTAATGCCACAAGATAATGGGTTAAGATTTTTCCAAACATCATTTGAGAACATTTTATTGTGTTATTTGCCATTTTTTTAAAAGACATCCTAAAATGCTTCGTTGCACTTATGTTTACATACATTCTACTAAAAATGACCTACAGTGGTATGCAAAAGTTTGGGCACCCCTGTAAATTTTCATGATTTTCCTTGATAAATCATCGGTTGTCTGGATAAGAAATTTCAATTAAATATATCATATAGGAGACAAACACAGTGATATTTGAGAAGTGAAATAAAGTTTATATGATTCATGGAAAGTGTACAAGAATTGTTTAAACAAAATTAGCAATGTGCATAAATTTAGGCACCACAAAAGAAAAAATAACTCAATATTTTGTGCATCCTCCTTTTGCAAAAATAACAGCCTCTAAACGCTCTCTATAGCTTCCAAATAGAGTCTGGATTCTGGCAGTAGGTATTTTAGTCCATTCTTCTTTACAAAACATGTCCAGTTCAGTGAGGTTTGATGGTATCCGAGCATGGACAGCCCGCTTTAAATCAAACCACAAATTTTCTATAATACTCAGGTCTGGGGACTGAGATGGCCATTCCAGAACGTTGTACTTGTTCCTCTGCATGAATGCCTTAGTAGATTTTGAGCAGTGTTTAGGGTCGTTGTCTTGTTGAAAGATCCAGCCCCGGCGCAACTTCAACTTTGTCACTGATTCCTGGACATTGTTCTCCAGAATCTGCTGATATTGAGTGGAATCCATGCGACCCTCAACTTTAACAAGATTCCCAGTCCCTGCACTGGCCACACAGCCCCACAGCATGATGGAACCGCCACCAAATTTTACTGTAGATAGCAAGTGTTTTTCTTGGAATGCTGTGTTGTTTTTTTGCCATGCATAATGCCCCTTGTTTTGCCCAAATAACTCTATTTTAGTTTCATCAGTCCACAGCACCTTATTCCAAAATGAAGCTGGCTTGTCCAAATGTGCTTTAGCATACCTCAGGCGACACTGTTTGTGGCGTGTGCTGAGAAAAGTTTTTTTCCGCATTACTCGTCCATACAGCATCTCCTTGTGTAATGTGTGCTGAACGGTTGAACGATACACAGTGACACCATCTGCAGCAAGATGATGTTGTAGGTCTTTGGAGCTGGTCTGTGGGTTGACTGTGACTGTCCTCACCATCCTGCGCCTCTGCTTATCTGAGATTTTTCTTGGTCTGCCACTTCGGGCCTTAACTAGACCTGTGCCTCCGGTCTTCTAATTCCTCACAATGTTCCTCACAGTTAAAACGAGAGCTTAAATCTCTGAGACAGCTTTCTATATCCTTCCCCTAAACTATGATATTCAACAATCATTGTTTTCAGATCATCTGAGAGTTGTTTTGAGGCTCCCATTTTGCCAAACTTTAGAGAAGATGCAAAGAGGAGAAACACTTACAATTGGCCTCCTTTAAATACTTTCTGATGATTGGATTCACCCGTGTATGGAGGTCTAGGGTCACTGAGGTTACCAAACCAATTTTGAGTTCTAATAATTAGTGCTAAAGGTATTGAAATCAATAAAATGACCTTCAGCTTTTCAGGTTGCCTAAATTTATGCACATGGCTAATTTTGTTTAAATAATTCTTGTACACTTTTCATGAATTATATAAACTTTATTTCACTTCTCAAATATCACTGTGTTTATCTCCTATATGATATATTTAATTGAAATTTCTTATCCAGATAACCGATGATTTATCAAAGAAAATCATAAAAATTTACAGGGGTGCCCAAACTTTTGCATACCACTGTATGTTGTGTGACAAATTTTAAAGATTGAACAAACTTTCAAAGATTTTCACATTATTTCAGTTAATAAGAGGATTTTAAAAAAATGGTCATGGATAACAAAAAAAAAACATGTTGGGGTCATAAATATGACCAAATATTGAAAGTAAAAGAGTTAAAGTCGAGATGATCAAACTAAAAGAGGTTTCAACAGCGACCTGGGAGATTATGCTCTGCTATATTTACACAGATAGTAAATGAACCAGGGTTTCATCACACGCTGCCTGGTATCAGCTTTCTGCCTGCTGTGTGGTCTAGCAGCCTTTTCCTACTAAAAAAAAAAAAAAACTTTTAAAAAAGATCTGTTACATGAGCTGATGAGCACCTGGGATGGAAATTTTTTCATTATTCTAAGGTTTCCTAACGAAGTAGATAAGCTAGACGAAAAGTAGATCAACCAGTTTCTCTTTTTATCAAAGTAACTTTGAACAAAGCACAAGCTGGTATTTGAAAATTGTGGTTTGAGCTGCTTTGGTAAGAAAATATTTTCCTAGGAAGGTAGATAATAAAATCAGATGAAAATCTTTGTAATCTTATCACTTTCCACACATTAGAAGAAGAATTGTTTAAAAGTTCTATTTTTAAAGTCCTGTCTCTCCACTGGTGTACGTGACAATAGTCCACACTAGCACATCAATTACTCCAGACTGTTGTGGAAACTTACTTTTTTTTTTTCTCTCTCATTACCATACAGAGAAGAAAAAGCATGTAGCAACGTGCAGGATCTTTTTTTCTACATAGTCTGGTTTTCATTGGAGGAATCCTACTGATGTTTGTCCAGTTCTCCTGAAAAATGGATTTCTGAATCTAAGAAGATAAATTCTGGTGATTGTCGAAATATTCCATTCAATAAATTTGATTCGTAAAGTTCAATAATGTGATTGTGCAGGGTGAATAAAAAAAATATATACAAAAATCACTTTTAAGACAAACAATAGCTAATTTGTAACAATAGCTAAGTCTTGAACAAACATAAAATATGAACATTCCTGTCCTGAAAATTTCTTGGTGGGGAAAAAAAAAGAAGAACCCTTATGGAGATCCAGATAAAGAAGAGATCCCCTGCTTGGACGGACAGGCAATAGACCTAGGACTGTCTGATGAAAATGAGCTAATCTGGCTCCACAGCAATACATTTGAAGGTTAACATTCTTCCAAAATTCTTCTTCTTCTCCTTTCGGCATTTCCCTTTAGGGGTCGTCACAGCAAGTCAGTTTCTTCCATCTAATCCTATCTGCTGCATCCTCTTAGGTCACACCAACTATCTTCATGTCTTCCTTCACTGAACCTCCTCTTTGGACTTCCACTAGGCCTCATTCCTAGTGGTTCCAAATCCAGCATCCTTCTTCCGATGTACTCTCTCTCTCTCCTCTGTACATGTCCAAACCATCTCAGTCTGGCCTCTCTGACTTAATCTCCAAAACCTCTAACATGTGCTGTTCCCCTGATGTACTCATTTCTAATCCTGTCCATCCTGGTCACTCTCAGAGAGATCCTCAGCATCTTCATCTCTGCTACCTCCATCTCTGCTTCCTGTCTTTTCCTCAGTGCTACTGTCTCTAGACCAAACAGCATGGCCGGTCTCACCAAGATTTTGTACACTTTTCCTTTCATTTTAGCTGAAACTCTTGTGTCACGCATCACACCTGATACTTTCCTCCACCCGCTCCAGCCTGCCTGCACACGCTTCTTCACCGCTTTCCCACACTCTTCATTGCTCTGGACTGTTGATCCTAAGTACTTAAAATCTTCCACCTTCTTTGTCTCTTCTCCCTGTAACCTCACTTGGAATATTTTTTTTTCTCAAAATTTGATGAACTAACTTACATACGGTACACAGTCCATTTCAATAAATCTTCATAACATCTTTTTTAGCAAAAATTAAACATGTTCTTGAAGCATCAACATGAATGACTTCTACTCCCCTGCTAAAATCTACACGCTTATTTGTCATGCCACAGAGACTAAAACCTCATTGGGAATCAATGTGTAGTCGTGCACACATCAGCTACACAAAATGAAATGGTGGGCTTCCTCTCATGCTGCAGGTACAGACCACACTGGTTTTACTGGGACAGTGAGCTTGCGGATTGTCAATCCGCTTTGAATCCAGCTGTGCATCATGATCCCACAATCCATAGGAATTAGAGCCATCACTTGCAGAGATAGACATTTGAAAGCCTCATCGTGGGATGAAGCTGCTGGTCTGTAGGAAGTACATACATCCTGTCATTTTTCAGATATGACGCACATGATGTGGTTACCCACAGTCTGTGCTGCATGGGTGCAACTTTACATCCTCTCTTTTGTTAAAAAAATGTCATCAAACACGACTTCTCATTTTTTTTTAAATTTGTTGGAAGAAATGTTCAAAGACTTCCGTTAAAAATCAATTCATTTCATACAAATAATTTCCACTATCCTGCACTTGGAGAAATTTTAGAAGAGCTTCTAAATTGGTAGATACCCAACTGGTTCCTTAGTTGTCAACCAAGAATGGGTAGATAAGTTTAGGGAATTAATGACAAAAGCAAAGTTAAAATGAAAACCAAAGAACAACAAATATACATTTTAATAAACTTTGAAATGAGATTTATACTAACAAATAGAAACGTATAAAAGTGTATCACCAATGCCTCCATTCTTACATAAAGACAACCAGTCTACTGACCAACTGCACATATGAAACTAGCAATTACTAAGGATGTTGAATTAAAATTCTAAAGACTTTTGACATTTTAACACCGTTGTCGTTGACATCTTCCGCTTATCCGGGGCCGGGTTCGGGGACAACAGCCTCAGACGGGAAACCCAGGCTTCTCTCACCCCAGCTGCATTCTCCAGCTCACCCAGAAGGATCCCGAGTCGTTCCCCAGCCAGCTGTGAGACATAGTCTCTCCAGCAGGTCCAGCAAAACCTGCCCGAAAACCTCACCAGCGAGGCGCTCGGCAAACCCCCCGATCTGGCTTCTCTCGACCTGGAGGAGGAGCGGCTCAACACAGAACTCCTCACCCAATCTCTGAGTGAGAGCCCAGTCACCCTGCGGAGGAAGCTCATTTTAGCCGCTTGTATCTGCGATCTCATTCTTTCGGTCACCACCCACAGCTGGTGAGAATGTAGATTGACTTGTAAATCGAGAACTTTGCTTTTCGGCTCAGCTCTTTATTTACTACAATGGACATAAATTTACATGCGGTTTTATGATCACAAATTCAAATAATGAATTAGAATCAGAGCTGCATGGTGACACAGTGGTTAGCATGGTGGCCTCACAGCAAGAAGATTGGAGTTTGAGTCCCGGATCAAAGGCGAGGCTTGAAACACTGGCCTTTCTGTGTGGAGTTTGCATGTTCTCCCCGTGTCTGTGTGGGTTTTCTGCAGGTATTCTGGTTTTCTCCCACCCTCCAAAAACATGCATGTTAGGTTTATTGGCTGCTACAAAATTCCCCCCAGGAAATGAGTGTATTTGTGGATGGTGTTCTGTGTGTGTGGCCCTGCGACAGACTGGTGACCTGTTTGGGGTGCACCCTGCCTCTCGTCTTAAATCAGCACTCCTTGCGACCCCAGTAGGAATAAGAGGTTCAGAAAATGAAAAAGAAATAAAAATCAATTAATAAATAACAGTAATGAAGTTTGAAATAAAACAGAATAAAATCTCAACCTTAACTCATAGACTTTTTCTCCGTTTTTTTAGTTGTGAAAGAGAAACTTGTAGAAAGTGATGAAACAGGTTACTAAGAAACAGGAATGTTTGTAACTGTTTATATAAAACCGCCTCAATTTTAAAAGAACAAACAGTCACAGCTCGATTAAACTGCCAGGACACCCACTGCTCAATAAATCCCTTCTAGTTTTTCTATCCGGGACACTTGGATATTATTTACTATCTCGAAAGAAGGAAATTAATGTTTTTTCTTTTACGAAATCAACACTCTCCATCATAGGCTGTCTGTAACTTCATTAATGAAAGAATTTCTTGTTCTTTATTTCCTCCCAAAAAATGTGCACTGTTTTCCGTCATCTGACTGTTAAATAAGCCATCACCAAATCTTAATGAGTAATAACATTCAGTTTAGTTGTGTTTGTCAACCTAAATTATTTTGAGTATTTCTAAAAGACTTAAATGTTCAAAGCATGTAAATAATCAAATCCACCAAATGCATTGGAAAAATGGCTGAAATATGGCCTCAAATATTCCTGGTTTAAACAGGAATTTGTAAAAAATAGTTTGGAAGAATCTTTGCTGATGACATTGTGATCTGTAGTGAGAGGAGAGAAGAGGTGGAGGAAAAGCTGGAGAGGTGGAGGTTTGCACTGGAAAGAAGAGGAATGAAGATTAGTCAGAGTAAAACAGAGTACATGTGTGTGAATGAGAGGGATCCAAATGGAAAAGTGAGGTTACAGGGAGAAGAGATAAAGAAGGTGGAAGATTTTAAGAACTTAGGAACAACAGTCCAGAGCAATGGAAAGTGTGGAAAAGAGGTGAAGAAGCGTGTGCAGGCAGGCTTGAACGGGTGGAGGAAAGTATCAGGTGTGATGTGTGATGAAAGAGTTTCAGCTAAAATGAAAGAAAAAGTGTACAAAACCGTGATGAGACCGGCCATGCTGTTTGGTCTAGAGACAGTAGCACTGAAGAAAAGACAGGAAGCAGAGATAGAAGTAGCAGAGATGAAGATGCTGAGGATCTTTCTGGGAGTGACCAGGATGGACAGGATTAGAAATGAGAATATCAGAGCAACAGCACATGTTAGAGGTTTTGGAGATAAAGTTAGAGAGACCAGACTGAGATGGTTTGGACAAGTGCAGAGGAGAGACAGAGTACATCGGAAGAAGAATGCTGGGTTTGGAACCACCAGGAAAGAGGACTAGAGGAAGACCAAAGAGGAGGTTCATGGATACAGTGAAGGAAGACATGAAGATAGTTGGTGTGACCAAAAAGATAGGGTTTGATGGAAGAAACTGATTTGCTGTGGCGACCCCTGAAGGGAAATGCTGAAAGGAGAAGAAGAAGAAAATTTTGGAAGAATGTTAAACCTAAAACAAATGCTCGCTACATGTTAGCAATGATCATAGAAAGGGCTTCAAAGTGTATTTTAGTGTAGTTTTCATGCAGCATTCGTTATCAATCAAAAATCTTTTCCGGATAGAAGTCGAAACATCTTGTTCTTCAAATACAGTCCAAAAGAAAACTTTGAAGCCTTTTCTCCGATAGATCACTTCTGAAAGAATGAGGGATTACAAAGATATGTTAGCAATTTGCATGCTAGCCAGCTTGCTTTAAAGCCACTGAAGCCAGCTTTTGCAAACTGGTGAAACGTGCTTCCACACAAAGTGTTTAGGTAGAAAACACATCGTTAAACCAGAACTTAAACCGGGTAAAGCGTGTAAAACAAAGGTTGGGAAACTGTACGCCTTTGCACAAAATAGCAACACCCATTACTGATTAACCTCAACTTCCTCAAGTACCTGTGTTCAATTACCCAAAACAAGAAAGTGCCATTGCGAAAAAGGTCTGTGCAAAAAGTAGCCGAGTGATATGAGACTCAGTTTTGTTTCCTTTTCACTTGGTCTGAATCCTGAACGTCGGCTCAAGAACCAGCAGGACCAGAGAAAATTCTCTGATAAATAAAAGCTCCGCAGCACTCCTGTAAAATAGCCTACCACTTAACAAAAATGGGTACCTGGCTGGAATGACAGCTCATCAGATCCATGTTTAGCCATCACAACTCAGATGGGGATTAACAAACATTTCAAATGCTAAAGGTTACGGAGAAGCTGACCCCGGGCTCGAATGCTCGCAGTTCATTGTGATGCTAATCCTGTTTTATCCTGTCAGACCTTAAAATAAACCCGGCTCTCTGTAGAATGACCCGTAATCCCCATCACCCAGCCTATGCGCTCCCGTTACGAGCCACAGTGTTATGTCCCCAGGGTCAAAACTGCCGTTTAAATCATCGTCACAGCAGGGAGAAGGAAAATATAAGCAGATGAGCAGGTACAGTGATTCTAATAAAAGGATTTTCAAAACTGATTTGAATTGTTTCTCTAAGCCTATAAGCAGGGGAAAAAAAAGATTTAGCTATTGTAAACAGTAGGTACAAAGTCCATGTAGGCAAACACGGTAAAACCAGAGTGAATGTATAGTCCAAACAAAGGATAAATACAATCGTTTGTTCACCTAATTCTAAGAAAAAGTTCCCCTTTAATCTTGTTACTTCTACGGAGTCAAAATTAGCTTAATTAATAGTTCTTTTGTCCAAATGAGATGAAAACGGAGATTAAAACATGGTTTTTCATTATCTCGTGCAAAATCAACTTTTCAGATTTCTGAAGGTTCATCAATGTTCGGTTCCGTCATCTTCCGCTTGTTCCGGGGGCAGTTCGTAGGGGCAACAGCCTCAAACGGGTAGCTCAGGCCTCTCTCACCCCGGCTGCATCCTCCAGCTAACCCGCAAGGATCCCAAGTCGTTCCCCGGCCAGCTGTGGGACATAGTTTCTCCAGTGGGTCCGGAGTCTGCCCCTTGGTCTCCTCCCGGTGGGACGTGCCCGAAACACCTCGCCCGGACCAGTTTGACCAGATGCCCAAACCACCCCATCTGGCACCTCTCGACCTGGAGGAGGAGCGGCTCGACACCGAGCTTCTCCCAGATGGCAGAGCTCCTCACCCGATCTCTGAGTGAGAGCCCAGCCACCCTGCGGAGGAAGCTCATTTCGGCTGCTTGTACCCGTGATCTCATACTTTCGGTCACCACCCACAGCTGGTGACCATAGGTGAGGATTGGAGCGTAAATCGACTTGTAAATCGAGAGCTTTGCTTTTCGGCTCAGCTCTCTCTTTACCACGACGGACTGATGCAGTGTCCTAGTTATTGCTGACGCCGCACCGATCCGCCTGTAGATTTCCCGCTCCATCTTTCCCCCACTCGTGAACAAGACCCCGAGATACTTAAACTCCTCCACTTGGGGCAGGACCCTGTCCCGGACCCGCAGGGGGCACTCCACTCTTTTCCGGGCGAGGACCATAGTCTCGGATTTGGAGGCGCTAATTCCCATTAGCGAAACACATTCATTAATATGTTTGCTGTATTTGTCACCAAAATGGTTTTCTAAGTGTTTCGTCATTTAGTATCCCTGCCACCCTCCTGTGTGTCAATGAACAAGTGGTTGCTACATTGATGTCACATTTTATATGGCAGGAATAATTTTACATTAAACCACACTGGATGGGTAAATTGATCAATTAGTAATAATTGATAATAACTGTAATAAAATCCAGGAAAATACCTGATAAGTTCATTTTGCCAAATGAATGAACTTGTTATGTAATCGTTGCCAGCGCAGTGGTTGGCGCAGTGGCCTCACAGCCACTGTTCAAGGTTAGAGGACTGAGTCCTGGAGTGGGGCAAAGCTTGAAACCCTGTCCTTTCAGTGTAAAGTTTGCATGTTCTCCTGTGTATGTGTAGATTTTTTCCGAGTACTCCAGTTTCCTTCCAACCTCCAAAAACATGTGTGCTAGGTCAGTTGACAGGTACTAAATTGCCCCTAGGACCGAGTGTGTGTCTGTGTGGGGCCCCAACAGACTGGTGACCAGTTCAGGGTGTACCCTGCCTCTAATGTAGTCATGTAAACACTTCATTTAGATTCCAATTTCTTCTACTCCACTTCCAACTTTTATGCCAAACTTTATCACAGAACTTTTAAATATAGGCACGGGGGCGCAGTGGATAGCACAGTGGCCTCACGGCAAGAAGGTCATGGGTTCGAGTCCCAGGTGGGGATGAGGCTTGGAACACTAGCCTCATCCCCTGGCCTTTCTGTGTAAAGTTTGCATGTTCTCCCTGTGTATGCATGGGTTTCCTCCAGGTACTCTGGTTTTCTAACACCCTCCAAAAACATGCATGTTAGGTTGATTGGCCGCTACATGATTGCCCCTAGGAATAAATGAATGTGTGTGTAGCCCTGCGACAAACTGGCGACCTGTTCGGGGTGAACCCTCACCATCGAATCAGCCAGGATGGGCTCCTGCACCCCCTGTATAAGGGATAGATGGTTAAGAAGGTGACTTTTAAACATAAAAGATGGCATGTCTTTTCGTATTTTTCGGTAAAATTAAGGGAGCATTTTCTGGAACCAGCTGACTGACTAAACTCGATTTTTTTTCCACCCAAATTTAACAAAATCTCAAATTGTTATCTGTGTATTTTGAGAGGATGAAACAGTTATATAATTGGAAAGCATTGGAAATTAACTGGGCGTACAAATGCGGTGTTTTTGGACTAGAACAAAATGTGAACGCTTACGAAGTGTGTGAACCTACAAATAGACCAGGATTACAGTAAATATTTAAACAGAGTTTATTTACATGACTTTTCTCATACATTCATCATTGTAAACATTGATAGAATTTTGGAAATCTGCTTAATTAAAGCCCTTTAAACTCCAAATGCCTTCAAGTCCAGATGGCCGCTTCAATGAGGTCGCAAAGTAATGGTTGTGATTTTGTGTCGTATGTGGGACTGCAATGAAGCAGCTTGTAGGTCATATGTGAGGTTCAACATGTATACTCTCAACTCAATCCTCTTAGGCTCAGGTCCAACTTAATGTACATCTGCAGTGATCTAATGAAATGTGTTTGGCCTTTAATACACTCTGCGTGAAGTGAAGGACCACACACTAATAATGAAAGGATTACAAGATTCTTTCAATTGAACCTAGAGGAGAAACAGCCACTGCGTACAAAACAAAAGAGATTGACACTCGGATGACCTCTGATTAAATACTTCAGAATAATAAAGCTGTCAGCTCTCTTGACTTTTAATCAAGGGTCAGTCATCTGGCTCGCACGACTTTGCTTTTGGAATTTTGCCAGAGGACAAAAGAATCAAATCTCCAATTTTGATCAAATCATTAGTGATAAATTAAATAAGGTCTGTTGTTAATCTGGGAAACACGGATCCATTAGAGTGGATCACTCCCGCTGATGATAGGTCATAAAGCTCCTGGTGGGATCACAGACGTATGGGAGGAGGTCAGAGATGCTCACCAAGTCAGACTGACAGTTTACAAGCTTTCATCTTGATGAGATTGGAGGTTGTTGCATAGACTGTGAAGCTCTCTGACATCCTGAAATTATCTTCTTCTTCTTCTTTCGGCATTTCCCTTCAGGGGTCGCCACAGCAAGTCAGTTTCTTCCATCTAACCCTATCTGCTGTATCCTCTCTGGTCACACCAACTATCTTCATGTCTTCCTTCACTGTATCCATGAACCTCCTCTTTGGTCTTCCTCTAGCCCTCTTTCCTGGTGGTTCCAAATCCAGCATCCTTCTTCTCTGTACATGTCCAAACCATCTCAGTCTGGTCTCTCTGACTTTATCACCAAAACCTCTAACATATGCTGTTACCCTGATGTACTCATTTCTAATCCTGTCCATCCTGGTCACTCCCAGAGAGATTCTCAGCATCTTCATCTCTGCTTCCGCCATCTCTGCTTCCTGTCTTTTCTTCAGTGCTACTGTCTCTAGACCAAACAGCATGGCTGGTCTCACCACGGTTTTGTACAGGTTCCCTTTCAGTTTAGCTGAAACTCTTTTATCACACATCACACCTGATACTTTCCTTCATCCGTTCCAGCCGACTTGAACACGCTTCTTCACCTCTTTTTCACACTCTCCATTGCTCTGGACTGTTGAATCTAAGTACTTAAAATCTTCCATCTTCTTTATCTCTTCTCCCTGTAACCTCACTTTTCCTTTTGGATCTCTCTCATTCACACACATGTACTCTGTTTTACTCTGACTAATCTTCATTCCTCTTCTTTCTAGTGCAAACCTCCACCTCTCCAGCTTTTCCTCCACCTCTTCCCTCCTCTCACTACAGAAATGATAAAGATCCTGAAATTATAAAGATGATTAATGGTTATTCTTAAGATTTTTCACAATCCTTTCGACCAAAAGTCCCAAAGTATCCAGCACGTAAAGATTTCTGAGATGGAAAACTACAAATGAAACTTTTAGCATCACTGGAGAAGTGTGTGAACTTTTAAACTGTGTACATCTGACCCGTGGTGACGAACAAGGGCCTCAATCACGCACATTTCAGGTCTGAAACTGGCTTTAGGAACCTAAGGGGCAAAATACCACAAATTGCAATTTTGGTTTTAGAACTGGGAGACCAAACATGCTTAACACGACTGGGGTTATGTCATTACACACCTTTGACATTGTTTTTAAAAAAAACAAAAAAAAAAAAACGACGCATGTGGCAGCACAGTGGTGCAGTGGTTAGCACAGTGGCCTCACAGCAAGAACGTCGTGGGTTTGAGCCCCAGATGGGGACGAGGGTTGAAACACTGTCTTTTCTGTGGTGAGTTCGCATGTTCTCCCTGTGTATGTGTGGGCTTCCGGTGGGTAATCTAGCTTCTCCCCACTCTACAAACATTCATGTTGAGTTTATTGGCCGATATAAAACAAAAAAAAAATCCCCCTAGGAATGAGTGTGTGTGTGGCCCCGCGACAGACTGGCGACCTGATCAGGGTGTACCCTTCCTCTTGCCTTGAATTAGCCAGGATAAGCTCCAACACCCACCGTAATTGTGTTAGGGATAGACGGTTCAGAAAACTAAAGGATGCACGTTACAAATTATGAACATGGGACTGGAAAGTTAGAGAACCAAAGTAACAATATTTGATTAACTTAGCAAAATCAGACGTTTTTATAGGTCCTTTAGCGTCTGTTTTGGATTTGGTCGTACTTGTCTGGATTATATCTAGATTTTTTTCATACAAACAAATATAAAGTTTTTTTCTCTGTATTTAGCCCTTAAAGCACACGCTTCTTCACCTCTTTTCCACACTCTCCATTGCTCTAGATTGTTGATCCTAAGAACTTAAAATCTTCCACCTTCTTTATCTCTTCTCCCTGTAACCTCACTTTTCCAAATATGCATGTCAGTTTGAAAACATTATTATTAATTATTAATATTATTTTAACAGTGCACAATACTAATCCTATTGCATGTATTCTTGCTTAGATACATTTCTACAAATATGAGTAAGCCACAAATGGGCGTTTCACAGACGATTTGATATCATTTAGATTCAGTGCCATCCACAAAAATGTAATCTTATCAGATGTGTGTTGACCTTTGCATTCTGCTGCAAAGGTCACCTGTTATCTGAAAAAAATCCACATTGAAGACACGGCCAGGACCTTGTTCATCCAAATGTTAAACAGTAGATTAAAAACCTAAAACGGAACCTAAAAAGGGCTTTTAGTGCTCATTAGGTTTTTTCAATTGTAGGTCACTTGATAAAATAATGCACAAAAAGGTGCATCTGTCCAGAGATAAAAGACAGATATTACTAACGAAGTTCTATGTGTAATTATCTGACACTAATGCCATCAAGTCCATCTGTGATCATTAATCCAGTCTGGAAGCTTTTTCTCTGCAGTGCTGCATCACGTTGTTCACTGAATTACATGATGCATCAATCAATGTCTAGTAAAGCATTCTGTAGGAAATGGAACGCTGTGCACTGTGTACGTGACGTTAAATGTCCTAAGCTCAAACCAAACTTTTACTGCTTATCTGCTAAGACATTTTTTTAGAAATTCAATAAGAAAAATGACTAAGTGAGGTCAGAGGGTTAGAGAAATTTTCAATATTATCTGGAGAGTAAAAATATTAAAGTGTTTTTTTATGCCACCACAAAGCATTGTCAGTTCACTCGGCATTTATTATGATTAGTGTATGAAATCCCCCATTTTTTAGCTGCATATGTCCAATAGAGGAGTGGAAAATATGGTGGGGCGCACTGACAAGACCGTGGCAGATGATTTAGAGACATATTCGCAGAGTGCCAGCGAGCTCGTACCGAGAGTAGAGCCAATTCAAATATAGCACAGACTCTCGGGAAAAAGTTTCCTTGAAAAATGTGATTAATGGGCGTCCAGTGTGTTTCAGGCAGGCTGTGTGCATGGTGTGACTAATGCAAACAGGTTTTCTTAGGCAACACGGTAACCTTTGCTCATCTGGCAGAAATCACATTATTGCCTTGGCTTCTAGTTGACCTCGTGAAATAAATGCTCAATTTATTCTGCTCTCAGAAAATATTTCACATTAATTTTTTTTCTGAACAAAAACAGAATCCAATCTTGCTGTCATAAATTTTCTTGAAATACGACCCAATGACAAGCTGGTTAACTTTATCTGAATAGAAACCAGGCTCGTCTCTAGGTCATTGTATCAGCAGGAGAGAGTTGACTTTGTATATTTGAGGCAGCGCTTTGAGCAAACAGTGATATAACTCTGTTTAAACACTGACAGTATCACTATGTGCAGCAACTCAATGACAGTTCAGAGAACTGTTGGCTAATTTTGGTTCACTCTTATTGATGCTCGGCATGTTAGCCTGAAGTCTTGCGGGTTGTCAGCCAGGCAATAACAGTTTTATTAGCATGAACCTTCAGACTCTTTTCCTTCAGACCTCGTACCATTGGGGTTTGTTCACTCCACGGGGCCAGATACCTTTTTTGTTTTTACCAATCTCTTCTGTCTGGTTGGAAACGAACATGACGTGTGTAATGCCATAACAAAGCTAGCTCAAAAATGAAACTTTACCCAAGTCTCTTCGGCAGTAGGGAAACCACATCTTTCCTCTGGATAAAACTGTCTAAATATTGTCTTTTTTTCAGGCTTTACGTTTACTAAAGGGGAAGGTGTTAGCTCAGTGGTAGAAGTCCATCCTTGTCCAGCTCATGCCTAACTGTCATGGATGCTTGCTGTGGTGCAATGCAGCAAAAGTAATTTCCACATGAAGGATGAATATAGTACGATCAAAAATATGTGTGTATATTTATTAAAACAAATCATATAGCTTGTTCAACCTCCATGCTTAGCTACTGAGCTACAAACAGATCTGGATGGGCGTTTAAGTTTGACACTATGGCTTAATTTCTATTCACTTATTGGCTGACCGTTTTCAGGGGGCTCTCAATTATAAGCTAACTCGGGGAATTCATGGTCTAGTAGCAAGTGAAACTGAGTTTAACAGAGAGTACTTAGTGGCTGCAGCATTGCAGGTGTCATGATCCCCTCACCTGCCACCAGAGGGAGCCCTGGACCTTCCCTCATCACCCTGATTGAGACACCTGAGGGTGAATATTCTGATGCCACACACCTGTGGACCCTGCTGCTTTTTTAAGGGCAATCACTCCTGACCTCCTTGTCAGGTCATACCTTCCAATCCAGCCAGGCTTCCTGGCTGCTTGACCAAGTTGCACAATCCTTAACAATAACTGGAAACTATCCATTCATTCTTATTTGCTTTAATTTACAGCTTCACTGGACTACCATGCAAAATAAATTATGTCTGTTGTTCTGCATTTGGGTCGTCCTTCTTCCACCTGCATCACCACGTCATGATAGTAGGAAACTAAAGTTAATTTTAGCTACAATACTTCACATTTACCAGTAGTGCCTCTATCACATTTTTTGGTAAATTTGGGTTTTCAAATGACATTCCACCTAAAAGTGCAACTGCAAAGTAAAGTAGATAATCACAAGTGGGGGCTAACTCGCAATGGGTTTATGGAAATTGGTCTATCGTAAGAACCTGGCCTTTGACCCTAACACTTAAAGACATATGACAAATAATACAAGTCAATGACCACCACAACCAGATTCAAAGAGGATTCTGTGATTTACAACCAATAGCCATGTGTGAGTAAAGTTGCAACTATTTTCCCACTAGTTTTGCATTTCAAGTTTAGTCATATTTTTTCAAGTGTGCGGTGACTCTTAAGTCAGTACTTACCGTATAATGAGCTGTACTAACATTAGTTGACACATTTAACGCAGTGGATGATCATATGTCTTCAACATTGATGATTTAGATTGGAAATCTCGGCACTTCCTGTCTTAATAATTGAGTTACTATTCATGAATGACAAAGAAACTAGCTGTTTTGGTTGGGGTAGTTTCTTTCAATCGGGGAAGTGTGCAATTGAAAATGAACTTTGATTCAGTTTAAAGAAGTGGGCTCAGTCCGCTTACAAATGTGGGTCTTGGCATTTGGAGTAAAGAGGATTATGGGTTCAACATGGGGCATTGTGACTAAACACAATCAAAGCTTAGGCTCATGTGAGATGAGACATGGCCATGGATGGGAGAAAGCACTTATGGTCAGTTGTGGATAAACTGAGTACAAGTTTTGATAGAAACATGATTAACCCGAAACCGCTAGGATGTGGTCTGGCTTTTGTTCTGCTCTGATGTGATGAAAACAGAAGTGGTGCTGCATTACACCATGGGATTAACAAGTTTTTTTCGACATTGCGTGCTTCATCTTCTTCAACATTTTAAAGTTTAAGACAGAAAATATTATTTAGAAATTAGATGTCATAGTGTTAGACAACTGAAGCACATATGGAATGGCACTGCTCGGGTCCTAACTAGAACCAGGAAGTATATATTTCAGTTCTGTCACCAGGTCTTCCTTAAGGGATAGGCTTTAAAGCAGCTCTGGTTGTGTATAAGTCCCTTCATGGCTTAGAACCAAACTACGTCTGTGACATGTTAGTCTCGCATGAACCATCTCAGACCTCAGGAACAGAGCTTTTGCTCGTGCCTGGAGTGAGGTCTAAACTCCAGGAAGCAGCATTCCTGTTTTATGATACTAAACTTTGGAATGATTTCCCTGACAATGTGAGACAGGCCTCTCCTCTCACAATATTCAAATCCACACCACAAACTGTATATTTTAGTTGTGCATTTGATAATTGAAAGCATTTCATCTGCACTCTTCTGTTTTAGTTTAATTTTCATACTAATTCCAGGGGCGGATACAGGATTTTCTAAAGGGGGACGCGGTGTGAGGTCATTCACAAAGCCAGTAGAGGGTGTTTGGGGCCATTCTACCCCCAGAACATTTTGAAAAATAAGAGTCATTCTCCTGCGTTTTGGTGGCCCATTTGCTGGCCCTGCAAGGGGATAGTCCCCTTTCCTTTCTTCTTCTTCTTTTTTTTTTTTCTTTTTGTGGACCAAAATGGAGGGTGTGCGCCTCCAGGCTCCCCTGGATCCACTCCTAATTCTTTACCACTTTATTTTTGTTTTAGTAAAGCATGTTGAATTGCTTTTTGCCACAGAACTAACGGTGCCTTGGTTTAATTGTAGCCTAAACACAAACAGCGCACCCCAGACCGAGACCCTGATTGTGCCGTGTCAAGGCAAGTAGTACTGATGTGAATGTAGAGATGGTTCACTGCTTGGATGTGATGAGTACTGTATATCTATCATGTTGATGAGAATGTGTGAATCAAGAATCATTAGTAGATCCACAATATTCACAAGCAAACAAATCCGAGGAGTTGTCAAGCTAAGATTTTACTTTGATTTTCTTTTCTTCTGACTTTGAAAGAGTTAAACTGAACTTTATCTTCTTGCTTTGACATTTATTTCAATTATATTATATTTATATACCCCCAAATCACATAACAACAGTCTCAGCGGGCTTCACATTGTAGATTGAAAAAAAGTATAAAAACAAACAAAGAACAAAACGAGAAAAAAATGTATGTAAACTAATATACAGCCTCCTTCACGGTGGGGAAAAAATCGGCTATCGGTATCGGCTGCTTCAGCTGATATCTTTTCGGTCCTTTTGTAAAATACAATTTCAGAAAAAATGTAAATTTCTTCAACGGAAATTTACAATGTGACCGAAATAAAAGATAAAAAGAAAGAAGAAAGAAAAACTCCCTAAAAAAAAAAACCCCAAAAACTAGCAGTGGGGAAAAAAAAAAAGAAACCTCATGGAGACCCACAACAAAGAGAGAACCCTCCCCCAGGACGAACAGCCAATGTGTCTAAGACTATTAATTAAATATTAGCTTATTCTACTCTACAAATTTATATCTGAAGAAATCAGCTGATGGACTTCATCCTGATGGAAACGAGATGGTATATCAAGCACAGAGGCATCCTAAGTCTAGCAACGTCCATGGAGAGAGATGAGTAGTCCATCGACTACACCAGTTATTTGAAAAAAAGAAAATAACCCAACATATCATGAGCGGCACAGTGGTGCAGTGATTAGCACATTGGCCTCACAGCAAGAAGGTCAGGGTTTGAGTCCCAGGTAGGATGGGACTTGAAACATTGGTCTTTATGTGCAGAGTTTGCATGTTATCCTTGTGTATGCGTGGGTTTTCTCTGGGTATGCCGGTTTCATCCCACTCTCCAAAACATGCAAGTTAGGTTGAATAGCCGATATAAAAATGGCCCCTAGGAATGTTTGTGGATGGTTGTGTGCACGACAGACTGGCAACATGTTGTGGGTGTACTCTGTCTTTCGCCTTAAATCAACCGGATAGGCTCTGGCACCCCGTGTGACCCTGTTCAGCCGAGAAAATGAAACGAAACAATATATCATGATTTGAAACATTAGCATCTCTTCTGATGTTCAGCATTTTGTCTAGATATGCAGGCACGTCTCTCAAAACTAAATAAAAACGTTGTCCATTAAAATGTATAATTCAATTCTATGATAGATTTCTCTAAAATAAATAAACGTTGTTTAATTATAATTATATCTGAACATTGCGATAGACAGAGTGAAACTCTGTTACTATTCCAATAGCCAAGCAAACCGACCAACGAAAATCCCCAAAGATTTCCAGTTTGTAACTGTTTAACAACTGATCTCATGTCAGCAACAGATAAAAAAAACACCTGGACAAAGTGTTCTTAATAAATTTGTTTTAAATGACATCAAACCTTGGGATCATGGGATATAAAGTTCCCAATTAATAAGGGTCAACTTTCTGAACAGAGTGACGAGAGGTATGGACTTCACTTTGCTAACACTTTCTGGAACAGGACACTTGAGCCGCTGAGCTTTTTTTATAGAAACATCTCAGAATGAAACTTGATCTAAGTGGTATGCACTGGTAGAAATCCAGGTCAGGCGTTATTTCTACACCTTGAACTTAACATGGAAAATTCCTAGCTCTGTGCTGGCAGCAGACAAGCTTCTCCCCATTCCTCTTTGTCATGTTTAAACACAATGTTCCTACGAGCAAAACCTTTTCCTGTTGAGTGCGTTGCGCTCCACTGCATGTTTAGACAACCAGCACCAATACTCGGAAGTGGCTGTTTGATTAAGGATCAGTTGCAAACCAAAATGTACCCAATAAAAAAAGCAACAAACCAAACAGTCCTCATGAAGTGTCTGGGAGTCTGAGCACAATCACCTGACTCCTTTGAAAGATCAACACTTCCTTTGATTGCATCAGGAGTTCGAACACAGGCGATGCCTTTAGGTCTAACTGTGTCCCTCAATTGGGTTTTAATTGGTTGGCAAACAGCGAAGTCTGTATTTCCAACCAGTTTACTAAAAGATTGATGAGAGGACATCTGTGGGAAAATATTGATTTCACAGACTCAAAAAAGGTTTTCGTAAACCCAGTGGCTTTATGGGGCTTCAGGGGTTTGTAGCAGCAAAACAGCAGAGATGGCTTACAGCAAACTTTCCAAATCTGCCAGTTAAATTTCTTCAATTAGCAGTGTTTGATTGTTTAAATCAGATTTTTTAATACTCTATTAATGCAAAACATTAATGGACAGAGTTGTGTTTAATCAGATACATGAGTTTTTAAAATAGACGCAACATTTTAGAAAAATATCAGTTGATTTTAGGACAAACTACAGTACAGAGACAGCTCTTTTAAAAATTGTTAATGATCTAAGATGTAATTTGGATGCATTGACGCTTCTGACACAATAGATCACCAGATTTTATTAGACAGACTTAGGTGTCTGGTGGGCCTCTCTGGTACTGTTCTTAAATGGTTTTACTCCTATTTCACAGATAGACGGTTTTATGTAAGTATGGATACGTGCTCCTCAAAAATTCATAAAATTGAATGTGGGGTTCCCCAAGAATCAATTTTAGGCCCAAAACTTTTTAATCTGTACATGTTGCCACTTGGGGATGTCTTCAGGAGACATGGTGTGGATTTTCACAGCTATGCTGATGATACACAGCTTTATATCACCATGTCTCCTGATGACCTAGAACCTGTTAATGTTATTTTAAATTGTATTTTGGATATAAAGTCATGGATGGCAGAGAACTTCTTACAGTTCAACCCGGACAAAAGTGAAGTTTTGATTGTTGAAGACAAGAGAGAGGATTTTACCCAAATTACATCATTTTAAACCTTCTCATTGTGTCAGAAATTTGGGCGTTCTTTTTGACTCTGAGCTGAATTTCATTCCACATATAAAAGAAAAGTCACAAAGACAGGATGCTTCATCTTAGAAACATAGCCAGAGCCTGCCGTTTCTCTCTCTTGCCAGCACAGAGGTTCTGATGCATGCTTTTATTTCTAGTAGAATAGATTATTGTAATGCCCTTGTGACCGGTCTGCTGGTTCAGGACAGGGCGGAGAGCACCAGGAAAGCAGAGGCACAGACCATAAAAACAGTTTTAACATTAATCATTTAAAACCTATTAAAATGGCAGTCCTTAAAATAGTTCACGTGTTGTTGTTTATCCCATCGGCATTTCCTCGGTCCAGTACGCAGCCTTTACGGGCCCACTTGTCGTCCCGGGTCCGCCCTGTACGGGCCCATTCATCGTCCCGGGTCATTGGTCATTGGCTCCCTGTGCATTTCAGGATTGATTCTAAGGTTCTTTTTGTAACCAGACTGCCGGTTCAGGGTCGGGCGGGAAGCGCCAGGAAAACATGGGCCCCAACCATACGAACAGTTTAAAATTCTTTATTAAAATACTAATTAATAGCAGTCTGAAAAAAAAGACAAAGTTCATGTCCCCGAGCACGGCCCAAGGGCACCTCGACGCTCCGGTCCGCAGCCTGCGGGCAGCTCCTCGTTCTGGCCCGCTGCCTGCGGGAACATCCTTACCCGTACCGTCGCTGTTGCCTCAACGGCCCGGCGTGATCAGCCATTGTGTCTTTTAGGGGGGGCTTCACCCCTCGCAACAAGGTGGCGTGTGGGCTGCCGTACTGCCATCTGTATAGTCAGTGTGTCTCGCGACTTCCCTGCTTATTCCCCCGCTGCCTCTTATCAAGTCCTCAGGGACTGCCTCGCCGATTAGTAGCAGGTGAAGTAGATCAAACAACTAAAACATGCTAAAAACACAACAATTTACATTCAGCATAAAACTATAAAAACCATGCAATAAAATGATCCACCTGCTATATTTTAATGGTTTTTAAAAGTCTTAAAACCATCTTCTTATCTATCTAGCCTCATTATGAGGCACAAGCCCTCACAGAACTTCAAGATGTCTGGGACCGGCCTTTTAGTAATACCAAATGTTATAACAAATTCCACATTGAGGCATTGTTCCAGCTTTGTGGTCCTCGTCTGTGGAACAGCCTGCCAGAGGACCTCAGGAATGCAAAGTCTGTTCATGGTTTTAAGAAGCGGAAGACCCACCTTTGTAATTTGGCTTTTACTTTATTTTTATTTAATCTGATTTTATATATTCATTGATATCTATTTGTTTACTTATCTATTTTTACACACTATTATTTTTCTGATTTAGTTTTAAATGAATTTGTTAAACAGTTTAAATCTCGTTTTCTGGTTTTAGTTATTATTCTATTGTTTTATTCTGTGTCTTAGTCCAGTGTTTCCTCATGGGGATCCTCCAGCCCAGTGCCTCTGCCTGGTCAGTCTGTGGGGTCCTTGCTGTGGGAGTTGACTTGCCTAGGTGGTGCGGGTCCCTCACTTCAGCCATGTGGCTTTTGTGGATCCCTGTGCCTTCTGCATCCGGGTGGGATTCACGCCGACTCCTGGTGTGGATCAATCCCCAGTTATTGTTTCCTCACAGCAGCATCGGGCCAGATATTTGTTTTTTTTACCATATTTGTTTTTTTTCCTCCTACGGTTAAACACCGTAGGAGGAGGATGTGGGATATGTGTGAATGTCGTTGCATGTGTGCAGTGTTTTGAGCAAGAGTGTGATTCTTAATAAACATTTGCTTTTAATTTGTTATTGTTTAATGATCTGAGTTTTAATTATTGTCTCAGTTTATATTTTTAATTACTTCATGTTTGAAAAGTGTTTTCTAAATAAACTTGGATTTAATTTAACATTATTGCTACTATAGCCAATTTCTTCCCATTAGAGAGTCAATAATCTAGTCATCTTCATATTGCAAAGTAGAGTTTTCATTTTTCAGATACTCTGAAGAACAAATGATGCACAGAATAAGTTGCAAATGTCTGACAGAGAGTAAAGACTGCCACCTTCTGGATAGAACTGAAATAAATCCAACACATCCTTCAGTCAAACCATTTTATTTACATTGCAGGTTACAGCACACCAGATGAGGGTTTTCTATCAAAAATCTAATTGAAATCTAAGTGTTCACAACAAGTTGGCGTGTGCTTGTGTCTATGGAATAAAGTGTTTATGATTTCAACGACTTTTTACCAAAAGATCATTTTAATTAGAATTTATTTTAACGTGCAATGTCACAGACATATCAGGGAATTAATAATTAATTTCTACTCTAATACAGGTGTTTGGTCCCAAAACACAAAGATGCTCATTTGCACAATTGAAAAAAAAAATAACGACAAAACAACTACTTTTGTGTAGGATCACAATCACACACCAGTGTCACATTGGGAAAGCTACAAACACAGTTTTTAAATCTTTGATCTTGGGTGTGATGTTACCTGATTTCTTCCTCACAGCCAGGGATGAAGTTCACTCAGTGAAACTGTATTGTTTTGGTTTGTGTTTTAAAAAGTGATTGAAACAGGAGAGGAGGTGGCAGTGAGTGGAGGTTAGGAGGATTGAAGACGAGGGGGCTTATAAGTCTATGACCTCTTTTTTCTGCTCTCAAAGTTTGTGTTGGCCGGTCTTATCTTCATCTCTGCAAAAGCAATTGAGTGTTCATGGCCCTTCCAATGGAACCAGTTGATTCCCTGTGCAGAAAAATAAAATAAACCATGGGAAAGAAACACCAGTCATCAGAGATAATTTAGTCTTCTTTGTTAAGTTTTATGAGTTTTGCCTGGGACTTATTTTGTTCTCATCCAACATGCAAAACTGGCCAGAAACATTCAAGCTAAAGCCAACAATAAAAAATTCCACATTTTATAATTTACAGGGGCGGATCCAGAGAAGGGAGGGTGTGGGGGGCTGTGCCAACCCTCCCTACCCCCTCTTTGGTCCGAACAAAAAAAAGAAAGAAAAGGGGACTAATCAAGCTATCCCCTTGCAGAGCCAGCGAATGGGCCACCAAAATGCAGTAAAATTACTCATATTTTTCAAAATGTTCTAGGGTGTGTGGAGGGAATGCCCCCAGCCCCCTGGCTTTGTGAATGACGTCACACCCCTCCCTTTAGAAAATCCGGGATCTGCCCCTGAATTATGTAACCAAACTATAGAGCTGCAAAAATCCACTGACGGGATTGTGAGTAGGGTCAATTTCCCAACCAAAAAAACAAGAAAGAAAAAGAAACACCAGCTGGAAAAGTTGAGGAAGTCAAAAACCCTTTGCGTACCTTACTATGACTGTTGTCTCCATATTTTCCCATTAGGTTGACACGGTGACAGTTTTTATACCAAAATGCTCCTTTGTAGGACAGGGCACAGTTGGTCACGGCTATGTCATTGTCATTGTCGTAGGTGGAGAATGGCCGACCTTGGTGGTACATCAGGGAGTCGCCTGGCGAGAAAATTAGGATAGCTGATTGCATGGCTCGAACTTACACAAAGTTTTGTTTTGTTATCAGAACTACTTATCTAATGCTAATATGGCTGTGGGGGGTGCTGCAGCCTATCCTGGCTGATTTCAGACGACAGGCAGGGTACACCCTGAACATGTCGCCAGTCTGTTGCAGGCCTACACACACAAAGACAGCAATACCCACACACTCATGCCTAGGGGACAATTTTATTGAGGCCAATCAACCTATTTTGGATGTTTTTGGAAGAACATCTAAGTTAGGATATGAGGCCACTGTGCACCACCGTGCAGCCCTTACAAAACCTTGCTTTGTTAATTTTCTTTTTTTTTTTAGTTATTTAATAAAAAATCTTTGAGCTCTTCCAGGGAACTTCATTCTTCTGTTGAAGAGCTTCACTGTTCATCAGTCAATTTCTTAGTTTAAACTTCTCCAAGAATAAAATGTGTTTTTGCCACATTATAAAAAATTACATCACAATTTAGGCGAACACGTACAAGTTTTTGTATCTGCACGTGTTTGCATTTTGATATAGAATAGAAATGTTGTGGCTGCAAGGTGTAAATTATACAGCAGGTGGACTTTAAACATCCTGTCAGCACTTGAAGCATCTTCAGAAAGACTCTGGGTTAGAAAGTGAGATTCAGCTTTCTTTCTAGCTCGGCCTGCCTACGTGCAAAGATAACAAAATCTACCTTTAGTCTCTGAAACATGTCTGTTCACATCATATGATAAATTTGTTGATGCCTTCTATCCTGGAGGCTCCACTGGCTGTCTGGCACAGTCAAGACGATGACAAAGCTAAGAGATGAAACTGCATCAACGCAGTTTGAAGGCAAACTTTGCATTTTTTAGACTGTGGAAGATCTAAAGATCTACTACTGTCACGAGTGAGCCTCAGGATTCCGATTGGCAGCTTTTAACATTTACAAGGAAGAGAAAGAGTGGAATCCTCTTTTGATCCAAGTTATCCTTTTCATGTATCACGCACCTGCAGTTCCCTTAAATGCTCCCAGGTAGAGTTTAAAACGAGTTCTCGGCTCTGCAATTGAGAACTTGTCGTATTGAGCAAATGCTGATTCTCCTTTGTCTCTCAAATCAACTCGTAGTTCATATTGTCCCAACGATGTAATTTTGTGGAGGTTGGAAAGACCTGAAAGCAAGAACAGAGGAGTGTAAGTTGTAGTGTCAGAGAGAGATGGAGTAAATAATTCTAAAAAAAATAGTCCCTACCTAGCCAGAACTCATCGTTCATGTTACCAAAGCCAGCTGTGTAGTTCTTCCAGTTCCTGAAAAACTCTAATTTTCCATTCTGTCGTCTGAGAAAAACCTGAGCAAAAGTGACATTTCTCATTTATCGCTCGTTTATCACCAGAAAAACAAGCGCATCACATCCAAAGCAGTGTGAGTGGGGTGTGAAAATTCTTGCTCACCAGCCATCCTCCTCCATCTGTGCTCATGTCACAGTAAACTTGGATAGGCTGGCTCTCCTCTCCTCCAATATAAATGGTATACAGGCCGGACGTGTTCTCTCCGTTCAGTAGAATCTCAGCACAGTCTCTGGGACGCTTGAATAAATTTCCAACTACAAAAAAATAAAACGTATATGAAAAAAAACCCATTAAGAATCAGATGAGACATTTTCTTTAATTTGCACTAAAAATGTGGGAAAAGAAAAGCTCTGCTGTAGTTAGTATCATATCCGAGAACGACTACAGAAGGGGGTTTTCATGCAGAATAAAAAACAAGCTGAAGAGATTTAGTTAGGACGTCAATTTTAAATGAACGGAATTTGCATTTGAGGCACATCTGGATCTTTTTGTTGTAAATCATTAGACTTGTCACTTCTCAGAAGTTTGACAAACAAAAAAAGTGTACCGGTGGAAAAAATAGTGGTTATGTAGCGACTCCTTTGGGGGCCAGCTATTGCCTGTAGTCGGACGCTGTATTCTGTGGAGCCAGTTAGCTGAGACATGCTGTAGGACGAGGCGGTTGGGCTTAGCATGACCTCCTGCGCACACAGATAGAGGTGAGAAAAAAACAAATTAAAATGAGGTTATCACAGCAGCTGTATGTTTTCAAATCTTTTAATGAGGACTATGATTAATCGTTTCTAGCTTTGATTCTTCCCTCCAGCTGGATACCTTCTGAAATGTTAGCTACTAATTCATATTTGTGAAGCCTGAAAATAAATCATAAGCCTAGTCTGGAATGGCTTCCAAAAAGTTTGGAAACTGAATCAAATTCTTTATTGCTTTGAGAAACACACACAAAAAAAAAGGCTTCTGCTGTCTGCAAACTGCAAAACAGAATCTCCACTGTTGGCAATGCCTGAACTGATGCAGGGGAGCGTACCCTTATTTCACCATCAGGAGAGGAGAAAGTGAGTATGTAACCGGTGACTGCTGCATGAGGAGGTTCCCAGGTCAGTGTTGCACTGTCAGTTTGAATATTAATAGCCTTCAGGTCATGAGGAGGATCCACATCTGCAAAAAGAGTGTCACACATCATCTTTCACATTCTGAGGAGTTGCTGTGGTTGCAAAATCCGTCTGCATAATGCTTCCTGTGGACTTCCTGTTTGCACCTACCTGTGGTGAATTCAGTAACAGCAGATGCACTTTTTTGAGCTTCTTTCATACCGTGAACACCAACTATGTAGTGGCTTCCTGGAACTAGAGAGTTCATCTCGAACTCTACCGTGTTTCCAGAAACATGCTCCACCACGGGGGTCACTGAGGGTCAAATTACACAGTCAATGGGAAGCAAGCTCAGGTTTGAACAGACCGAGAAGTAGTTCTATGAAAAGCAGACCTGAATCAATTCTGTAGGTGATAACATAGCCATCGACAGTTGCGACAGATGGTTGCCACAGCAACAGAGCTGACGTATCAGTGACATTTATTGCAGTCAGACCCCGAGGGCTGTCCAAAGCTGCAGGAAGAAAACGAAAAAGTATTTAAAAGGATTCTCTTCAAAATGTAACCGGGATGTGTGAGTATCATACAGGTGAGAAGATCTGACCTGTGGTTACAGTGTCTGTGCTGGGCTCACTTTCCTCCAAACCTTTCATAGCGCTCACAGTTACTTGGTAGGTCTTTCCAGGGATCATATTGACCAGCAACGTCTCAGACAAACCCCCATCTGCAGTCACACTCAATGGGCCTCCTTTGAATGGAGAAAACTAATTGTGAACAAGACGTGCAGGAACAGTGACGACAGCTTTTTTTCTTTATCTTTAGTTATACTTGCAATGCAGTCTTCATAACAAAGCTCATGTTTACTTTAGATAACAAGGAATAGGAAGCCACAGGAGCTGCACGTAGATACAATCACATTGTTGCCGTTTCAGATGCATTGGTCATTTTACCTAGATTTAGTTCAGTGTTTAGTTTTGTT
This sequence comes from Neostethus bicornis, assembly GCA_902685375.1. Taxonomy (NCBI): domain Eukaryota; kingdom Metazoa; phylum Chordata; class Actinopteri; order Atheriniformes; family Phallostethidae; genus Neostethus; species Neostethus bicornis. The sequence continues at coordinate 13,832,748 of LR738564.1, forward strand.
TACGCCATTGAACCTTTTGATCCCTCAGCCTATTTACAGACCACCATGAAAAGAGTTCATACTCATGATAAAAATGAAGCACTTGGGATTTTTTACAGTGAGGATAATTGTCCAATTTTTAAATGTGTTTTACAAAAAGTCTTCCTGTTGTCTTTTTGTGCAAAAGGAATACTCTTGAATTCCACCAGCCAATTGTTATTTTAACCACTTCGAGCTAAACGGTTAAACTTAACTAGGTCATATTAATAATAATAATAATGTATTTAGATGGCGCTTTTCAGGACTCTCAAAGACACTTCACATATGCATTATTCATTCACGCCATACCAGGTGATGGTAAACTACTGTTGTAGCCACAGCTGCCATGGGGCAAACTGACAGAAGCGAGGCTGCCATTTGGCGCCATTGGCCCTTCTGACCATCACCAACCAATCACACACACATACACCATTCAGACTAGGCAACGTGGGTGAAGTGTCTTGCCCAGGGACACAATAGCGATTTAATGGTCCAGGTGCCATGGATGTCCTGCCATGGCACCTGGGGTTCCGGTGGTATCCCATCCAATTATTGCCCAGGGCCAGCATGATTAGCTTCTGAGGTCTGATAGGATCAGGCATTGGCAGGCTGGTATGGCCATATTCTGCAAAACTGTTGAACATCTTCATTGTGAGAGCAGTGCAGCTTCATTAGATGCAAGACCTTATTTCCATAGGTTCTTCTATTCCTACTCCCCCCTGCCCCCAGAACTGTGAGCAGGAGAAACTCAAGTGAACAGGGTGTGGCAGATGATGCAGGTTGATCATCACACCTATGTTGTATCTGAACATTAACCCGGAAGTAAAAATCTTTCTGTGGGATTTGGCTTCCGGGTTTTCCACCGCTTATTCAATTGTTAAAAATTGCATTTGAAGTGAAATTACTGCAAAAGATTTTAGCTGGGGGGAAAAAAAGCTTGTGATAGAGAGTCTTTAAAAACGCCAGCTGGATGTCTTGGCCATTATAAACAATGTAATGTTTATAAATGTAATGACTCTCACTTTGGTAATGTTGCAAAAGGACTTTGTAATCAACCGGACAAATATGTTTTTGGAGTGTGTGAAGAAACCGGGGTACCCAGAATAAACCTACGTGTACATGGTGACAACATGCACACTCCAAACAGAAAGACCTGTGTTTCCTGCCTTACCCTCACTCCAGGACTAGAACCCCAACCTTCTTGCTGTAAGGTCACTGTGCTGACCACTACACCGCTGTGCAGTACTGGTTCGGATATCTGATCATAAAATCAAACTTGACTCAAATACTGTTGGTAATAGTACGAACACGTGCTTCAACTTTTTAAACACTGTCTTCGTTCCGACTTTAAATAGTCAATCTCAGGAATAGCTTGGTTAATCTAACTACAAACATGAACACTTGTGTTTAATGTTATGGTTTCATCTCTACTCGATGTATTGCTGGACGTTTTCATTGCGCTTCAATTATAAGTTACGCATGCAATCCCTGACCTGGTTGCTGGAGTAAAATGGAATTGAGCAGAGACACTAGATGGCGCCAGCCTGACTATCATTCCCCAAAAGTAAAGAAAATTTCCCATTGTTTGTAAGTGAACCAACTTGTCAAACATAAACACTTTTTGTATATTTTTTTACTATACCTTCATTTTTATCCTAATTGAAGGATTTTATGTCTGATGTTGCACACTATGCCGAAAAAAGTTCCTAGTCTGGGATTTTTTTTTTTTTTTTTTTTTGGCAATGCCAAAAAAAAAAAAAATCCCAAAAATGACCAAATTAAAACTTTTTTTTTTAACTTTTTCTACTTTGGCAATGGCATTAAACAGTTCTTGGTTCTTCTTACCGCCTTCAAATGGAACATAGGTGATGCGATAGCTTTCCACAGGAGAACTTGGCATGGACCAGTGAACCACAGCTGAAGAGTCAGTCACGTCAGAGAAACGAAGTCCTCTTGGAGAGCTGAGGCCTAGAAAAGTGTAAATGGACCGGCCCAGATAGAAAAAAAGGAAAAGAATTAATTATGGTGAAAAAATTAAGACCACGACACAAAGGAAAAAAGCCCTCCACAGAGATTCAACCCATGGAACCATTTTGTAGTTTAACCTAAAATAAATCAAATAAATTATTTAAGGAATTCCAGGTTCAGCAGGTCACACAAAGAATGTAACAAATGGTAGTTAGCGTGGATCTTGAGACTTTGTAGTATTTTCCATGTACCTGTGTGAGCAACCCCTGTTATTGGTTGAGAGCGTTGGTCCAAACTGACGCCATAAAGCTCGATTTCATACTCAGTCCCACCCATGAGGCCGGTTATAACCTTGGTTCGCTCATCGCCCCGGGCGTTGTACTCTTGTGGGTGGGTTATTCTTTTGCTGTCTCTTACTTTGATCACAAATCTGTCAAACAAGTCTTCACTGGCTGCCCAAGACAGACGGAAACTATCAGCTGTAATATCCGAGATGAAGAGATGCTCTACCTCCGGCTCAGCCTCTGGTTGGACAAGGAAACAATAACGATGCAGTTGTTTGCTGTTGTCCCGGCAAATTTTTAATCGAGCAGAAGATTGGAAGGTCAACTAAACAGGCAAGAAGGTTTCATGGATGGCAGACAGGATTGCATTCCATTCTGAAATTTTGTCCACCATTCTCAGTCTCCCATGCTCAGGCGTCCATTAGTATAAATAAAACAGAGCGGAAACGTTCAACAATTAAAGAACAAGAAGACCTTTGTAGTTGTTTATTTCGGTCAGTAAAAGAATTGGTTGATGCAAGTTCCACATGCGTCCCAACATTCAAAGTCATTGGAAAATAAATATTAAGAATAAAATCAACAGACATGTCATGCTCAGAGCATCTGTCGATTTATCAGTGTTTTCCTACAAGTAAGAGATAGATTTAGTGACAGTAGTCTTTGGCAGGATGTCGGACATTTTTCTCTATATAAATAAAGCTGTAAATGACCAAATTAAAAATGCAAAGGAAAACACAGAAAAATATGAACACCAGTGTGCTTGCTCATATTTTAAAAGAAACAAACAGGAGCTTCATGTTTCTTCTCGATGCAGCTGCATATAAGAGAAATCTTTAAAAGATGAGTTTAAACTGAGGGAAAAAAAAGCCATTTCCCCAGATTTCAGATTTATCCCCGCTGAAGCTAATTTTGATCATACATAATGATGATTCAAATCAAAATTAGCGTAGATATTAGAAAGCTGTGTCATGTTGTGATGGTGAGATTTTACAACTGGTTCATGAGGTCGAACAATGAGAGAAATACAGATTCAGCACCTGCAGAAAATCTGGATTGATTAGTAAGACGAAGGGCTTTGCAGTGCACTGTGAGTGGTACCTGTCACAGCCACTGTGGTCAGAGGCCGAGAGAGAAGCCCTGACTGTGATACACCAGTCAGTCTGACCTCATAGCCTATGCCGGTGATGAGGCCCCAGACATCCAGGTGGCTTTGGTTTCCTGGCACAGAGTACTCCTGAGGTTCCAGCAGCCAGCCCGAGTCTGTCACTGCGATTTGAAAATGGCTGAAGCCACCACTAGAGATGGCCAATTCTTCCTGCTGCCTCACCTCCCATGACACACGAAAACCATAGGGGGTTATGTTGGAAATGGTCAAATTTTCCACTTTAGGCAAGGAAGCTGGGAGGGATGGAAGGGGAGGGGGTTGTTTGGAGGAATGACATCCCATTAAGAAAATAATGTGTGCAATGGTTGCAAAAGCAAATAAAGAGCCTAGAGAGACAGTCGTCAGACTAAAATATGTATCTCCTTGTTTTAAAAGTTCAAAATACACACCAGCCAAAGTGCCATGCATCATAGCGCTATAAAGTTCTCTACTCAGATACTTGGAGAGAGAAACACATGCCTCTATGATGAGGATTACAATTATTAATGACCTGCAGTTCTTGGTTTCATTACAAAGTTGAGAACAAGTCAACGTCAAGGCTTCGAACCCAATAAATTTGTAACCCTCACTTTTGTGACTTTGATCGCATGACCCTGAAAATCTAATCAGTTCATGTATAGTTAGAACTGAATATGAGCAGTTTTATTAAAATCAGTGACTTGGGAGATTTGGTGGTCACAAAAAGTGTTACGGAATCACGGATAGCCCAAATGCTCAATAAGCCAGAGTAGCATTTGTAAGGCTGAAGGTTTTACTTTAATAATAAAAAAACAGAATTAAAAGCTGCATTCTCAGTCATTCAGTCTGCACAATGTACTTGTTTTTTAAAGCCTTTAAATCTATAGGAACTTAAAAAACAATTGTTGATGAGATCCTACATTTACCAACCTATACTGAGTTCATGGATATAAAATGAAAAAGCCTCAGCCTCCACTTGGATGATCTTTTAGGCTAAGGCATTGGTCTACTTGGGTTGCATAGACTAGTTACATAGCCTAGGTTTACTGAAAACTATCTTTGAAAGTGAGTAAATAGAATGATGTGTTAGCATTACTTCAAAGACCCCAAAGCAGAGGCAGATTCAGGCAAGTTTGACTGGTTTATTTCCAAAACCCAAATGGAAGGGTATGGACAGGATGGAAACCTCTGGCAGAGTGAAGGGGGAAAGCCTCTACTGTAGTTAAATAGAGAAGCTAATTGAGATCAGTTGAGTGTAATTAGCAGGAGGAGGATTAAACAAAAACCCCAACATGATGCATGTCAATTTTGGCCCCGGTGCATTCCGGACTTTAATTCTGCGCCTAAACGTTTGCTGGGTTTATCTTTTTAAAAATGTTTAATGATCAGTTTGAATTCTTGATGTAAACTCTTAAAACAAATGATGTAAGTTAAATACATAGTACCTGTGACTGTATGGGTTACCACAGACGGAGTGCGAATACCATGAGAAACACCATACATTTCAATGTCATAGCCTGTATCATCCATCAGGTTAGGGATGGTTATGTTACGAACTTCCCCGGGCAGTTTGAACTCCAGCGTATCAGACTGCTGTTCAGAGTCACTGACCCGGATAACAAAGCCATCAAAATGGCCTGAAACTGTGCTCCAGGACAAGCTCAGGTTATGTGGGCTTGGAGAAAAAGCAGCTATGGGACCCAACTGTGGGACATCCTCTGAATGAAAACACACACAAAAAAAAACATAATAAACAAAGGAGTTATTAGTTTTGTCTTGACTAGACGTTGTAGTCGGAGCATGCAGCTTTGAGAGGTGAATCCCTCATGCTATACCTGTTGTTGCGATAGCAATCAGAGCTGGTATGTTCTGACCGTCATCGTCACTGGCATAAAGCTTTATGCTGTAGCTGGTGCTCGGTTTAAGCCCAGTCATTTCTGTGGAGCGCACATCTCCGGGTAGAGCGCGCCCCATCGCCTGCGAGGGCAAAGCAGACTCTCTGACTTCTACTATAAACTTATCAAATTCCTTCTTTTTTGTCCGCCATGACAGAGAGAATCTGTCTGAGGTAATATTAAAAACAGCTATCTTGGACAAATCAGGTTCTTCAGCTAAAGGGGAGAGAAAAATAATGTATACATTGATTAAATTGTGTAAGAAGCATGTATTTGTCTCTGAAAATTCAATGTTAGGTCAACTTTAAGAATGAAAATGATTTTCAAACATATGATTAAATTGATTAAGAACTAGCATATGAATTGAAAATACCTGTTGATGCAACAATACTGACAGTATGTGTTCGAGATTTCTTGTATGTCCCGTGGAGGTAGGCTATGTAATCAGTGCTGGGCCTCAGCCCTGTAATGTCCTGGGACCTTACATTGTGCGATAAGTTATATTCCTTTGGCCCAATCAGCCAATTAGAGTCAATTATCTCCAGGATAAAACCATCAAATATCTCTTCAGTGCCATTCCAGATTAGTGTAAAGCTCTCTGATGTTAAGTTTGAGATATACAGTTTGCCAACCACTGGGTGATTCACTGAAGAAAGAAACCATTGTTAGAAGTGTATCGAAAAAAAAAAATGCAGTGTTAAAAAATTGTGCAAGTAACATCTAAAATATTTAATCATTACTGGCTTTTGGTGACAGTGTCCTTGTTAAAGAAATGCGTATGATTATGCAGCACTCACCACCACCGACAGCGACTCCTGACAACTTGAGCAGCTTATTGAAGAATTAAATTCATGCACGCAGTTTTATATTAAAATGCTAAATAAAAATCCTATGCTAAACGTTACAATGTGCTTTGAATTTCTAAGCTCCTTTTCTTTTCATTATTAATGATATGCACAACAGAATGCCGGTGAGAAGAACTTGAAACGTTTTGACGCAAATAGCTGAAAATGACTGCCTTGTCAAATTTGTTGCGTCAGTCTTAAAAATTGTGAGTATGGAAGAAAGCTCCATGCATTTCTCATGCCGATGGTTTCACTTTGAGAAAATGATTTTGCAAGTTTTACAAATAAAAACTACAAGTCCACATGCCGAAAGGTCAATAAGTTACATGCAAACATGCTTCTGATGTAAGACAAAGCGACGTTACTGTTGACCTCAGATTTAATCATTAGTTTTTTTTTTACCTTAAGAATGAGAAGAAGATTTTAATCATTTGCCACCTAGTAGTTCAAAAGAAAATAAACATATTCACTCTGGTATTTGATGAAAATAACTGTCCACCTTAAAGTCACTCACAGAAACCTTGAACTAAAGACATGGATACCCCGGCATCCCGTGAGTATTTTAGATACCCATGGGCAAATGATCTTTCAAGGTTAATCAATTACACATTGAATGAAGGCTGATGAGATGAAATGAGATGGTCACGCTGTCAAAGTGTGATGGGGGAGGTAAAAGTTATTGGTTTGCTTTTGCAATCATTGCAGCACACCAGATCTGACCATGATGCAGGAATGGTAGGAGGAGGGGGACTTCATGCACTTTGGTAACTGGGATGGGGGGTAGGGATGAACGATTGGCTTGGTGATGCAGCACCCATCACCCTGCTCTCTCTCAGGGAGACAGAAACAGTGGCTGGAGGGTGGAAAGTGGTAATGTTGGTTAAGATGAAGCAGCTCAGTGCACTGAGGCCCTGGGGTCGGATAGTGACGCCGGAACACAAACTGGGTTATTTTGTTGTTTTGTTTCATGCAACACTATGACATTTCTCCATTGTGAGAGGAACAGCAGACATATAAATTACATCAGAGGTCTTGACTGAAATAGAAAGTTTCAAAATCATTTAGAGAAAAAAAATCTTGCTGCAACACGTCAAGTTGCAGGTACCTGTAGTGGCTTCACTGTACAGAGGTTCAATGAAGGAGCCCTGATGCATCCCATACAGGCCAACCATGTAGCTGGTGTTGGGATTCAGCCCAGAGATGCCCAGGCTCGTGGCGTCTCCAGACAGAGTGAGGTTCTGGCTTTCCATGAGATTCTCCATGTTTGTTACTTCAATGACAAAACTGTCAAAGTCCCCTCCTTTGGGGCTCCAGGACGCAGTGAAGCTGTCCCAGGTAATGTCAGAAATGGTGAGGTTCACCACTGCCGGCTTCAGTTCCGCTGGTAGATGGACAAATCAAATTGAAGTCAGCTAGATGATAAGATGTATTAGTAGGTTTTATCTCAATGCAAATTATTTATGGGAAAAGAGATGCTGAGTATTGGAACTGGAGGCTAAATAAGGATAATTTTGTGATTTTTTGAAATACTAAAATACTCCATTGCTGCTGTAATTTATTTTTTAAAAAAACTGCAACAAACATTTTTGAGACCCACTTGAATGCTCATTCTGACTGTAAATTTTGATCCGCAAATTAACAACTATCACAGCTATCCTTATAACAACAAGTGATCATTTCAACGCACATTTGGCTGTCAACAATGCTAACCTATTTGGCAGCCTGGGTAAGAGGAAGTATTTATGTTTAAAACCAAAAAAAAAGAATTTTGAATTTGAAAAAAAAAACAATCTTTGCAACAACCAGAGAAACATTTTTAACCAAAACATTGAGAAAACTGTTGTTGCTGCTGCAACAATCAAATTTCCCAAATATTCTAAATTCTACATTGAGTCAATATTGTGCAAAAGTAACTTTAATGTTGAGGTTTCTGCAGAGTTGCAAGATTCTACACACTTTCTGTTTGCCTCTTTGTAGTGTCATTATAGCAGCTGCTCTCTTTATCTGGCATATTTGTCCGGTGTCATCATTCATTTATCTGCATGGCACAGTGTGGACTCTGTTCAGACACAAATCTCTTTGAACGCATGTTTCTGTGAGAAATGGGATGTTTTCATCCAACTTTTTCTTGCTTTCAAGCAGCAGAGATTATTTTTCTTCCCAGATTGCTGGAAAGATTCATCTTCTTATTAATGTGAAACCACCGTTGGGAGCTTTTTTTTTTCTATAATTGGGTTCAACTAATAATCGCAAAAATCTGATTTCAGGAATCCAAAAAAAAACCCCAGAGTTACAAAACAATTGAATAAACCAACGCAATTATCTTGACACTGCCTTAATTCTTTTTGCATTATAGTTTAGAACGTATTTTATTCTAAACATGTTTAATTACTATTGCTCCCCACAATTCAGTCTGATGTGGTTTAGAAAATGCCTGGGCTGTTATAGTTATTTATTTACACATCTAAATGATGTTGTTTTTTATACATGGTAGTATTTCGTACCCCACCTCTCGCCTGTAACTAGACAGGATAGACTTCAGCACCCTACGAACCCCAAGTTGGATAAGCGATTGAGAAAATGAATGGATAAATATTATTTCCTCAGATGGAAACTTCATTTATATCCATCTTTTTTATTTCTAGGTTCCAATACTCAGCTGCAATAGCTCTTAAGTAAAACAGATATTGTGATTTAAAACCATCTGTGGAGGAAAGGTTACTTTTCAGTCATCATGAACTATTAAAAAAAAAAACAAACTTCTAAGTGATGTGATGAGGATGATGATGAGCTGTGATGAAGCGAAAAGATAGCAGACATTTGCTCCATATACCTGTAGTGGCAAAAACTTGGAGAGATAAAGATTGATTTCCTTCCATTAGCCCTCGTAATGTAATAGCATAGGGTGTTGAAGGTTTCAGACCCTTGATTTCAGCCTTCCTCACTTTTGTGGTCATTGTGGTTTGTTCTTCTGATGGACCACTGACCTCCACCAGAAAGCTGTCGAACACTTTGTCAGGTGAAGACCAAGTCAGGCTAACACTGGTGGAGGCAACACTGACCGTTAGGTTGTCCAGTAGATCCACAATGGAGCTTTCAGGTTCAGCTTCAGAAGTCATCTCAACAGTACCAATAGGTGTTTCGGTATGTACAGTATGGAGGGGATTTGAGTTTTCAGATTCAGACTGTGGGGCCTCTTTGATGCTCAGTGCAAGTACAGCTGGAGAGGTTGGCTTTGGTGCTACAGTGAATAAAAGCAAGTAAAACAGTGAAACTCTTACTGGCTCTGTTGAAAACTGGAAAAGATTCTGGGGGTTGAAAAAGTTAGTTAAGGCAATAATCAGTTAAAGTCCTTTTTACACTTTTATGGCTTTTCCTGGATTTATTTTTCCAGAACACTTAGATTACAAAGCAGCAGCTGTGGGATTAATGACACCTGAGTCGGCATCATTAACTTGTTGAAGTATCTGTGTAAGCCCACATGAGTGGAAGTACACTGTTGCCTTCAAATGGATAATGAAGCCATGCAGAGCTATTTTAGTTCCATTTGCTTCAAAAATAGATTTTGGAGTCACCTCGTTTTCATGCGAGTGACGTTGGCATCATTTTCTCAGACTGCAAGAGAATTGTTTCATTCTGTAGACAATAAATCATGTGGATGAAATTAGTTGAAGAAGGCTTAAAGAGAGAAAAATGGTTGCACTTCAAAAAATCAGAAGTCAAAATAAAATCTACATCATGCACTGCACTGCATAATTTAAGAAAAAATAGTTTATGATTTTGAATGATAGAAAACAGCATCTTGCCCTGACACTGAAGCTTTTGAATGAGATGAATACCTTTAAGAAACATGCTAAAGATTATGAAAATATGAGTTGTAATTGAAATGAAATCATAAACAGAGCAATAAAGTCAATGACTCTAAAGTCTCATACCAACATGCAAATATAATGGCAATCTGTGCAACCAGTTTTATAAAAATGGAGTTGCTTCAAACGAACAAGAAGTCGCTAAATAGCATTGAGTCTAAAAAAGAAGAATATACCTGTGGCAGCAACACCTTCATGTAGCACAAACCGCTGACTATTCCTCATCCCATAAAGTTTTATTTGATAGTTTGTTGAAGCGTTCAGACCACTGATTCTAGTGCCATGAGCATCTCCTGGGAGTTGAATCTCTGTCACATTCCAAGTGTCTTTATATTCAACTGCTAAATTATCATAGACATCCTGAACCTTTTGTTTCCAAGAGAGGTCAAATCCGTCAGGCGTTATACGCGAGATGGTTAGAACTTCATTCTCTTCCTCGGGCTCAGTCCCGGAAAACTGAGACTCGGGCGTCTCTATGTATGCAAAGCTAATGACATTGTCCTCTGAGCCTGATGGAGTGGTTAGTTCACGATCATCTGAGGCAGCTAAATAAAATGTGAAAGAGGCTATAAGAAAAAATAAAACAAAGAGGGATGAAAAACATGAAATGTACTTTTTTTTGTTGAGCTGCATTTTTTTGACAATGGTCCCAAAAGAAAGTTGACAAGCTGAATAAAATGTGAATTCACAAAAAATTTGATTAAGTCATAAATTAACAATAATGACAAGATTGAACAAATATTTGATTTGCATCATATTAGTTTGCCTTTGATCGTTACAACCGTGGTATCTATCTAAGGCACACACCTAATGACACTCAGCTAAGTGTGCATTCATTGTAGAGACCAGTATTGACTAGTCTTTTATCTCGATCTAACAACTTTCTCACAGTTTCTCTTCCAAAACACTCCTGGGTTACATGTACTAATTGTGCATACACAAAAAAAAGCAGTAACCACACTTTCTTCAGTTTTATGTGCGAATTCTCAAAGTAGTGACCAAAAACAATGGCGTCCGAAACTGAAAATCTAAGTAACCAATGTAACTATTAAAGCTCTACAACTAATCAAGCTCATCCAATTAAACAATGTAAAGAAATCTTAAAAGCCCCATTTTATGCATAATCATTTTTTTTTTTAGCTTTCTAGTTTCTAATAGTGATGGTGGGTCTTGTTTTGTCACCAGTGTTTTTTGTTTAGAATGATACAGCAGTTTTTAAAAAAAAATTATATTAATATTTTTGCCCCTTCGTACGTATCAACGAATGAGTGGTTGCTACATTGATGACGAGTTTTACGTAGTAGGAATTGTATCACATTGTCTCCGTACAGCCCTATGTACGCTCTTCTGCCTGCTTCTCTCCACGTAAACACCCAAACAATTGCAACAACATGTTCTGCCGTTAAACAAAGAAGAGTATTTTTACTTTTCCGTTCAGGAATAGTTAGCTGACGCCGCGGCGATGTTCTTGTTTTGTGCATATAAAGTCATTGTCCGAATCCGGTGTTCTATCAAGATTTTCTGCCTCGTCAAGATGAGCCACCCGCTGGTCAAAAAATGCTTTTGAATACCTAATAAGGTGAACTTTGTCTCATATAAAAAATAACTTTATTAGATTAGATTGCTTTTGTGGAGACTGAGGAGAGTAGGCAAGAATACAGGAAAATACAGCATAAGGTTAAAGTAGAGGTGGCAAAGGCAAAACAAGCAGCCTTCGACGACTTGTATGCTAAGCTGAACAGCAAGGAGGGAGAGATGGACCTATACAGGTTGGCAAGACAGAGAGACAAAGATGGGAAGGATGTGCAGCAAGTTAGGGTGATTAAAGACAGAAATGAATGTCTCTTGACAGATGCCAGTAATGTGATGGGAAGATAGAAAGAGTACTTTGAAGAGTTGATGAATGAAGAAAATGAAAGAGAAAAAAGACTAAAATATGTTACCATATTGGAGCGGAAAGTAGCTAGGATCAGTAAGGTAGAAATAAAGAGGGCACTGAAGACGATGAAGAGTGGAAAGGCTCTCGGCCCTGACGATGTCCCTGTAGAAGTATTGAAGTGTTTAGGTGAGGTGGCAGTAGAGTTTCTGACTGGGCTGTTTAACAGGATATTAGAAAGTGAGAAGATGCTTGATGAATGGAGAAGAAGTGTGCTGGTCCCTTTTTTAAGAACAAGGGAGATGTGCAGAGTTGTGGTAACTACAGGGGAATAAAACTGATCAGTCATACGATGAAGTTATGGGAAAAAGTTGTCAAAGCTAGGCTAAGGTCTGAAGTAAGAATTTGTGAGCAGCAGTATGGTTTTATGCCTAAAAAGAGCATTACAGATGCAGTATTTGCCTTGAGGATGCTGATAGAGAAGTACAGGGAAGGTCAGAGGGAGCTGCACTGTGTCTTTGTAGATCTTGAGAAAGCGTATGACAGGGTACCTAGAGAAGAACTACGGTATTGTATGAGGAAGTCTGGTGTGACGGAGAAGTATGTTAGAGCGGTTCACGGCATGTATGAGGGCTGTAAGACAGTGATGAGGTGTGCTGTAGGTGTGACAGAGGAGTTCAGTGTGGGGGTGGAACTGTCCAAGCGATCTGCTCTGAGTCCTTTGCTGTTTGATATGGTGATGGACAGGCTGACAGACGAGGTTAGACAGGAATCTCCATGGACAATGATGTTTGCAGATAACATTGTGATCTGTAGGAGAGGAGGAAAGAGCTGGAGGGAAAGCTGGAGAGCTGGAGGTTTGCACTAGAAAGAAGAGGAATGAAGATTAGTCAGAGTAAGACAGAGAACATGTGTGTGAATGAGAGGGATCCAAATGGAAAAGTGAGGTTACAGTGAGAAGAGATAAAGAAGGTGGAAGATTTTAAGTACTTAGGATCAACAGTCCAGAGCAATGAAGAGTGTGAGAAAGAGGTGAAGAAGCGTGTTCGGGCAGGCGGGAATGGGTGGAGAAAAGTATCAGGTGTGATGTGTGACAGAAGAGTTTCAGCTAAAATGAAAAGAAAAGTGTACAAAACCGTGGTGAGACCCGCCATGCTGTTTGGTCTAAAGACAGTGGCACTGAGGTAAAGACAGGAAGCAGAGTTGGAAGTAGCAGAGATGAAGATGCTGAGGATCTCTCTAGGAGTGACCAGGATGGACAGTATCAGAAATGGGTATATTAGAGGAACAGCACATATCAGAGGTTTAGGAGATGAAGTCCGAGAGGCCAGACTGAGATGGTTTGGACATGTATAGAGAAGAGAGACAGAGTATATCGGCAGAGGGATGCTGGGTTTGGAACCACCAGGAAAGCGGGCTCGAGGAAGACCAAAGAGGAGGTTCATGGATACAGTGAAGGAAGACATGAAGATAGTTGGTGTGACCGAAGAGGATGCAGCACATAGGGTTAGATGGAAGAAACTGACTTGCTGTGGCGAACCCTGAAGGGAAATGCCAAAAGGAGAACAAGAAGGCAATTGTTTGTGTGGATATTTTATTGATGCGGACTAGATTACATAGATCTTTACAGATTTTGGCCATAGCATAGCATAGGTTTAATACCACTACAGCTGAGTTCAATTTATCAATGGATGCTTCAACTGTAATAAAATACCAGAAAACACAAGTACATGCTTCCCAACCTTTTTTGGGCATAGGTAGTGTACGAGCCAAAACTAATTTATCATTATTCTTTTTATTATATGGCGGAGGTTACCATTAATGGCCCCGCAATGAGCTGGTGACCTGTTTGGGATGTACTTCGCCTCTTGCATGAAGATTAAACGAAAACGGAGGTTACCTTTGTTTCTGTATGTGTGTTTAAGGTTTGACAAGGTTAACAAAAATTGATGCAGGTACTTTGTGGTGATTTGTTGTGACATGCAAAAACTCTTTCATCAACTGCCCTGTTGCCTTTACTATTTCCATTCATATAAGGGTAGTTTTTTATGTGCACAGGATAGGATGAGAAAAAATATTTTGCACGGGATGGGACCTTTAACTATAAGTGAAGAATTTTGAGAGTAAAAATATTTTAATCATCAAACAACTGAAAGAGATTTTTTTCACCAGGCAAATAAAAGAACAGTTAGGCACATAAATGTCAAGCTTTTGCTTTTTGCCACTCACCTGTAGTTGCAGGTAAGGAGACAGCTCTGCTTCTCTTGTGTCCCCTCTCTGCAGTCAGCGTAATAGTGTAGCTCATTCCAGGTGTCAGGTTGGACAGGATGTACGTAGTTGCTGATGCAGGAATCTCGACCTCTTCAGAGTGGCCGTCTCTGGACATATACACCAATCTGTACGCACCAACTTTGGCTCGAGGTTTCTGCCACCTCATGGTAAGAGATGTCTCTGTGGATTTGACCTTTTCAAATCCTCTGGGTGGATCGAGATCTAAAAGAAGACAAGTAAATGTTTCTGTTCCGTTGTCGTCCACTTACAAATAAATGTGTTCAACTAAAATAAAACAAAAGACATAATTTTTGACAGCTTACGTCTGATTTGTTCATTGCAAATTAATAAATTAAAACTTCCTGTATCCATGAACCTCCTCTTTGGTCTTCCTCTGGGCCTCTTTCCTGGTGGTTCCAAACCCAGCATTCTTCTGCCGATGTTCTCTCTCTCTCCTCTGCACATGTCCAAACCATCTCAGTCTGGCCTCTCTGACTTTATCTCCAAAACCTCTAACGTGCTGTTCCCCTGATATAATCATTTCTAATCCTGTCCATCCTGGTCACTCCCAGAGAGATCCTCAGCATCTTCATCTCTGTTACCTCAATCTCTGTTTCCTGTTTTTTCCTCAGTGCCACTGTCTCTGGACGAAACTTATTAAACCCTGTGAATCATTGTTTGGACAGCTGCTTGGTAGCATCTTACCAGTTGCCCCATTTGTAGTAGCAGGGAGGCTCTCCCGCCCGTTCTTCAGAGCTGTTACTCCAATCCCATATTCTGTACCTGGGTTGAGTCCTGTGGTTGAAAAAAAATGAAGGTGGAGTTGCATGATGGGGCAACAACAGCATGCGGCTACAATTACCAAAAATTTTTTAGAGTCTCACCCGTGATGGTAGCTTGTGTTGTGTCTCCTGGACCTCGTGGGAACACTTCTTCACCGTGACTGGCTCCAGAGATCAGGCTGTATTTTACTTGAAAGCTGCTAACATCAGCAACACTGTTGGTCCACTCAATAGTAATGCTGTCATCCGTTTGTGACACAGTGTGCAATCTTGTGGGGGGGTCCAGTTCTGATGTACAGACAAAGTTTACCGTTACCAATATAACACGAGGAAGCTGATATTGATTAATTCACATTAATCATTACAGTGAGGGCTCTTCCAGTCAGCATGGCAAAAACAAATAGGTTTTTATACAGTCAAGCCCGGAATTATTCATGCCCTTGTAAACTTCTGTTGGGTCAAATTCCAAATTATTTTAATCAAACACATTTTTTTAACTGGAAACAATAGTGTTCTTTAAAAACAGGGTGCCAAACTCAAATAACCAGTAGCCCAAAATCTAACTTTGGTACAAAGTCACAGGCCAAAATTGATATTTATAGAAAACATGTTCTTCAAGTAAAACAATAAACCTTTCCATGCAAACCTTGACAAGTTTAGCTTAAAACTAAATATGTAACAACCTTCTCCCCTTTTGGTACTTTGTCCTTTCTTCTTGTTCTGTCCTGTACTCTAATTCTCCAGACGTCTAATTTCCTCTCGATATTGTTTGTGTTTGTGTCCTTCACTCTTTAGTGAGATCCTTCATTGTTTTGTCCTACCGGTCCCCCAAGGCTCGTCTGGACTTGCCCAGGTCCCCAGGTTTGTCGAAAGGAGATTGCTGTCTCTCTTCCCTTCCTACCACTCAATAAATTGGATGAAATTGTCTTGTACATCAGAGTGCTATCTCTCCACCTTCATCACATGACACAACACTAATACTGTGTGCAATATATAACTTACGATTGCAAACACACAAAATTCCATGGTGCTAGTTTTAGATCGCTATGACGGCTGTCAACAAATGAGAGGTCATTTCTAGATCCTGTTTATTGGCATACTAAATCACTAAAAGATCATTCAGGAATTTATCATATTAGTTCAACGTGCGATTTATCACAGCAGGGAGCTCCAATAGTCATTTGATATGGTTTGAGGGCCAATTATATTTACACTGAGGGCCGCATTTGGTCCGTGACCAAGACTTTGACACCAATGTTAAAAGATAATAAAACAATGTTAAATAGGGATTTTTGTAGAAAAAAAATTTCAACTTTAAGTTACATTTTAACATAAAATTGCATGTCAAAATTATTCCGAGTCTTCTCTCTAGTTGCAAAAAAAACTAGAGAGAAGACTTTTAAAAAACTTTTATGGGCTATTGGAAGAATTCAATTCTTCTTAGAAAAAAGAAAAAAAAAGATTACTCTATTTATCCCTCACCAGGAAAATTTGTGTGCTGCACTACTTACATTGTAGCAGGCTGCCCTTCGATGGCACCAATGGTGGGAGAAATGGGGATTAGGTGTCTTCTCCAAGGACCCTAGACGTGCTCTCTGGGGGATGCAAACCCGTGAACTTCTGGTCCGTGCTTGAACGCTCTAACAACTGAGCTGCCATCTCTCTTATTCTTGCAGACCATCTTTTTGAATGTCTTACAGGGTTTATTTCCTCATTTAACTTTTGCAATGAGTTCCAGCTTTTCAAACACATGGAACTAAAGTTCCACGGTAAATAATAATTGAAAAATATTTTTTTTAAACAAAATTGTTTCTTCTGCAGCCCCTCAACAAACAAGCGGCCTGTTCAGGGTGTAGCGCACCTCTCGCCTGATATCAGCTGGGCTAGGCTCTGGCACCCAACACAGACCCATCGTGGATAACCAGTTCAGAAGATGAATGAATGTTTCTTCTGCAATATTTCTTCTTTACAATATTGTTTCACTTTTAGGGGATTTACTGTAGGTCATCGTTAGATCAAATTTTGCATGGGCTATAAAAACTTTCGGGTCCAACGTATTGGCTGCTAGTTTTAAATATGTACTAAAAATAAAAGTATAAATAAAGTATACTCAATTCAATTTCAATTTCAATTAAGATTTGGGAGATTACAATTTTTAAGTTTATGGGAATGAGTGGTGTCCATGGTCTGATCAAGTCTGTGTGGATTCATTGTCTCTCAGTTTGAAACAAAGTTATTAACACACTGTACTCCCCATATCATCTTACAGGAAGTGTTACTTTTTTCTAGAAACTAAAAGATGGATAAAAACGGCCACATAAAGCAACACACCATGACTGTCTCTTCTCGCATACTCCACACAAAGGGTGTTAAAACCTTGAATATGGACATAAATTCACAAGTTAGAATCATATTGACCAATTATTATGTAATGCACATTAGTATAAAGAATTAGAAGATGGGAAAAAAGCTAGAACAGCAGATCTGCACTTGGAGTTCTCAAGCAACGTACACAAATTGGGTACAAACTTGGGTGGAGACGGTAGCCGCGTGGTTAGCGCGTTCGCCCGCGGACCGGAAGGTCGCGGGTTCGCGTCCCACGGAGAGCACGTCTAGGGTCCTTGGAGAAGACACCTAACCTCCGCTTCTCCCACCATTGGCGCCGTTGAAGGGCAGCCTGCTGCGGTGTAAGGAGTGCAGCAAACAAATTTCCCCGGTGAGGGATGAATAGAGTAATTCAAAATAAACAAAATAAACAAAATAAATAAAAAAAATGAAGCATGTTGGAAGGAAACTGGGATTCTGACACTCGTTCCGTTGTCTTCCGCTTATCCCGGGCCGGGTTGCGGGGGCAACAGCCTCAGACGGAAAGCCCAGGCTTCTCTCACCCCAGCTGAATCCTCCAGCTCACCCGGGAGGATCCCGAGTCGTTCCCCAGCCAGCTGTGAGCCATAGTCTTTCCAGCGGGTCTGGGGTCTGCCTATTGGTCTCCTCCCTGTGGGACGTGCCCGAAACACCTCACCAGCGAGGCGCTCGGGGGACATTGAACCACCCCAACTGGCTTCTCTCAACTTGGAGGAGGAGCGGCTCGACACCGAGCTCTCCCGGATGGCAGAGCTCCCCACCTGATCTCTGAGTAAGAGCCCAGTCCCCCTCGGAGGAAGCTCATTTCGGCCGCTTGTATCCGTTATCCCATTCTTTTGGTCACCACCCACAGCTGGTGACCATAGCTGAGGGTAGGAACGTAGATCGACTTGTAAATTGAGAGCTTTGCAGCGTCCTAGTTAGCGTCCTGTGTGTTGATTCTGACACTCATTGAACTAAAATATAAAATATGATTTTTCTTTAAAACCCTAGTTCAAACTTGTATTTTCTACTTTTTATTCTTTTTTCAGACAATCCAACAGGTTGGTTGTGATGTCTGATATTGTAGCTACAGTTTGTCTCCTAACTTTATCCTTGCTCACATTTTCTTCTGCACCACATTCCTCTTTCTTACTACTACTCCTTTGCCTTTTCCTCTCTCTGTAATCCCTGTCAGCTCTAGCAAAAAAGCCAGAGAAAACACAGACATTTAGGATGTAACATAAAATATCAAATATATAAATAAATAGTAATTTCTAAGGTCAAACCATGGTGTCAATCATGGAGAACAAATCTAGCCAGCAATACTTGACACACATATGATTTTTCTGCTTGTCATAGCGTCAGACTAGATAGGATAAAAATAAAAACAAGAGTATTTTTACTTGTTTTAAATGGTGTATCTGATGTTTACTTGTGGATTAACAAGTTCAAGTAAGGCCTTCCTGTGTTCATTTAAAGATGTATTTGGCTTGAACATTAATTATGGCTTTTCGTTCGTTCTCTGATTAAAAACCCACAAAAAAATATATTTTTCCAATTTACTATATAGGCTGCACGATGATGCAGTGGTTAGCACAGTAGCCTCACAGGAAAGAAGGTCAAGGTTTGAGTTCTGGAGTGGGGGCGAGGCTTGAAACATTGTTCTTTCTGTGTGGAGTTTTTCATGTTCTTTCTGTATATGTGTAGGTTTTCTCCGGGTACTCTGATTTCTTCCCACCCTCCAAACACATGCGTGTTGGGTTGATTGGCCTCGACAAAATTGCCCCCAGGAATGACTGTGTGTTTGTGGATGGTTTTAAGTATGTGTCTCCGTAACAGACTGGCGACCTGTTCAGGGTGTACACTGCCTCTCGCCTGAAATCAATCAGCATAGGCTACGGCGCGTCCATGTTAGAGATAAGCAATTCAGAAGAAGAAACAAAATTACAACATTTTGTAAGATTGAAAATCAGAGTTAATGCTTTATCATTGTTTTATTTGTAAGTGCATCTGTATGGATTGAAGTTTAATTGATTTCAAATTTCGAAGGAAAGTATAAATGGACATTTTTAATACAGTTATTAAAGCTTACCTGTAGTAAACATGGTGGTTACAGGGTCACTGGTGGCATCTCCGCTTCTAGAAATGAGTGAAACTGTGTACTCAGTGTCTGGTCTCAAGTTATCAAGGCTGTACTGCTTATCAGGAGGGTAAATATCCACAGAAGTCTCATCTGCGGGGTCGTAGCTGGGCATGTAGAACAGGGTGATGCTGTCTGCGGGAGCCACTGGCAGAAACCAGCTAATCAGAGCAGAGGAGTCTGTCACATCCTTCACTTCCAACTGCTGGGGGCCATCAACCTCTAGAATAGAGGAGAAAAGATTCCCAAGTTACAATCTTTGAGAATAAAGTTAGCAAGTCAGGTAGAATTTTAAATTGTGGTTTATGATCATTAAAATAAGATGGACATAAAAGTTCAGAGACAATTTTACTAAAGACAAAGCACGGTATAAATGACTAAAATTTTTCCAAAAAATGAGCAGTTGGACATCATATACAGAAGACTATATGGCAAAGCAAGTTTATTTGTATAGCACAATTCATACAGAATGTAAATCAAAGTGCTTCACAAGAAGGGAAAAAAGAATGCATTAAAGTAAAAAACATAGAATAAAAATAATAATAAATAAATGAAAAATAAAAAACTAAATAAAATAATGAAATTATTGAAACAGACAAAAAGAGTAATTAATCAAATACACAGTTAAACAGAACTGTTTTCAGCCTAGATTTAAACATCGTCACAGTGGAGGCCTGTTTCACAGCCTCAGAAAGTTTGTTCCAGACTTTTGCAGCATAAAATTGAAATGCAGCTTCTCCATGTTTAGTCCTGACTCTAGGCACCAGCAGAAGGTCAGCCCGAGAGGTCCTCAGAGTTCTAGATGGTTCATAAGGTACTAACATATCACAGATGTACTTTGGTGCTAGACCATGGAGAGACTTAAACACAATCAGAGCAGCTTTAAAGTCTATTCTCTGAGTGACAGGAAGCCAGTGCAGAGACTTGAGCACAGGACTAATGTGATCATATTTTCTAGTTCTTGTTAGGACTTGAGCAGCAGCATTTTGAATAAACTGCTGCTGTTTTAAAGCCTTTTTGTTCAGACCAGTGAGTAGACCATTGCAATAATCTAACCTACTGGAAACAAATGCATGGATAAGAACCTTTAAGTACAGTATGTTTTAGACACCAAACCTCTGATTTTGGGTGTTTTTAAGGTGGTAAAAGGCTGCTGATGTAATTGATTTGATGTGATTGTAGAAACTAAAGTCTGAGTCCATTATTACTCCCAGATTTCTAACTTGATTTGTTGGTTCTAGAGAGAGAGAGAGATTGGAGGTAACTGATGACACTTTTTCTTTGTTTCTGTGGGTCAAAGACAATGATTTCTGTTTCATCAGAGTTTAGTTGGAGAAAATTGTTTTGCATCCAGACTCTGATTTGTTGAATACAGTGACAGAGTGAATCCACAGGTCCATGTTCACCTGGTGTCAGTGACACACAGATCTGAGTATCATCTGCACAATTGTGATAGGACACGTTATTACTGGCTATCAATTGCCCTAACGGCAGCATGTGGAGGTTAAACAACAGGGGTCCAAGAATTGACCCCTGGGGAACCCCACAGGTCAAAGGCATGTGATCTGACACACAATTTCCAGTTTCTACAAAATACCTGCGTCCTTCTAAATAAGATTTAAACCAATTAAGTGCAGTACCAGAAACACCACCCAGTTCTCTAGCCTCTGTAGAAGGATCTCATGATCTACAGTGTCAAACGCAGCACTCAGGTCCAACAGGATTAAAACAGAGACTTTGCCAGTGTCAGTGTTCATTTGGATGTCGTTTGTTACCTTGATCAGAGCTGTCTCTGTGATGAGGTCTAAAACCTGACTGGAAGACATCAAATGAGTTGTTCACTGAATTAAATGTTGTCAGTTGTTGGTAAACAACTTTCTCAATTTTTTTTCCTGTAAACGGATACTTCAAAATTGGCCGATAGTTTTTTTGTTTCCAACAGCCTGGTATCCTGCCGTGATCATAGAAACCTGTGTCGCGGGCTGTGACTCAAATTTTCATTGACTGAAATGTTGAAATGTAATATTTATTTTACACATTTTTTTCAGCATTGAAAAACTTTCAGAATGTTTGCATCACGTTTGTCCTCCTACAGAAATTCCAATAAAACAACAGACAAAATTCCCTCCATCTTTTTCCATTTTCAACACTTTTTAAAAAGCTCCAGGGAGCCACTAGGATGGCGCTAAAGAGCCGCATGCGGCTCCGGAGCCGCGGGTTGCTGACCCCTGGAATACTTCATTGCATGTGAGCAGGAGAGAAGCTTTGTAGAATTTCAAGACAGCATCAGGTTTTACAGAAATAGTGGTTTTAATGACTTTTAAAGTACTGACTCATTCCTGAAAAGTTCATCATGCAGCTTGTGCAGCTTGTAGGTTTTATTTTTCAATGACCCGTGCTTCCTGCAGACTGAGCATCTCCCAGTTCAGCTTAATCTGATCTAGACATTCTCATCCACAAATTGAAGGAACATCTTCTGCTATTACTATTAGTGGCAGGTCAACAGTCTAATTCTCCTACGTCACATTTACAGCAAAACTGTTCTCACACAGATCTTTTCCCCACTAAACGATAAGATCTCTTTGTCATGTTGATCTTCATGAGGTTTCTTATTTTTTTCCCACTGCTTTTTTTCTTTTATTATTTTTGAAGTCACTCCTCACTAGGAAGAGACAGAAATTTAGTCTGCTTTTGGTTAAAAGAGTAAATAGATCAGATGTAGTGAAGGTCAACAAAGCTAAAAAAAAAAAAAAAAAAAGTAAAGTAAAGTAAATGTATGTTTATGTTGGAAAAACTTGACCTGGCTAACCTGTCATCAACAGTATTTTTCTAAGCAACTGGCTTGTATGAAGCTCATAATCATAAACTGGACAAATGTGAAGTTGTTTAACCTGGCTCAGGATAAACTGGCTTGAATTAAAAGTGTCAAGTTGCTAGAGGCCTGGAGGTGCGCTTATTCCCTAACGAGGTCACACGGGGTGCCAGAGCGTATCCCGGCTGATTCAAGGCAAGAGGCAGGGTACACCCCGAACAGGTCGCCAGTCCGTTGTGGGGCCACACACTCATTCCTAAGGTCAATATTGTATCTGCCAATCAACCTAACATGCATGTATTTGAAGGGTGGGAGAAAACCAGAGTACCAGAAGGAAAATCCACGCATACATAGGGAGAACATACAAACTCCAAGCCTCGTCCTCACCTGGGATTCTAACCCCACCCTGCTTGCTGTGAGGCCACTGTGTTAACCACTGTATCACCATGCAGCCCCCACAGCAAAAATCCACAAGTAAAATATGCTACTGCAAAACTTCTTGACATCACGATGAAAAGTAATTTTATGACATTTTCTTGGGCACATTGTGTAAAACAATATTCATTTGAGCTGAAACATCACACACAAGATAAGAAACTGTATCACTAATAAAGTTTAGGATTTGTTTTGGGATGGGATGTCTTTAATTCCTCACTGCATTAGCAGGTGTTTCCCTCAAAGTTATGTCTTTAACATTTTCTAATCTTTTCTATTCCATTGTCTTCCTCTTATTCGGGGCTAGGTCGCGGTGGCAACAGCCGGCTTATCTCCCGCCGGCTGCATCCTCCAGCTCCCCAGGGAGAATCCCGAGGAGTTCCCCAGCCAGCTGTGAAACATAGCCTCCCCCGCGGGTCAGGGGTCTGCCTCTGGGTCAGCAAGACATCCTAAACCACCCCATCTGGCTTCTCTTGACCTCAAGAAGCAACGGCTCAACTCCAAACTCCGGCCGAATGGCAGAGCTCCTCACTCTCTCTGAGTGAGAGCCCAGCCATCTAGCGGAGGAAGCTCATTTTGGCCGCTTGTATCCACAATCTCGTTCTTTTGGTCAGCATTCACAACCGGTGACCCTAGGTGAGCGTAGAATCATAGATCGACTGGTAAATCAAGACCGATACACCAGTGCAGCATCCTAATTATTGTGTACGCTGGACCGATCCGTCTGTCGACCTTCCGCTTCATCCTTCCCCCACTCATTAACAAGACCCCGAGATACTTAAACTCCTCCACTTGGACAGGACCCTGCCCCTGACCTGCAGGGGGCATTCCACATTTTTTGGCTCGAGGACCATGGTCTTGGATTTGAAGGCACTGGTTCCCATCAGTGAAAAGCAAAGAAACAATACTGAGCTCACCAAACAATTACTGTCTAATGCCAGATTAGAAAAAAGTTCTGCAGAAATAATTTTTAGCCAAAAAGGATGTAGAATATAAGTAGAGTAGTACATGACTACATGGTACTCCTCCGTCACCGTGTGGTATGTTGGAGCCACAGCCAGGGACAAACACAGACTGCAGCGCATTGTGCGCTCAGCAGAAAAGGTGATCGGCTGCAGCCTTCCATCTCTCGAAGACCTGTACGTCTCCAGGACTCGGGGGCGTGCAGGTCGAATAGCAGCTGACCCTTCCCACCCTGGACATGGACTTTTTGAGCGACTCCCCTCGGGCAGAAGGCTCCGGTCCATTCGGACCAGAAGCTTCTTCCCTTCTGCTGTTGGACTTATGAACTCTTTATAACCTGGATCCCCACATCTCTTAGTCACTTCCCTCTTGTCACTTTACTATCTTTATTATTTTCTATTATTTTCTATGACATTGCACTACTTTTCTTTTTCTTCTGAGCACTCTTAGTTTTGTTAAAATTATTATTGTTTTTTTAATTTATTTTATTTTTTATTATTTTTATTTTATATTTTTGCACACCTGTATCAAAACAAGTTCCTAGTCTCTGATATTTTTCACTGACATGGCAATAAAAGCATTCTGAATCTGATGAGGAAATGCGTTACTATTGCCTGATATTTGCCTCGAGTTAGACAAGAAGTTCAGAGAATGAGTGAATGAAAATGTTTAGTTAAATTCAGCTCCATTCGCATAATTTCTTTGTTCTACAAACACACCTCCAGCAACTTGACACTTTCAAATCAAGCCAGTTTATTCTGAGCCAGTTTAAACAATTTCACATTTGTCCAGTTTATAATTATGGGCTTCGCACAAGCCAGTTGCTTAGAAAAATACTGATGATGACAGGTTGGCCAGGTCAACTTTTTCCAACATAAACATATATTTACTTTCCTTCCTCTTTTTTTTTTTTTTTTTTAGCTTTGATGTCCTTCACTACATCTGGTCTATTTAAATTTTTAACCAAAAACAAATGGAGTAACTTATGGAGTAACTTGGAGTAAGTAACTTATGGAGTAAGTATGGAGTAACTTAAAAAATAATAAATGAAAAAAGCAGTTGGAAAAAAAATAAGAAACCTCATGGAGATCAACATGACAAAGGGATCTTATAGTTTAGTCAGGTTCAGGTTCAGAAGATGAAAAAAATTATTTATTTTTTTATTTAAGCTTTGACTACACTTGGTTCCATGGAATATATATTTTAACCATTTACGGAGCGTAGCTGCCAATAGCAGCCGCACTAGTTATCTAGCAAAACGACCTAAAGCATATGTGGCAAATCACGTTAGAAAACGAGATCATTCCAGAAGTGAGAAGTTGTTCACTTCCAGTTTCCTATTAGCTCAAAAGCATGCGCGCCCGTTCCGAGTAAAAAAGGTAAAAAAAACTTTTGCCCGTTAAAGGGTTAACAATATCTTTTAGTTTAGTTATCAAGTTTGACTACTAAGACCTTTTTTCTTTTAACAAGCTTCCTGTGTCATCAGAGCACAGGTTTGTCATGTCACAATATCTGGAGAGCAGTTACTGCTGCTGGAGGCAACCTTATTTAAAATTTTTAGCCACGCATAAGATAAAGTGCAAAAGTTGCAGTGAAGACCACACAAACAACGTTTGTGAGACTTGACTTGATGGCCATGTCCACATGTAGCCGGGTATTTTTGAAAACGCATAACCACTGTTCTCCGTTTTGGAAAAACTCTCGTGTACACACGTAACCGTTTTCAATATAAACGCATCCACACAAACCCGTTTAAATACGCTTTTGAGTGCGGTTATAAGCATGTCACACCAGTAGTTGGCAGTTTTTTTTAGAGGATCCATGCTGCCCACTGTCTGATATTGATACTGACAAAATGACGTTTATGCATTAATTGTTGCAAGGAAGTGATGCTTAACAACACAAAACGCTGGTTATGCATGTCCACACGCAAACGCAAAACCGGAGTTTACCAAAATCTTCACTTTGGTCAGAGTTTTCAAAAACGACGGTTTGTAGTGAAAAAAAACCGACGGGTTTGTGTGGATGACAGGCCAAAATGGATAAAAATATATTAGTTTTACCAGCTATCCAGCTATGTGTGGATAGGGCCTTTGACCCACAAAGTAATAATTTTGCAGGAAATTCCATCGCAAAAAATGACCATTTCTTCTTTAGCTTCGTCTTTATGCTTACTGCTTAAGAGTTTTTCTGTGGTTTTCGTACAGCGAAATCTTTTCAACATGTTGTGGATCCATCTTAAAACTAAAAGAAGCAAACCCCTGTCTGTGGGAACTGTGACACATTTTGGCCTACACAAATAAATGAAATCAGAACTAAACAGGGGGATACCCAGGGAGTCCACAGACCTGTGGAGCTAATGACTTTTCCACACACAACTGAGGAAGCTTTGGCTTGGCGTCCTGAAGTTGTGTAAGAATCTTGGAAACATTTCACAAAGTAATCTAATAGGTAATCCCGCAATAAAATGCTTCAGCATGCAATGGATAAGGGCTGTGAATATAATCTAACGCCACGATTTTAAACAACTAGGACTTTGTCACGCTAGACTAGGATTAAATTTGTTTGAATTATTATCCTTCTCTAATATCTATTAAATGAAATAGGCAGAGTTGACAAGGATTTCCTGTCATAACTATCCCCATAATTTTGGAATTTTACTTTGTAACATTAATGGATTTTTAGAAATGTGTGCTTCAAGATCAGAGTTTCATTGCAAACTCTTTCCTACTAACAGATGGATATAAAATAATTTGATTGGAACTTCATCTACCACAGAAAGTGTACCTTTGTGTGCCTGAAACTTACTAGTAGTGACTTTTTTGGATGTTTGGGGTCCTCTGGTGTTGTTCTTGATGATGTTGATGGAAACCTCATACTCTTGTCCAGGTCCAAGCCCAGTCTGAAGGAACTCTGTTTGAGATGGTGAAAGAGTGCTCACAATTTTTCCATTTTCTTCTTTCTGCAGAGAGACATAAAATTTTAAAGTAATATCAAATTATAATGATGGAATTAATCAGCCTGGAATAAGGCAGGCAGTTGGTCTTCCTACATCCCATCATAGAACCCTCTCTACAGTGTGTGTTCATTTTGATATTATTCTTTATCATTTTTGTCAACTACTAAATCTAAGAAAAGGTCTTTTGGAAACAATTAAGGCAAAATCTGGGCTTTTCTAGGATGATTTATGTAATGGTCTACACAGTGGCGCCTGTGGTGAGCACAATGGGCACACAGCAAGAAGGTCAGGGAGTGGGGGCGAGGCTAGAAACACTGGTGTTTTTGTTTGGAGATTGCATGTTCTCCCTGTGTGTGTGGGTTTTCTCCAGCTAATCCAGTATCCCTTGGCCCTCCAAAAACATACGCTTTAGGTTCATTGGCTGCTATAAAATTGCCCCCAGGAATGAATGAATTAGTGCATTTTTTCACTTTTTGGAAAACCCCAGTGGGTGTGTCCTCCTGCCAGCCAAATCATTAATAGTGTACGTTACACAGTTTGAGCAACAGTACTACTAATTAAGCATTTTTAAAATATTTTTCTTCCCATCTAAATGTGAGAGAAAATAATCTTAAAGATAGGAATTGTAACTAAGTATTGTTCTATAAAGTTCTAAAGTAAAATGTTTTTTGGTTTGAAATCTAAAAGCATTGCGCTTCCAAAGATGACTTCAATTACAAGCTTCATTCATTTCCTTTGTCCTTTAATCTAAAATAGAAATAAACTTCATACTGCAATTCTTATCTTTTGCTTTAATCATTCTCAGTTTTAATAACTGCATCCAGAAAGGAAGATTGCTGCCCCACAATTTAATGACATGGCACTCATTTGTAAAAAGAACACCGCTTCAACGTTTTAGCCTAAATTTGAGATTGAAATTATTTGGCAGACAGTAAGAGTTCAAACATTTGAAGAAAGAAATAAACAATCATCTGTGTGCATCTGAAATTAGAAGAAAATGAGATAAATACAGCAGAATGCAAGCCCAGCAGATGCAGGACATTTATAAGCTGGCACTATTCTTCCTGATATATTTTTTAAAATGTGCTCAAGCCTCATATTCTAGCAGATTTAGTTATTGCACTGTGACATCCAGACTTGCCCTCAGTCAGGTTTTCCATATGTCACAGCAAATTTAATGCTTGATGCCTAAATAATTCCCTGTTCTACTAAAGCTCCTAATAAGCTGCTAAAGTGCACAGCCCCTCTGTGGTTGCATGATGATTCAGGATATCGAGGGAAAGCCCTTAAAAAGAAATGGACAAACTTACTGTGTTGCGGAAATAGATCTCCCAGCCATCAAATAAGATGTCCAATTGCTCCCACATGACCTCCACAGAGGTTTCTCTTACCGATTTGAATCTTAAACCTTCTGGCTGTGGGAGATCTGAATGAAAAGAAACAAAAATGATCATTAGTCCTTACTATTTTAAGGAACAACTCTGAATCACCAACACAAAAAGACCTTCAGTATACCTGTGGCCACCCTTGCACTAACAGGAATACTCTTTTTGTTGGTCAAGACAGCGTAGACATTGATCAGGTACTCAATGCCAGGTTCTAGCTCTTTAACAGTGGCTGCAGTTTTATCTCCTGGTACGGTGAACTCCAAGAGAAGACCCCCAGGGCTGGTTGGCACATACGTGACAAGGTATTCTGTGACCAGCATCTCATTGTTCCAGGACAAGTCTACTGTGTCTGTAGTGACCTCGCCAACAGTCAGGTCTTTTGGAGGAGAGACTGGAAAAATTTAGAGGGACAAAGAAATGCTGAGGAGTTTCTTTTTTTTTCACATGGTTTCCAAAGACGTGAGTTATTGAATATCCACAATGTAGCTAGCGCTAATGCAAACCCCAGAGCCACATCTGGCTGTGGTGGGCCAAAGGGCCAAAAAAGCACAAACTGAGAGCATGCACAAGCCGAAAGACTTTTATATTCACCAAAATAGTTTTTCTCAGGATGACTGGTGAGTGAATTTTGAGTATGGAAGAAAATTACGTCATTCTGGATGTGCTTTATGTTTTTTCAAGTTAACAAATGGAAACTTTCAGGCTCTGTAAAGTGTCAAATCTTTTCAGTTTTTACAAAGATTTTCTTACCCTCTGAGCAGTCTTCTCCGATGTAACCCTCATCGCAGACACACCGTCCGTTCACACATCGGCCTTTGTCCTGACAGTTGTTGAGACAACTCAGTTCTGCACAAGTTTCTCCCTCATATCCACTCTCACATGCACACCTCCCATTGATGCAGCGCCCCCTGTTGTTGCAGTTTTCTGGACAGGCAAGCACAGAGCAATCGTCTCCGTTGTAGCCTTCTGGACAGACGCACTTGCCATCAATACAATACCCTCGTGCCAAGCAGTCATTGGGACAAGCTTTCTGACTGCAGTCTTCTCCACTGAAGCCTTCATCACAGACACACTGACCATCAATGCATCGGCCACGGTTTTTGCAGTTATTGGGGCATCTCAGTTCACTGCAATCCTCACCGGCAAAGCCAGCGTGGCACATACAGCGACCATCGATGCATTCTCCACGACCATAACAGTTTGAAGGACAGATGTGGATGCTACAGTCCTCACCAGCAAAGCCTTCATCACATACACACTGCCCGTTAACACAGCGGCCCCTCTGCAAGCAGTTGTTTGGACAAGAAAGCTCAAAACAGTCCTCACCTCGGAAACCGACATCGCAGGAACATCGTCCATTGATGCACTGGCCTCTGCTGTTGCAGTTGTTTGGACAAGCTAGTTGGCTGCAGTCCTCACCTTGATAGCCTGAGTCACAAATGCACATCCCATTAAAGCAAGTGCCTCTGCCATTGCAGTCATTCAAGCAGGTCATCTGGGAGCAATCTTCTCCACTATATCCAGCAGTGCAAATGCATTTGCCATCAACACAAAAACCATTGCTGTGGCAGTTGTTGGGACAGATTTTCTCTCCACAGTCTTTCCCACTGAATCCTTCATCACAGTAGCAAGTGCCATTCACACAGCGTCCACGATCATAACAGTCTTTGGGGCAGATGAGATCAGAGCAGTCAATGCCGGTCCAGGGATCGTCACATACACAGTATCCATCATCACAGTAGCCACGACCAAGGCAGTTGTTCAGGCACTGGTTTTGGGAGCAATCCTCACCGAAGAATCCATCAGAGCAGATGCAAACACCGCCATCACAGCGGCCGTGTGCTCCACAGTCCACAGAACACACCTGGAGCGTGCAATCTTCTCCAGCAAAGCCTTTCAAACACTCACATTTTCCGTCCACGCAGTGTCCATGCTCGTGGCAGCCACCCAGGCACTCGGACTCAGTGCAGTTGGGTCCAGTCCAGCCAGGCTCACAAATACAGCCACAGGTTTCTGTACTGTAGTTTCCATGACTGTTGCAAAAAGGCTTTGTTCCCAAATCACCTTGAAAAAAAAAAAATTAGTTGAGAAATTCATACAACAGTATCAAATTATGGCTTCTGTAATATAAATATGTCCTTTTACACACTAAATCTAAAGTTAGTTATGCATACTTTTGGTATTGTACTTGTGAAGCACAGCTTTTTTCTTACCTATAACCTGTAACCTTTTCCTCACCTGTAACCTGAGCACTGCAGCAGGCCCCCTCACTGCTGCACTGATCCCTTAAGTTTGAAACTTCTCCTTCTAACATCTCCAGTCGGCTCATGAGGTCCTTCAGGCCCGGCAGATCGTCCTTACAGCCGCAGGCCTGCCGAGGTATGTTGATGCGATGCGTAAAGACAATTTGGTTCTCGCCATTGAGTGTGTGTTCAGTAACAAGATGGCCGGTGGTGGAGGTGGGGTTTGGTGACAGCTGTGGGTTTTCTTGAGCATCTAGATCTACTGAGCATAATGAACTGGCAGGAACATTGATGTTATAGACATGACTGAAAACTACAGGATGGCCAGAGCCGGGTAGGGTGAGATTGTGATCTTTAAGGGGTGACAGGGTCTGTCGTCGATGCCGCAGAATTTTTTTGACCAACCCAGCATTTGATAAGTTGAGCAGAACTGTCAGAAGGAGGCAGCCTAAAAAGCTGTGTGCGCCCATGCTCACTGTAGGTTGTGGGACCGGTGGAATAAATTTATATCCGGATGGCTTTCTCAACACCAACCTTCACACAGCGTAACTCTGTAAAAACAGAAAGACATTATTAAGAATGAGGATTTCAAAAACTGACTTTGCAAGAAAAATCCTGAATTTAGTCCACACCAATAATAGAAGATAAAACGATGTAAGTTTTAAACATATAGACAGAAAACTCAACGAGTCAAGAGCACTTGGTCTTGCTTCTCCTTGCTAATAACTTTTAGAAATTCCCCAAAATTCCATCATACAAATCTAAAACTTAATATTATAAAAACATACATGTATGACTACTTAAGACAGTTGATTCCAGCTAGTTTCTAACGAACACTAGTGGTGTGGCAGTGATCCAAAAAGGAACAGTCTGAGAAATGAAATAGCAAATGTTTGAAACAGCAAACTAGTTACAGTGTCTGTAACTCAAATGATAAGAGCTTAGCTGCTTCATGATGAAGGCCAGCATCTATTCAATTTCTGTCATTGTATCATTCCGTTCCGTCATCTTTCGCTCATCCGGGGCTGGGTCGCAGGGAGAAAAGCCTCAGACGGGAAGTCCCGGCCTCTCTCAACCAGCTGCATCCTTCAGCCCACCCGGAAGGATCCCGAGTCGTTCCCCGGCCAGCTGTGAGGCATAGTCTCTCCAGCGCGTCCGGTGTCTGTCTCTTGGTCTCCTCCTGGTGGGACGCACCCAAAACACCTCACCAGCGAGGCGCTCGGGGGGCCAGATGCCCGAACCACACCATCTAGCTCCTCTCGACCTGGAAGAGGAGCAGCTCGACACCAAGCTCCTCCCGGATGGCAGAGCTCCTCACCCGATCTCTGAGCGAGAGCCCATCCACCCTGCAGAGGAAGCTCATTTCGGCCGCTTGTGTCCGAGATCTCATTCTTTCAGTCACCACCCACAGCTGTTGACCATAAGTGAGGGTTGGAACGTGGATCAACTTGTAAATTGAGAGCTTTGCTTTTCGGCTCAGCTCTTTCTTTACCACAACGGACCGATGCAGCGTCCTAGTTATTGTTGACGCTGCACCGATCCGCCTGTCGATATCCCTCTCCATCCTTCCCCCTTAAACTCCTCCTCTTGGGGCAGGACCCTACATCATATGAGACAAATTAGAAACAAAAATCCACAGTGACTACTACAAACCAGTGACAGGCCATATTTAAAAAAAAAGAAAAAAAGTTTGTCTAAATGGTAAGATTTTTACTCACATTAAACACTAATCTCATCTTTTCCAGAAATAAAAACCATTTGAAATGCTTTTGTTCAAATTTTGTTCCACAGCATTTACTGAATGAGAAGTTTATCATTAACTTGATGTATAACCTAAAGAGAACTGGTTTTATGTTTTTGGTGGTTTATGCAGCGACTAATATAAATCACAAGCTTGCACCATAACAGATTCTGAGCATGCCAAAGTTTTATCACTTCATCAGATCACTTATGGGCCTTCCTGTGAATGTGTTGCACAAGAACAATCTCAATTCTAAAAAATCTGCAGCTGTCCTCGCTCATCAGCTTTTTTGAGCGTGGTAAAAAGCAATCCTATTTTTATTCTCTAAAATGCTGTGCATACAGTGAGGGGGAGATAGTGTGGAAATAAACACTTCATCGCACAACTCCTCGTCCAGCAGTTTTTCACATGATTTCATCAGGTGGAAATTAACAACTGAATATGGGGAAAATTTAACATGTCTCTTCATCAGTGTGAAAAACATTGTTGGGCAAGTGTGTGAGAACTTGTTAAACAGAATCAGGTAGGCAGACTAAAAACTATAAAAATCAGAATCAGTTGTGCTTGAATACTTTTTGTTTTCACATTTATTTATTATGAGATTATTCAACTTGTGAAATTAAAGCTTTTTTTTTTTTTTTTTTAAACGCGCACGCGCACCCTTTTTGCTGTGAGGCCACTGTGCTACCCACTGCGCCACCGTGCTGCCCAAGTCGAAATCAACCGGTTTAGCCATTTTCCAACAATTCTGTGTAAGGGAAGAGGCAACAGCCTCTTCTTCTGTAGGAACGTTCCCGAAACACCTCACTGGCAAAGCGTTCGGGAGGCATCCTAACCAGATGCCCGAGCCATCACATCTGGCCTCTCTCGACCCAGAAGAGCAACAGCTCTACTCCGAACTCCTCCCGGATGGCAGAGCTCCTCACTCTAGTTCAGAGTGAGAGCCCAGGCGCCCTGCGGAGGAAGCTCATTTCATCCGCCTTTACCTGCAATCTCGTTGTTTCAGCTACCATGCACAGCTGGTGACCATAGGTGAGGGTAGCAACGTAGATCGGCTGGTAAATCGAGAGCTTTGTTTTTCAGCTCAGCTCTCTCTTTACCAGTTCACAGTATTTGTGATAAATATTGTCATTTAGTTGTAATTCAGTTGTAATTTATTCATCTGGTTAGCTTCAAGAAGCAAAAAATTTTTTTTAAGATGGAGAGAAAGTATCAAGTTTTTACCATTAAACAAATGTTCTTCACTACGTAATGAGAAAATTATTATTAAACTTTTAATCCTCAAACATCTTGTAAAATGCCATCTGCACATGTCCGCATGCTTTTCTCACTTTGACCCAGAGGCAGAATACAAGCCTGTAAAAAGTGCACCAGGAATTGGTCAGATTTTTTCATTTGATTAGTTGCTTCCTGCAAATGCAAAGTCATGAAAAATGAACTCCACAGGGAACAACTAGTTGCAGCTATTGGAATAAAAAAAAGACATGTGGTGCACCTGGGTTTGCTCTCTAAAAGACTTCTGGAAACTATTGAGACGATGTTCAGCTATACTCAACAATTAAATAGAGTAGATGTGCAAAAGGCTCAGCTCAGTGTTAATTACCTTCTGTGTAACCATAGCTGCACTCCTCAATATTCAATTCAATTCAATTTTATTTGTATAGCCCAAAATCACAGAATTTCCGTCTCAATGGGCTTCACAAGAAAAAGAGGAATGTATAAACACAAATACACAGCAAGAAAAATAACTAACAAATGCTAACTAAACAAGACTAGCACATTTATGCCCTTAGACTCTCCTTCTCGGTGAGGAAAAACTCCTAAAAAACCCATCAGTGGGGAAAAAATAAGAAACCTCATGGGGATCCACGTGAAAGAGAGATCCCTCCCCCGGGACGAGCAAACAATGTGTCACAGATTATTGTTTAAATATGAGCTTATTCTAATCTACAGCTAAATATCTAAAGAAGTCAATAAATGTTCTTCATCCTGATGGAAACACGGGAGACTCCTCAGCCCGGAGATGTCCAGGACGGGGACATCTATTGACTGTAGATATCGACAAATACAATGTGCACTTAAACCATTAAATTGATATTCACCGACCAAATATACAATCCGCCGTTCGATCGAGGCATTCGATTGTATCCGTAGGGGACTCCTGTGGGGGGTGCTCCGGGAGTAAGGAGTCTCGGAACCCTTAGTAAGGGGTGTCCGATCTTTGTACGACCGGAGCCAGAGCTTGGTCCATATAGCTGGCAGTATGTCGATTCCATTTCCAGTGAGAGTTGAACTCCGCCAAGGCTGCCCTTTGTCAACGATTCTGTTCATCACATTTATGGACAGAATATGATGTGGTTCTGTTGGCTTCATCGGACCGTGATCTCCAGCTCTCGCTGGGTCAATTTGCTGCCGAGTGTGAAGCGGCCGGGATGGGAATTAGCGCCTCCAAATCCGAGACCAGGGTCCTTGCCCGGAAAAGGGTGGAATGCCCCCTGCGGGTCAGGGACACGGTCCTGCCCCAAGTGGAGGAGTTTAAGTATCTCGGGGTCTTGTTCACAAGTGGGGGAAGGATGGAGCAGGAGATCGACAGGTGGATTGGTGCGGCATCAGCAATAACTAGGATGCTGAGCCGAAAAGCAAAGCTCTCGATTTACAAGTCGATCTACGTTCCAACCCTCACCTATGGTCACCAGCTGTGGGTGGTGACCGAAAGAATGAGATCGTGGGTACAAGCGGCCGAAATGAGCTTCCTCTGCAGGGTGGCTGGGCTCTTACTCAGAGATCGGGTGAGGAGCTCTGCCATCCGGGAGGAGCTCGGTGTCGAGCCGCATCTCCTTCAGGTCGAGAGGAGCCAGATGGGGTGGTTTGGGCATCTGGTCAGGATGCCCCCCGAGCGCCTCGCAGGCGAGGTGTTTCGGGCACGTCCCACCGGGAGGAGACCAAGGAGCAGACTATGTCTCACAGCTGGCCGGGGAACGACTTGGGATCCTTCCAGGTGAACTAGGGGATGCAGCCGGGGAGAGAGAGGCCTGGGCTGCCCGTTTGAGGCTGTTGCCCCCGCGACCCGACCCCGTAACAAGCGGAAGATGACGGAACGGAACAGAAATCTACAATCCTTCTCTGAGTAATAAAAAAATGCAACATTTTTTTGCTTCTTTTTTTTTTTTGAGAACTTCACCTCTGCTGGAAATTTTCTAGAGCAACTTTTTGAGAAATTTGGACTTTATCAAACAAATTACAGTTACTTGTCAAAAGTTGAAAACGTAAAATTATTTT
This sequence comes from Neostethus bicornis, assembly GCA_902685375.1. Classification (NCBI taxonomy): domain Eukaryota; kingdom Metazoa; phylum Chordata; class Actinopteri; order Atheriniformes; family Phallostethidae; genus Neostethus; species Neostethus bicornis. The sequence continues at coordinate 13,867,985 of LR738564.1, forward strand.
TAAAAAAGGCATACTTTTTTTTTTTTTTTTTAAAAGCACATTCAGTTTTGTTCATTGTCTTCTGCTTATCCGGGACTGGGTCACATCGTAAGCCCAGGCTTCACTCACCGCGGCTTCTCTCACCCTGGCTGTATGCTCCAGCTCATTTGGGAGGATCCAGAGTTGTTCCCTGTCCAACCGGTTCAGGGTCTGTCTCTGGGTTTCCTCCTGGTGGAACAAGCCTGAAACACCTAACCAACACGGCGCTCTAGAGGCATCTAACAAGATGCCCGAACCACCCTATCTGGATTCTCTCCACACAACGGCTCTACTTCGAGCTCATCCCGGATGAAAGAGCTCCTCACTCTATCGCTGCGTGAGAGCCCAGCCACCCTGCGGAGGACATTTTTTCTGAGTACATTTTTTTTAAAAATACCAGATTCTAAACCAATTAAGCAAGGTTTAGGGTTTCAGGCAGAAGTGCTAACATCCATTGAGGAAAACTGAGATGGACATCTGGTATATGTTTTTGTCATTACTTTTCTTGGATGGAACAAAGCTTGGTGTCAATATTTAAACTGATGGCTTTGAGAAAACATCTCTCTGATTTGTCACTCTAGTCCGCTAAAACTGAGCAGTAGGTATGAAGGCAGATGCCCCGAAGCACTTCTCTCCTTTTTTTTACTGTCCCCACCTTTGACCTAACCTCTCTTTCATCCTCAGCCTCATCATCCTACCTGGCTAAGCACAGAAATAAAACTGAGCTTGAATTTCACAAGCTCTCACACATCTGGAGTGTGGGGTTGAGTAAAGGCAGGTTTGGACAGAAGTTGTAAATCTAAATCATAGTCTTAAAATATGTTTTTCATCTCCATCACAAAAAGTCAAGAAAATACATCATTCGTCTTTGGGGAAAAAATAACTCTCTGTGGGATCCTCACTGATTTTCTGCAGATTTTTGTCTGTGTTAAACTTTTCAACACAAAAAAGTGCTTTAATAATTTTTCCCTCAAAATGATTATCGTCAAAAATGAATATGAACCACATTGATACTAATTATCGGTCTTTTCAGTAGCCAGTAAACTTTTAACAGAAGGACACTGATAATCCTGCATTTTTTCGATAGAACAGGGGAGGCCTTGGTTCAGTGGTAGAATTCCCATCCTTGGACCACGTGAAGCCAGTTCGATTCCTGATTAGCTCATACCTAAGTGTCCCCAAGTGTCATGGCTGCCTGCTGCAGTGCAATGCAGCTAAGGTAATTTTCCCATGAGAGATGAGTATGATAAAATAAAAACTTATAGTTGTTTATTGGGTTAACTGTAACTGTAACTGTAAATTTTTTAAATAAATCATTTTTGGTTCGATTCTTTAGGAAGTGAATACAATATCTTTGCTAATTTAAGGTTTGCAGATGTGGAAGAAAATTTTACTTCAACAGAAAATTAAATTAGCCACAGTATAATTTATTCTTCAAAGTGTTTAAAGAACCTGTCACTGCATTTCAAATTAAAGGTGCAGGAAAGAACACACCCTTTCTCAATGACAGATGTTACATGGATGGAGAGACATTAAATGAAGGATTTGATGGAAACTCTTGTTTACATCAGATCTGAACAAAAGTGTGGAGTTTATTACGTTTCATGAAAGCAGAACTTCAGTTCACAAATAACAAAACATCAGCAATAATCTTGGGAAAGCAAAGAATCAGGCAAAAAGCTGGTTTGCATTATTCTGGGAGATATTTTAGACGCATATTTAACTATTTACAGTAATTGTTTTTGGTTAGACTGACTCTTTTAAAGTGGAAAGTATTCAGAACAGCTACCAGTCTTTTCAGATGGGATTTTTTCAACAAGTCCAAACATAGATCAGACTTCTGTAATCTCCATCAGTAGACAACTAAACAAGCATGGCTCATTTGGAGATCTTGAAGGAGAAAAACCATGTAGGCAATGTCTTCTCGGTTCAAGTGGGTGTCCATCTAACAGCAAAAGCATGAATGAAACATGATGGTGAAATAAGACGATTACTTCAAGACACAGCGGCAATTAAATTAAAAAGGAAGAATCCACGACAAACCTTAATAAGACCAAAAGGCTGTTTTGGAACCTTCAACACTGTGCATAAAGAAAAGCGGCGAACCACACTAAAGCAACATAAGAAAAGAAATGTGGGCCAAAATTCTTGTGTGATGATGTGAGGCGTATGGACAGCCAGTACTTCCAGTTGTTGGTTTCAAGTTGTGGCATTAACCAAGCTTTTCACACATTGCTTTTGTATTTTGGCAATTTTCCAGTATGGGCAAATAACACAGTAGCTAAAGATGCCATGTTTTAAACATGAAGTCTCTGGTACAGTAGTTTAGTTCAGTTTAGTTCAGTTTATTTCATTCGGCCATCATAAACAAGAAAATGGAAAAAATCCTGTTTCCAACAAGTACAAAATAAAGAAGACCAAAGGGGGTTAGGCTGAAGTTAAAAACTTATAGACGCCTAATCCAATTAGCATTGACAAAAACCACCAACTAAGTTCAAGCTGTTCAAATAAATTAGAACAAAGGAAGAGAGACAGAAGATACAAAGCAGACTCACATTGATTTAGAAAGAAAAGGGTTTAACACTTTCCTTACATAGATGGAGCAGTATTAACAAGTCGTGCATTGTGACTTTTTAAATACCAACAATGAGTTGCATTCTTTCAATTTATTGTCTAGACAATTCCACAATTTTACTTATAACAGAAATGCATTTACTTTTTCTTGTGGTTCTTGACATGTTGTCTTTAAAGATTGCCGCACCTCTAAAATTATACTGGCTCTTGTTGAGTTGTAACATCTCTTGGATGCGGTGTGGATGCTTATGATTAAAGACCTTATACACGATTACTGCAGTATTGAAGTCAACCAGATCTTGTAGTTATGGTATATTTAATTGAAAAAAGTGGAATTGTTGGTGCAAAACAATCTGCGTGACTGAATTTTCTTACTGTTGTTTTTTCTGGAGTAAAAAAAATAAATAATGTTTGAGATATGAGTATTCCCCCATATTTCCACACAATCATTAATGTAGGAAAGATGGGAGATGAAACAAGCAACCGGAGGGAATCTTGATTAATACTGTAAAAGGTTTCATTTTATACATTATGCCAAGAGATTTAGCTAGTTTTGTTTTTAATATTGGTATATGCATTTCCAGTCGAGCTTGTGACCAAGTGATACGCTAAAATTTATGCCCTGAGACCTGTTCTATTTCATTACCATTTATCCTAATTTTGCCAGATTTATTAATGGGTCTTTTTCCAAAGATAATATGTTTTTAGGTGTCAAATAATTTTTTAAATAATATAAGCTCGTTTTCTACTGAAGCCATGAGACGTTTTAAATTGTTACCTGAACAGTAAAGACTAGTGTCATCTGCAAATAGAATGCACTTGGGTTGTTTCAAATTTTCACAGACATCGTTCATATACAGGATAAAGAATTTGGGCCCCAATACGGGGCCCTGAGGGACTCTGTGAGTAATTGTTTCCGGTCCCGAATTAACATTATTTAACTGTACAAATTGGTATCTATCACTAAAATAGCTTTTTAACCAGGAGAATGCTGGTCCTCGGACACCATATCTTTCCAGTTTTCTCAAAAGCAGAGGGTGATCAATGGTGTCAAACGCTTTAGAGCAGGCATGGGGAAGGTACATGCGGCCCATTAAACGTTTTAATCCGGCCCATCGAGACTTGAAAAAATTAAATAAATAAACCTTAATGTTTTTTTTTCCCAGTAATTCTGATGTTTCCTCACTGGATGGCACACTTTAGAAATATTGGTTTAGAAAATAACCACACTGCTCCCATAAAAATGTGTGTGTCTCCGTGATGCGTACGCTGTCAAAATAAACAGTTTGCACAGATATGGAAAGCCATCGAGCCCTATACACGCTCATAAACAAGCGTATTAGATGTTAAAAACAAGGAAAATGTTATATCAAGCGCTTAGATTTTAAACCTAATGCTGCTTCGTGCACGTTTTTAAGCGCTATTGCACTAGATTTCAGATCTAGCGCCGATAGATTTGTCTAATCTAATGGTTACCAAAGAATGCAATCCATCTGCTCCTGTTCCGACCCCTTTGTCAAATGTTAGAACTCAATGTTGCTCGCAAACCAAAAAGTTTGCCCACCCCTGGTTTAGACAGATCAATAAAAACACCAACCTTTGATTAACATCTAAATTAGACCAGTCCGTTGATCTCGTGTTTTTACAATTACTAAGAATTTTTATGTACATGTCGAAAGAATGCAATTTTTTTGGGACATGACATTAAGTCATGCAGTAACAAATGCCATCTGGAGATGCCTTCTGTTTTTATTTTCATTTTATTAGCTAGACGTGCGGCGTCTGCAATAATTAGGATGTGACATCATTCCGTAAGTGACTATTTTGACTCAGAAAGCTGAGCCAAATAACATCAACAGTGTGTTCGAAATTATAATGCAAATGAAATTTAAGTGTCATCAAGATCATTGGACCGGTTTATCTGGGTTGTATTAAATTGCAGGGTTGTCACTCCTCATGCTTGACTCATGGAGAACTCATGGAGTAAAGCATGAGGAAGCTTTACTTGACTGGTTTGGAGTAGAGCTTCTCTGGGACGAAAGAAGCCAGACGGGGTGGTTAAGGCATCTGGTAAGGATGCCTTACGCACACTTCGTTGATGAGGTGTTTTAAGTACCCCCCACCGGGTGGAGGCCCAAACAGACCCAAGAACTGTTGGAAGGACGCTGTCTCACACCTGGCCAGGAAAGCCCAAATATCAGCTAAAAAAATGTGGCCAGGGCAAAAGAAGTCTGGGCTTCCCTGTTCCACTGAGCTGCCGCTGGGGAAATGGCAGCTCAATGGTTAGAGCGTTTGCTCGCGGAACCGGAAGTTTGTGGGTTCGCGTCCCACAGAGAGCATGTCTAGGGTCCTTGGAGAAGACACCTAACCCCCGTTTCTTCCACCATTGGCGGCGTCGTGGACAGCCTGCGGTGTAAGGAGTGCAGCACACAAATGTCCCTGGTGAGGGATGAATAGGGTAATCCTTTATCCTTTAATTCTGTTGCCCAAGTGAACCAATCACGGACAAACAGAAGACGTACAGTAGATACAGCACAATTATGTACAAAGTACAAACATTTTTCATGACGCAATCCACAAAATACAAGCACGGAATGTGAATTGCCTTTGAGTCTTGGCCAATTTAAAGCAACTACCAATCCAGTCTGGCTACCTCCAGACACAACATACAAATAACTTATCAGAATCAGAATCAGAATCAGAATATACTTTATTGATCCCACACAGGGGAAATTTGTGTGTCACAGCAACAACTTCCTATCTGCTAAGTGAGTCGTTGTAGAGCCCGATCACGTACGGAAAGAAAGACCTCCGGTAACGAGATGTTCTCGAGCGGAGCTGTCTGAGCCTCTTGGAGAAGGAGCTCCGTTGTTCGTCCAGGAGTGGGTAGAGAGGATGGTCATGGTTTTCCATGATGGACAAAAGTTTGTTCAGTGACCTCCTCTCTACCACTGCCTCAAGTGAGTCCTGTTTTTTGCCAATGACAGAGCCAGCCAGTCTGATTAGTTTATTCAGTCTGTTGGTGTCACTGGCTGCGATGCTGCTCCCCCAGCAGATGACAGAGAAGAACAAGGTGCTGACCACCACAGACTGGTAGAAGGTCTCCAGGATCTTGCCGCACACATTGAAGGACCTCAGCTTCCTTAGAAAGTAAAGTCGGCTGCAAGTCTTCTTGTACACAGCAGTACTGTTGCTCCTCCAGCTCAGTCTACTGTCGATGGTCACTCCAAGGTACTTGTACTCCTCAACCACCTCCACATCTCTACCCAGAATGCAGAGCGGCTGCAAAGCAGTCCTCCTCCTCTTCCGGAAGTCAATCACCATCTCCCTGGTCTTGTCCACATTGAGGAGCAGGTGATTCTCTCCCGCCCACACCACAAATCCATCCACCACCCTCCTGTACTCCTCCTCCTGCCCACCACTTATACACCCTACAACTGCAGAGTCATCAGAGAATTTCTGTAGGTGGCATGAATCGGAGTTGTGCTGGAAGTCTGAAGTGTACAATGTGAAGAGGAATGGAGAGAGCACCGTGCCCTGTGGGGCTCCCACACCACTTAAAACCACATCAGACCGGACTTTCCCCAGCCGGACGAACTGTGGCCTGTCCGTCAGGTAATCAGTGATCCAGGAGACGGCGGACGCACCGGCACCCATCAGCCGCAGCTTATCACCCAGTAATGAGGGCTGGATGGTGTTAAAGGCACTAGAGAAATCAAAGAAGGTGATTCTCACCATGCCTCCACCGCCATCCAGATGTGAATGAGCTCGCTGCAGCAGATGGATGAGAGCGTCGTCAACACCCAGGCGTGGCTGGTAGGCAAACTGCAGGGGGTCCAGAGAGGAATTCACCAGCGGTCTCATGTGAGCTAACACCAGCCTCTCCAGCACTTTCATCACATGAGATGTGAGGGCAACTGGACGGAAATCCTTGAGGTCAGATGAAGATGGTTTGCTTAGATGCTTGGCTTACTGCAGCAGCATGCTCTGTGTTGTGACTGGACATCAAGACAAGAAGCTGATGGTGGAGACAAAAGATGCAAGTGAATAACTGATGTACTTCTTAAGCTGTCAGACTGATTCACATGAAAACTGATATTTTGCCTTCTAGAAAAAGTGGCTGTCAGTTGAGAAAAATTTGTACTGTTGTAATAGTGTCTTTTAAAGTTCAGAGATAATTTTCTTCCAAGAGGAAACAAGTAGTTTAGAGTAGTTAATTTTTTTTTCCAGACAAAAGAAAACAATATGTACAAGGTCTGAAAAGGAGCAGTTTGAAGCCCAAGCTTATGATGCCTGCCCCTAACTCATTTAAACTATGTCTAATTGAGCTGCTGACTCTTTAAAAAAAAAGTCCACATGTACAGCAGTTTACATGCAATTTAGGTGTTCATCTTTAGAGCTCTTTTTCTACATATGATTTTATAATATTTTTATTTTATAAAGTGCTGAAATGTTTAAATGTTTTACATTCTTTTAACTCCTGATCCAAGTTGTTCCAAAGATTTACACCAACACGTGAAATACAGTGCTGTTTTACATTTGTTTTTATGGTCATCTTTTTAAACACATTACATCCTCTGAAATTATACACAGCATCCCTCTTGTAAAAAAAGTTTTGAATAGCATTGGGTAGATGATTATTGTTTATTTTAAACATAATTTGTGCAGTTTTTAGTTGAACCAAATCCTAAAATTTTAATGCCTTTTTGTTAATAAACAGTTGATTTGTATGTGCCCTGTAATTGGCTGTATTTACAATTCTTATTGCTCTTTTTTGAATTAGAGTCGTATTTGTTTGATATGTGTTGCCCCACACCTCATAGCCGTACGTGATGTAAGAAAGAAACAGGGAGCAGTAGAGAATATAAAGTGCATTTTCGTTTAGGAAATCTTTAGCTTTGTTAATGATTGTTAATGTGCAATTCCTCTAATGTGCTAATTCCTCTAGCCCTCTTTCCAGCAGGAGAGAGGGCTAGAGGGGGGACCAAAGAGGAGGTTCATGGATACAGTGAAGGAAAACATGAAGATAGTTGGTGTGACCGAACAGGATGCAGCAGATAGGGTTAGATGGAAGAAACTGACTTGCTGTGGCGACCCCTGAAGGGAAATGCCGAAAGAAGAAGAAGAAGAATGATTTGCTAATGTCTTGCATAGTTTAGTTTTTATAAAATTTATGTGACTTTTCCAACTCAGGTTTTTTTGTATCATAATTCCTAGAAATTTAATTCAATTTACACACTCTATCTCGACGTCACCTAGGAACAATTGATTGTTGACCTTAAAAGGACAGTTTGCAAAAATAACACATTTTGTTTTTTTGAGATTTAAAGTCAGTTTGTTTGAGTCAAATCAACTTTTTAATAATTGTAATTCTTTTACCACTCCAATATTAATGTTTGTCTGGTGACCCGTTGAGTTTAATGAAGATTTTACAGCTTGTGACCCATGCACGAATGTGGAATTTTTTTGTGATTTCTTTAAATTTCTGGCCTTTCTCTGCATTTCATTTAGTTAGATGTTTGTTCAGAAAAACGTTAGTACCTTTCAATTTGCGACCTTGTTTCAGTAAAGCTGTTTTGTTTTTCCGGTTTACGAACCTCAGTATCACCGCTGGCATTGCATTGTTTTTCGTCGGAGGTGGATGGCAAGCCTCGATTTGTTCCAGATCTAAGTTGATCCCCTTGCTCTGGAGAACACGACCTGCTGCTCCATGGATCAGCACAGATCACTACGAATCAGCCTCGCTTGGCTGGCCGCCGCAGGCCGTCTTCGCAGCCACCGCGCTGGCATATGAGCGAGGCCGGATTTTCACTCCGGTAACGATCACGTCGTTCATGCGGGTGTACTGCTCCAACTCGTCCACTCGTCTCTCCAGCTCGTCGATGCAGCGATCTTTTTCCTCACTCTGGATCCGCAGTTTGTTGACCAGATCCAGTAGTGTCAGAAGCTGTGTTTGGTGCTCTCTGATAGCTTTCACCTCCTCCGTCAAAAACTCCAGAGCGGATTTTATGTCCTCTACTTCCTTCGAAGTTGGATTCTTGGAGCCATGGAGCCATGGTGTGGGCAGGAAAAGCTGCCCAATTTGCTTTTCGTTTTCTTCACGTTTTTTTTCACATTTTCTTCACGTTGTGGTCAGCCAGCATTTCCCTCAAGCATCAAACAGCGTCCCTAGGAACTTTTTAGTAGAACCTTTTATTTAATTATTTATTTTTTAAGGTATTTTTCTGTAACCTTTTATTATTTATTTTTTTAAAGGTATTTTTCTACAACCACCAATTTTGAGAATAAAGGCAAGAATCTGTTCGAACAAACGCAATGTGATGCTTGGGCATCTATAGAAAAAATGTACCACTTGCATGAACCTCGGGGTTAACCCAGGACATGTAATTAATCCGCAGGAAGTTGGAAGACAGTTTAGAGGGAAAAGTGAAACAAACATAACCTACTTGCTAAGTTAAAATCCATGGGGCGAAAACCCTTCTAACCCACTCGCTGGCAGTGGGAAAGGAACTTTCCCATGTGGAAAAGAGAAACCGAGAATCTTGGCCCTGGATTTGAGACATCTGTTTTGGCTAGTTTAAAAAACAAAAGGCATAAATCCACTCAAGTGTCCATATACTACAGGGGCTTCATCTTTGTGCTCTTGCAAATGTGATCTGATCAGTCTGAGGAGCTTCTACTGGTGATGCAGGAGTGTCTGGCTACTTCTCTAAGGAAACATTTGTGGCTGATGGCAGCATGTCGGGAATCTGCACGGTGGTCAGTGCTAAACGGCTGCATCTGTTTGCTTTTTATGAAAACATTTTTAGTTTCCAAAAATTTTGAAGCTTGATTCTCACATCATCTGGCACAAGTGGAAGTCGTCTCTGGAAAGTTATTTGTGATATTTTCTGTAGATAGAATCTGCAGCACTTCATCAACCAACAACAAATTTTCCCACTGCTACATGGCAGACATCCTCTAGTGAACCTTAAAGTCTGATAGTCTCCCCAGGTGAGGCTCAACTGTGAGCAGACTTCCATGTCAGTAATATGAAGTTTCATTTGCAAATGTTGGACTTTGCTGTTTAAACCGTGTTATTCCTAATAGAAGCACACTTTCTAATAGAAGCACACCCCTGTTTTTTACTGAAACTTGAATACAGCAAAGCTTAGTTTGACAAAAATAAGTCTTCCTTGCAACTTTAGCTCACGTTTGACATGTCCTTGTCCTTTTAAATAGCACTAAATAGCACTTAAAATAGCACTACTGTGCATGTGCAGCTTGTGCTGCCACCGTTAATGTACTGAGCCAAATTTTTTTGCCCTGCAGGTTTTTTTTATTTTGCAAATAGCTTATTTTATAGAAGCGCACCCCATCAGTGCAGCCATGCATCCATGAGTATTGGGGATAACACAGTAATTGAAATACCTCCAGAAAAATAGTTTTTCGAGGGTACTCAAGTGTCCATATTAAATATGGTGAAGGATATAAAAAGACATTCCTCAACTTAGAAATCATCCTCTACGTGCAGACATTCCTGCTTTGTCCCACTCATCAACAAAACATCTGATTTTAGACATTTCTGACAGCCTCAGATCTAAAACTGTCACACATGAGACAAAAAAGCTGCAATTACATATTGCACAAGTGTTCCATTGAGATAAATTACGTCTCACTTTATTAACAGAAGCAGCCCTTATTGAGCGGCAATGCTTTCAGGCTGCACCTCCATCATTTGGCCGACACTCCCAACTGAATGTTTAGAAATAACCCGACACCTCTGGCAGACCAAAACAAGGTGTGTAATGTTGAGTTATGGTCGACCCCTGGCTTCTTGTGACCAGGTCATGAGGAAGAAAACCATGGAGGACGAGCCCCTCAGGGAGCTCAAACCAGCTGTTCATCTGATGGAGCGGTGTGTTCACAGCGATACCTCTAACACTTCCAGGAGAGGGCGGGGAGGAGGGAGAGGGGTCACTGTGCACCAACGGGAACGAGAGGCTGTAAAATGTCTCAGACTCAACAGCTGACACTATCCATATAAGCTGGAGAAAAGTGAAGAGGAGGAAATGAAACTGTACATGAAAGATGATTAAAATCCTCAGGTGAAATATTCTATGAATGGTGAGGGGGGGAGGGTGTTTGGGGAAGGGGCTTTTAGGTGTGCAGCTGATGACTCAAACTCTCCACAGATAGAACAAGTTGAAACCATTGCAGCTAGAGTCCAATTAAACACAACTAATGGACTGTCTGGATGAAGGATTTTGTTCTCTTTTCCCTCCACTTAGACTTTATGATGGAAAACTGATGTGTAATGAAAACTGAATTACATCGCCTAAGGTGGCGCGGTGAATCACCAAGCTGCAAAATCCTACAATTGGCAACCACTTTCTGTATTCTTTTGGAATTGTGTGTGAAAGCACACATGGATAGGCAGTTTTTTTTATCTTCATGTTTCCAGTGTTGATCTACAACCTGACAAAGATTTGAGAGCATTTCTTCTTGGCATGAAGCATGCTGGCCGTTCTACTGAGGTGATCAAAGCTGAGGATAACGCTTCCACATGTTCAGTCCCTCAGCAGTGAGTCATTACCACTGAACTGGCTGCTATGCATGTGAGTGAGGAATAAATTGCACTATGCATCAACAATGCTATTCTAACAAACTACTAATGCAAATCCTACCAAAAAGAATAAATGACAAAAAAAAACATATTTCTAGAAGTATAAAATTGTACCATATTGCATTTAAAAGTGTTTCTTGGATGAGTGTTTTATTTTTACCTTTGTAAATGTCTTCTTACAAGTAGAACGTGGTGCTCCTGAAACACCTCACAAATCCAGTCAAGGATGCTCCGCTCCCTGCTGTCACTGCTTCGACTTGCAGCGTCTCCAGCAAGGTGGCAGCTCTCTCAGCCAGCTCCTTATCTTCTCTCAGCATTCACAGTTCAGGCTGAAGCTCGGCTCCTTTTCAGTGAATCAAAAAGCAGAGACAGAGGGAGAGAGTGTGTGGGAGGAAATGTCTTTAAAGCGTGAGGAGAGTTTAGGTCAGACACCCATTGCTTCAAACTCCAGCCCTTAAATAGCCCGTCATTCTCCCTCCTTTTTTCCCCTCCCTCTACTGTAACTAATGGATGCAGAGCTGGGCTGTTGCCTTTAAATGAGATGCCACTGTTACTGGGAGTCATGACAGAAACTGCTGTGCCTGTGGTTGTGCAGAAAAATTACAGGGAAAAGCTGGGCAATGAGAGGAAAGTGAATCAAGACCAATGACAAAAATCAGACGTTCACCTTCAACCAGACTAAGTTTCTGTAATGATTTATTATTTTCCCATGCGCAATCACAGCTGTAAAGTTGAGATATAGTTTTATTTCACCATCCTGTCGTACCTGAGGATGGTTTGCATCTTCATTCACCTAAACCTTCACAACAGAGCCTCCAGATGTCCCCTCGAAGGTAAATCTTAAATATCAGGCAGTAAAAATGTGATCAAACTGTCCAATTTCTGGTTGATTTTTGTGGTGCATCCACAAAAGCCTGGGGGATATGCCACGTGCCACCATACGGTGCCACCAATCTTAATGTGATTAGAAAAGGATGAGGCAACCATCACATAATCTTTTAAGTGAGTCTGTGAGCCTGGTTTAGGGGCACACTTAAATAGTCTACTGTTATTAATGAGTGGATTACATTCAGTGTCAAGATTTGGAATCTACAACCTTAACGGTGCAAGATGAAGTTGGTATACATTTAAATCCTTGATTCAATTTCTTCAAACAAAACAGGATTCTATAAAAAGGACTAAAATTGTTTGACGTGACAAATCCAAATACATTCTATTCTTATTATTGTACAAAAATCGAACTGCAATGCATTTCTTGAGTTGAGACTTTAAAATCAGTATTAAAATGTTTAAAACAAAGTTCAAATTTAAATTTGTGTAAATTTATTCAAATCTGTCAGAGACAGTGGACAAAATACTACAAAATTCTAAAATTTCTCAATTATACGTTCAGTTCTGTCATATTTTCCACCAGATCCTGTAAAGGCATAGTTCAATTTTCAATGAAAAAGAATGAAACCACATTTTTTTTTCAACTTATGCTCAACTTTTAAAATGGAAAAAAGTTGACAGAGCAAATAGAAGCTATTTAATGAGTCTGTCAGAAAAATAAGACAAAAAGGGAATCATCAGTGGAAACAGTGAAAAGAATATCAAAATTCCTTCCAGAAATAATAATAATAATAAAAAAAAAAAAAGGTCACTCAAGTTTTGCCAAAAATCTTTTTAGAATTTAGTTCTGATATTTGCTGGATTTTTAAAATACATTTTCCAAAAATTGGCAAAACTTAATTGCATTTGCATCAGCATTTTTTTATAGACTAAATTGAAAGCACGGAAGTGGGACTATAGCGCAAAAAATCTTTAGTAACCAGAGATGGTCAAACGGGGAGTTTGTGGAGTTGTGTGAAAATGATGTCCAGAGCTACTCAAACATCCCATAGTTCCTAAAATTTCTCTCCTAGAATATAAATATGCTGCATATGTCATGATAGTGGTGAAGTAGGACCCAGATGCATAGCCAGTTTATTGCAGGTAGCAGGAGTACAGGACCAGACCTAGAGCTCAGCAGGATGAGGGACCAGACGTGCAGCTCAGCAGGATGAGGGACCGAGGACCGAACATGGAGGGATATCAGGATCGGAGAGCAGACAGTCATCGATACTAGGGTTTAAGTAACCATGGGAAGACAAGAGACAGCTAGAGACATAAGGGGGAGGCAATTGGGACCAGGTGTCATGAGTTGGGGCAGAGGACCAAATTTGGAGAGAGGAAATGTTCCAGATGAGGGGATCATGACAATACAGGGGGATAGAAAAGCTAAAACTGTTTTTTTTGGTATATTTGAGTAGCGAGTCAAGCCCGGTTCATTGACCATACCCTCAAATATTGTATTTCTCTGCACTCTGGCTATCTGTGTTACCACTGCACGTTTTTTAAATGAGACATCTCCCAAACGACAGGAGAGATATTAATAAAACTGCCCACACTCAGTACCAACTTTAGATGAATTGAATAGGTTGTCGGAGACATGCAACTAAATGTCAAGATCACAAAGATCGAGGTCACAAATTCTTTTTAATGCAATATCTCGAAAATCATTTAAGCCAATTTGACAAAATTGCACCAGTTACTCAGTACCAACCACAGAATAGCTGAATTGGTTTTCAGGGTCATGCGACACCATATCAAGCTTACAAACTTAAAAAAAAAAATTACACATACGACTGCTTCAACCTACTTATCACATATACCTCAACCATTCTTTATTAATGATGTTTGTGATAAATGTAGTAGTCCAGAATGACACCCTCTGGTGTCCATTTTAGTTTATTGTTTGTATTGTTTTTCAGCTCCTGACTTTGGTGGCTGCTGATTGGAGGACTGGCCTGGTGAAGTTTACCTGCATTTACTTGCCACTTCATTGCCAAGGCTCAGCTCAACACTGTCAGTTCTTCATCAATAGTCCTTGTGGTGATACTGTCACTGATCCTACAATGTGAGGATGTGATGTTTTGAACAGAAATAGGATTTTTGTAAGTGGTGTGGGTTGATCCACAGGTTGCTTACAGAAGGCCTGTATAGGTCCGGGCGGGTGAAACTTGGTGTGGCGTTCGGTGGGATTATGGAAGATATTAAGGGGTTGTGTTTTAGTTTGGGTTTTAGCTGGGATTGTGAAGGGGATGGGAGTTGATCAGGGCAATAGGAAATGGAAGACGACCGTTGTGCCTGGTTCGTTGAGGGGTGGTACTGATGTTTGATTGATGAATATTGTTTTTAAAATGAGTGAATTTCATGATGCAAAAAAAGCAGACATACTGTAACTGCGACTTTTTTTCTTTTTTTTTTATGTTTTGGTTTTGAAATATTGACTTTTCTTACTTTATAAAGAACTTGGAGACAATTTTCAATGACTAACTCCTTAATTGAAGTAATTATCAAGCATACTTTAGAAACATTAGCCCTAGAGATAAAAGAAAAAGGTTTACTAGTACCTGAAAGCAACACAATTCAATGAAGCTCCTCTATTATTGCTGATTAATCGTTTTGTGAAGATGTAATTAAATTTGTCACTACTCTGTCAAACAAGCAGAGACTCCAGGAAATAGACTTAAAAATAAAAAGAGCGAGGGAGATGAAGAAAGTGTAAATGGAACAAAGCAGACGTGCCAGGCTGTGGTACACTTCCCATGTGTTTTGCATGTTCTACTCTTTAACGTGCAGCCTGGAAGGTTCAGGCACAAATCAATCAACATTTGGACACCATTGCAACCAATGCAATAAAATGTGGCGAATACATTCCAACAAAACCATTAGAAAAATATGTCAGCTACAGCAAAATCTAAAAATCCAATACTAAAATAGACTCAAACTACAAGAATCACTTGCTCATCAGTATTCAGGTGTTTCGCTGGTTTGTATTTATTTCCACACTAACAAATATGCTTAAGGGTATTTCACTGAATTTAAAACAGTCTCAGAAATAGAAGAAAGACTTCTCTCTTTTTTTCTTCCACCATACCCAGCTCATCCCAATGCAGGTGTATAGTGGGCAATCCAAACTAGAAAGTATGGGAAAGGCACAGTGCACATTGCCATTCCATCACACACACAGGGACAATTTTCCAGTGACAGAGTGGCCCGACTGTTGTGTTTTTAGTTAGTGGAAAGAATCCAGAGGACATGCAAACTCCAAAGGGCAGGACAAGTGTCTGAACGGGCAGCCTTCTGTCCGTGAGGATGCAGCCCTAACTACCATGGTACAGTGCAAGAACACACATATGGAACACATTTCATGGCAGCTTACTTCTTTTTTTAAACAAAGTAGCAAGCATCATTCTATGAAGAGTGTGCAAAATACTGCAACGAACTAGAAACCAATTCAATATGTACCCTCCACTTCCTGACCCTGAATTGGACAAGCAGTTTAAAAGATGAATGAATAGATGGATGGTATGTTAAGCAATCACACAATGACACACTTTGAAAGCAAAGTGGGATTCGTACTTTGTGGGATTCGTACTTTGGCCAAACAAACAGGAACACATAGGAAGCTCACAATTTTTATCTTGGGTTAGACTTGATTTTAAAAAAGCAATACAAAAAATACTGATTGCAAAATTGTCATTATTAATTTTTTATACAGCGGGGGATCAGTAAAAGGATTTCAAAGTGGTCCATTGACAGAAAATTTACACCAGATGAAGCCATCACCAAATATTTAATTCGTATGATGTAATCAGAAAGTATACAGATTGAGTTGTAATTAAATGAAATGTCACAGGGAACAAGTATTAGGTACTCTTTATATAATACTTATAATGAAGTATATAATACTTCATAATACTTTGTAGAAAAGATTTTGTGGGTGATTTCAGCTACTAGACACCTTTTGCTTCCATCCAACCAGGATAAAGTCTCACAATAATCCATAGGCTTGTCCAAACTTTTACTGAGCTTCAACATACCTTTTGTTCAGCAATGGAGTCTTGCGTGGTGAGTGAGCATGGGTGCCATTCGGGAAATGAACCTATAGCCATTCTCATCAAAATGCTTCACAACAGTAAGATTAAGAAGATCTTAAGAGAGTTCTTTGCTCTCTCTAGATGTCTCTCTCATGAATTCTTTTCTGTGTGCATCCTAGGTGAGGAAAAGCCTTTATTGGTCATTAATTAGGACTAAAGCAGCTAATATCATTTGCTACTGATATAGGGCAGGGTGTTTCTCTCAATACTGACAGATTTAAGGGGATCTCCTGGTTTTTTATACCATTTAGCACCCTTTTATCTTCATGTGTTCAGTACTTGGTCACCTTTGGTCACCTGCATTATTTGAGTATGAGGTTTTGCTATCGTATGTGGTGATGTAACAGGAGACTGATTACGAAAAAAAATTCTATTGTACTTATTGCTCCTGCATACACGGAAAACAATGGAACGGAATTTGTTAAAGAGACAAATAACGAGTAAAGATATGTTTATTACTTCTTTATGTTAAATGTTTTATATTCTGTTTACAACAAACTGTGGTGATAATTAAACGTTAGATTCATCCATCAGAATCAGAATGCTTTTATTGCCATGTCAGTGAAAAACATCAGAGACTAGGAACTTGTTCTGGTACTGGTGTGCAAACATATAAAATAAAAATAATAAAAATAAAATAAATAAAAATAATAATAATATAAATAAAAATAATACTAATAAAATAATAATAATAATAATAATCCATGAGATTGTTTTAAGTTTTGTCTCACCTGTTTAAATTTCTTTTTTTGTAAGAGAGAAAAAATGGTTTGAATTCAAATAAAAGCCAACATTGGTGGTAAAGTCATTATATTCTACGTATGGGCAAACAGAGTGAGAACACCTGGCTGAAGTCTCATTTAATTTAATAAGAGCCCACACGGGAAACAATCTGAATTTTTGTAGCAGGGAAATAAGTTGACATGTGAATCAGTGACGGCCACTGTGGTGCTTATTTATTTCTATTAAAGTTTCAATCTTTAACTTTTCTCTGCTGTTGCACGAGCCTTTCTTTTAATGGGTCTGTGAAGGCAGACTTCAGTCTTATAAAACATCAATCAAAAACTGACATCAGACCCTCAAAAATCACCTTCATTCGAAGTAGGTACAGAAAGAACCTGAAATACTCCAGAGACCCCTAAAGTCAAACCAGAGTGTTTTTACCACATAACTGAACAGTTACATCATAGTGTTATAACCTGAGGAATCTTATCTGTGTACCTAGACATTTGATTTGAGTTTTACTAGAGGGACTACTGAATTTATTATCAACAAGTACTCAGTAAGCAGTAAACAGTAACACACGGAGGCTTACTTTTAGAAGGACTCCGTTTTTATGACCCACTATAAGTCTCAAATCCTGACACTTAGCCTTCGTTTGTTTAATAGTTACAGCTGCTCCACGACTGAAAGAGTAAAATAACGACAGCAAGTTACACGAGAAATAAATTGATTCTATAAAATACAGAAATTTTGGCTTTGTTACATCAAGAAACCAGACTCATAAGAAACTGTTGATAGATTGTGGAATGAACAAAGAAAGAATGCAGCATCATAATGTGAGACGTAACATCTTCTGAGTAAAGCTTTGGCTTTGTGGTGATACTAACCAGACCAAAGATGTCTTAGCTCCCACAAACATGAACTAATAAGGCTCTGAAGATCTCTCAATTCCTAAAGCTTTCCAACACATCAGTGCTGACATGATTGAAATTGAGAGCAGCTTATACCAGAACACCAATCTGCACCAAGTGTTCGCCTTTGTTGTCTCAGGATGGCAGCTCCAATGAGCAAGAGTGTTTTTCAGATTAAGGGTGGGTGTTGAGGCAGCAGAGTAAGGACTGGAATTACTCTGCTGAATGATCGGTCCTCGATGTGACCTTTCAGAAACAGGTCCGTTTGGCACACGACCAAATATTCCAGACATAGTGTAGTCTTTACCAGTTATAGAAAAAGATTAAAGTTGCATTGAAATGGGACTCAAGGCATATGTAGTTTTACCCATTTTCTTTTATTTCTAACATTTGACAACTATTTGAGTCAAACCAGAAGTTTTTAATGTGTGCAAACAATCTACAAAATCTGTCCAACTCGTTTAAATCTTGCTTTTTAGGACTTTGTGTAAGAGGTGCTTTAGAAACCCCGGAAAGACCAATAAAAGTTCTGTCATTCCCCCGCAATATGACCCTGGGCTTATCCTTTGGAAAACCATCAAGTAACTGCTGATGAGTAACAGAAGTCATTTCTAGATCTTTGGGAAAATTGATCTTCAATGTTGGAAGAAACTAGTTTTAATATTTAAATGTGGAACTCAGTTTGAATTGTAGCTAGCTATTGCAAGTTAAGCAGCCACAAAACTTTGATAAGTATGGACACCTTTAAGTAATTGCTGTGCCATTGTTTTGTTTCGTCTTCTGGACTGCTTATTCTCAAACAGGGCCTGGGGGGGCAAAGCCTATCCGGCACATTTCAGGCGAGAGGCAGGATTCACCCTGAAAAGGTTGCCAGTCTCCAGCGGGGCCAAACACACACAACCATACACTTACACACATGGGGCAATTTTGTTGCGGCCAATCAAAACTGTAGTACCTGGAGAAAACCTGCACAAACACAGAAAGCCAGTGTTTCAAGTCTTCTCCCACCGGGAACTCGAAACCAAGACCTACTCACTGTGAGACCACCATGCTAACCACTGCACCATCGTGCAGCCCGCTGTGCAATCGTAACTTGTAACTATGCTCGATAAATGCACAAAAATTGTAAAAAGAAGTGACTAGCTTTCACATCAAGAGCCGTTTTGTCTGCTCAACTGGTTCCATACAAGCTGGTTGTAGATCTGTCGAGGTTTCTTAAGTCAGAGTAGACAATTACTCATCAATTTTAAAGCTTTTTTCTCTTAAATACCAAGTGAATGTAGTCAATTTCTTTCCATTTGAATGACACAACAGATAAATATGAGCCCATCTCTACGATGAATGAAAACCTTTAAAAAATCAATCAACTCTAGTTAAATAGCCGTATATCATTTGTTGTTATTGTTAAACATCTGGAGGAGGACGGCCTGCGGCTTCAGCTATGCCGCATTAAACTACTGACTCATAGCCAACATTAGCACATGTGCTTCTGTAATAGAATCAAATGTAGGACAGACGTCTGGAATTTTCACTTAACTAATTAGAGTGGAAAAAAAGGATTTGTATGTAATTATTACAATAAAACACAGAGGGACATTAACGCTTGTTCTATGTAGGGGTTGGTTTGGCTATATTAAGCAGGTTTTATGACATATTTTGCCTTTTGAGAAGATGTGTTTGAAAAAATTTGGGAAAATTTTTGTTTGGACTGAAACGGTTCACCAGCAGCAGTCATGTGATTAAAAATCCAAACCAACAATATAATCCATTATTCCCACCAGTGCTCTTTTCTCATTTTTAAAAATTCATTTCCCAAGGTTATTGTATTATCTGCTAGTTAAAGCGAGACAAAGAAATATGAAATGAGCTGCACGCTCCAGTAATCACGGTGATGTAAAAATAAAGTATTTTAAATGTCATTATTGTGCACAGAAGGCTTTCTACAGAGAAAACTCTAACCTCTCTTCCCTAGCTGAATTTAAATTTTGTCATCGCCTCTTGACTAACGAAGAAGCTCAGAAGTTGTGCTGCAAACAATGATAGAAAAAAACAAAGTGAATTTCCAAACTTCTGACATTTCCGACTGTCACAAATCTGGATTAGACTTAAATAAGAAGGCCAAGTCAAAGCACCAGTGGAAGCTTGATTTTTTTTTTCTTGTCAACGCAAATTTAAAGATTTCAGAACCAACAATACACTCTGTCCAAAACACCACAGCAGCACACTCCCCAAATGACAAATCTCACACACTGAAGCTGTGAATGTGTCAGCTCAGATATCATGTTGAGTACTTCTTACAGAACTCTCCGGTGGGGTTTAAATCACTGCACTGGACTGTGATCCTGTCTTCTATTTGCCAGCTGCAGTTCTGCTGAGTCCGAGCTGTTTAGACTGTTTTTTACAGCACAATGCAGTATTTGAGGCATAAATAACAGTCACGTCTGCACGGAGGTGAAGTCATTACTTTAAATATGGGATGGATTTTTTTCTAAGCTTGCTTTTCCAACCTTTCAAACTCTCTTGTTTTCCTCAAGGGAAACTCCAAACTACATTCCAACTAGCTGCCTCATATCAGGAAAACTAATTTTAATGAGGAAATGGAGCTTTACTCAGAGTACGAATAATGATTAGAATTTAATTTACCAACAATTAAAACCTTTAGCTGTTGTTGATAAATTAGATGAATTGATTTACACAAAAACCTAGTTTTTTTTTCCAGACATTTTTTTTCAGAGATTTAAACATTTTCTTATAAAAGGGATATAAAACATAAACACAGACAATAAAAAGTTGCCGATATGAATTTCCACTCTCAATTTAAGTGTAAGACCAGCTGGGATTGAAATGATCAACTGTTAAAAAATATCTGCATTTGGTTTCTTTAAAAATAGAGCAAACTCAAGACCTGTTGAAATGTAAAAAATTCATTCATCTTCTGAACCGCTTATCCCTGATGGGTCGCAGGGGGTGCTGAAACCTATACCAGCTGATTAAAGATGAGAGTCAGTGTACACCCCGAACAGGTCGGCAGTGTGTCATGGGGCCACACACATTTGTTCCTAGGGACAGTTTCGTAGCTGCAAATTAACCTTACATGCATGTTGTTTGAGGGTAGGAGGAAACTTGAGTCCACGGAGAAAACCCACACATACATGTGGAGAACATGCAAACTCCACACAGAAAGACCAGCATTTCAGGCTTCGTCCCCACTTGGGATTCGAACCCCAACCTTCTTGCTGTGAGGCCACTGCACCATCTTGCTGGCCTCAAAATAGAAAATAACAAAGAAAAAAGGGCCACAATAAATTGTGTTGTCTGTGTGCCTTTAAAATAGGAACTAGTCTCAAAGTCAATATAATCTCCTATTCAATTTTATTTATTTAGCCCAAAATCACAGAATTTCTGTCTCAATGGGTTTCACATTGCAGATTCAGAAAGACGAAAAACAAGAAAAAGAGGAATGTGTAAACACAAATACGCAGCAAGAAAAATCACTAACAAATATGAGGTTTGTTTGAGCAATTTATTGTATTGAATGCCATTTTAGCACATTTCTGCCCTTAGTCTCTCCTTCACGGTGAGGAAAATCTCCTAAAAAACCCATCAGTTGGGAAAAAATGGAAAACCTTGTGGGGGATCCACACGAAAGCAAGCTCCCTCCCCCGGGACGAGCATTCAACGTGTCTTAGGACTATTGTTTATATATGAGCTTATTCTACTCTACAGCTAAATATCTAAAAAAAGTCAATAGATGTTCTTCATTCTGATGGAAACACTGGGGACTCCTCAGCCCGGCGATTCCCAGGATGGGGATGAGTAGATGGATTTAATCCTGATGGAGCGGGGATGATGTAGGATCTAAAAACAGGTTTCATTCAATTTAGTACCTTAATATCATAACCCACAATAAGGAAGCAAGCATTTTTTCCACACGGCAGTGGGGGAGAGATGAGGAGGAAAAAGAGACTTAGCTCTACGGTCTCCTACAAGCTTCTCTCAAATCATCTCACCCCGGCTGCATCCTTTTATTAGAATAAATAGGTCACAGTTTACATAAGGACAGTCATGGGCGTCTGGAGAATGCGTTATTTAAAAGAGCAGAAAGCCCACCCAACATTGTTCATATGCAAAATAGTTTCAACAGAGGGTTTTATGTCCTCCAACTATCTGTGATTAGCTGATAAGGCAGGAATGTTTCTGATAACCAGCTGGTCTCTGTATGTGCTGAGTAACCCTTCAGGGATGGTGGAGCAATAGCTGACATACCTAAAATGGTTGACACCCATGTATACTTTGCAAGATGTGAAAAACACACATTATAAAGTTATAAAGAGTATAAGCTTAAGTTTTACCTTACAGATGATGGATGAAGCGTGGAGGTCTCCTCGGTCTGGCCATGCTAATGGTAGCGCTAAAGATAAACAATACAGTCGCAAGCTGGAAGTCGCTTGGACAGCAAACGGTTAGACAGCGAGTTTTGTGGTTAGAAAACTAAAGACAGTACTCAGATTATTTACAATCTAAAAATAGATCAAATTAATGAATTAAACGCTGAGTTAACAGCAGCACAAAGACAAAAGCATTCAAAACTGAAAGCTGACTCACCCGGAAATGACCCAGAACCGGAATATTCAACATATCAATGTAAAAAATACAAAATTCACCTTGAGTTATTAAAAAAGTCATTTGGTTGCCTGAATCTCTATTAAGCTCTGTAGATTACATCTGTTATACTCCCTGTAAGTTATTTCCAATCAGCGACGTTCTCATATTCTGGACAATTTGTTATAACTGAAGCTTGCAGTCAGAAACGCTCTGGGATAGGTTACATCAGCCTCTCTCTGTGGAGCTATGCTACCAGCAGGGCCTCCCCAGTTTTTAGGTCTGCCTCATTCCATTTAGCTGACATGCCTCACAGTGGGAGATGGCCAGTCTTCACAGAAGTTACTACGTCTGGCCATTGTTAGCAGCTACTCAGTGCCTGTAATCACACAGCTGCAGGATCTCTGCAGTCTCCCCTTAGACATATGGAAAATTTGCGTGGGAGCATGACGTTGATGTTTCTCACTACTGTGACTTCTGCCAAAGCAAGCATTGAAGTTTTAGAGACATGTGAGGCATAAACCTCAAACTATAATCATTTGCGAGTTAGTTTTGTTTCATTAATGTACACAATCAGCTACTGATTAACCGTTGCTATTATTCCTGAGATTCTATACAATGTGCTGTAAATGGACTACATTTCTTAAATTAAACAGAATAAATAGTAGTAAACAGTGCATTCCTAATTATTCTGCAAATGGAGTTTGAATGTCATCAAGATTGTTGCTTTGATTTATTGTATCTCATGGTTTTTGGATTCCTGAAATCAAATTTATTTTGATAATCAGTTTGTCAGTTGAGCCCAATTAAAGAGAAAACTCCTGAAGGCAGTTCCACATTATTAAGCGGAGCCATTTTTCCAGCATTCTGCGAAAGACAAATGATCTCTGGTGCTGTGAAGCAGGAAATGAGTGGATGAAACATTCCATTTTTCACAGAAACGTAAGCCTTTAAAAAGATTTGTGTCTGATTCAGAGTCCACACTGCGCCGTGTAGATAAAAGCATGATGAAGAAGAATTCTGCCAGACAAATATGCCAGATTAGGAGAGCAGCTGCTAAAATGGCATTCAAAGCAGCAAACAGGATGTGTATAGAATCCTCCAGAGACTTGAAGTTTTACAGAAACTTTTACAGAAAAAAATTTCATCTACTTACAATCATAACACTATATATAAACAAATATCCATATATTCACACATTCATAACTTCAACGCACACATATACACAAATACATACAAACGCATACATTCAAACCAGAAATCAACAACGAAATGACTAAAAACAGGTTAAAGAAGTGAAATGATATGAGAAGTAAACATAGCTCTATGCAAATACAAACTGATCAATCAATACTATGAGGTACTGGATTAAATTTCAAATATGGATAATTTGGGCTGCACAGTGATTAGCACAGTGGCCGCACAGCAAGAAGGTCGGGGTTTGAATCCCGGGTGGAGACGAAGCTTTGAACACTGGCCTCTCTGTGTGAGGTTTGCATGTGCACCCTGTGTATGCATGGGTTTTCCCCAGGTACTCCAGTTTCTTCCCAAACTTCAAAAACATGGGTGGTAGGTTGTTTGGCCGTTTCGAAGTTGTCCCTAGGAATGAGTGTGCATGGATGGTTGTGTGTGTGGCCTCATGACAGACCCCTGTTTGGGGTACACCTTGCCCTTTGGCTTAAACCAGCTGGTATGGGCTCCGACACTCCCTGCGACCCCGACAGGGATAAGTGGTTCAGAAGATTAAATGATTATTTGTAAAATTTAGAGCAATGCAACACTGAATCCTCTTGCTCAAACTTTTAAGCAATAACTGAATTGTCAAAAGTTGCTTTTCTAATGCAAGTCCATTGTTGAAATACATCAGAACAACTTGCATAAGATTCAGTCTTTTACAGACTTACATGCAGGCCCTGAACATCAACACCAGTAATCTGCAGCTCTGCTAAACAAAGAGTGAAAACAAATTAGTTTGAATCTTGTCTGTGCTCCAAAACAGGTGCCATTTGCCATTGTGTCTATCATTTTCTCCAAAATGATCTTCTACATATAAAGAGAAGAAGTAGTCTGGATCTGTTGCAAATAAAAGACCCAATTCAAATCCAATTGTTTATTTTAGGACTTCAAAAGAAGCCCATGTGATTCATTTTATGCTGATATGTTACAGCTTCTGTAACTTAAGTGAATACTCTAAACTGGTTTCAGAATTTGTCACACTAAACTGTGTAAAAACATGAATGAATGAGACAAAAAACACTTCAAGTATGTTTTTGATATGGAAATAATGATAGAAATATCCAAAAAGTTTATCTCATGAATGTAATGTGACACCCTCTGGTGTCCATTTTGGTGTTTGTTGTTCAGTTTCTTTAATTAGTCTCAGCTGCTGGGCTTTGGTGGCTGCTGATTGGAGGACTGGCCTGATCTTACTCTAGTGTTAGACTTTCTGCATTTGTGACCGACAGAGGTGGAAACTCTCGCTGCAGCTAAAGAAAATAGTCAGATTACTTCTCACCAAGTTCGGTTAATCTATTTCCTCCTCAACAGGACATTATTTCATGGAGTTCTATTAGGATGAAACATAAAACTCTTGACTTTACCTCATTTCAAGCAAGAATTTGGTGTTTTTTTACAGAAGTACTAAAGTGACAATTCTATTATAAACTCTGTGAGGTTAGATAGAGATTAAATCCTGAAAAGCTGGAAGGAAATGCAAATTTAACAAAAAGAAAACATTTCATAAGATTGAACCAGTGGAAACGTAGCCTTCCTCACATCATAAAGCTATGTTCGTATAAAGCTACACTAAAAAGATATTTGTATGGTTGACTTGTATTGAACAAGCTAATGAAGTTCCGAAGTACTCGGATGATCTCTGTCAGCCTCAACTTTGACGCTTAAAAGAAGAATAGTATTGGCACCCATTAATTTCATTCAAAATTGTTGTGATATCTCCAGAAATAAATAAAAATGAACACAAATTGCAATGCTAAGTTATTGTAGGACCTGAAAAGTTTTTTCATTCAAAGTAGAGTCTATTGTGTGCTCTTGCTTGTGTGTTTGGAATCTTTGACCTGCTGGAGGACCCAAGATCTCTGACTCAAACCTAACTTTCATACACTGGGCAGGGCATTTTGCTCCAAAATCTATTGATAATCTTCAGATTTCCTAATACTTTTGATACTGGTAAGGGCTCCAGTCCCTGATGCAGCAAAGCAGCTCCACAGCATTATTGATCCTTCGTCATACAGAGTTTTACGGTGACAGATGTCCAACAGAGCAATGGAATTTGACCAAGGAAGATTAGTTTAATGTCAAATCATGTAATTTGTGTTTCTCACTGTTTGAAAAGCAGATACATTATATTATCATCACTGGCATTTGTGAGAAACATTAGCTTAGCAGAGAACTCCAAGCCACCACAAACAAAACCTCCATGGAGCTTGAAATAGAAATAGCTGCTGTGTAAATAGTGATGAAGAGGTGAGCTGAAGATGTTACGAGAAACATCAGTTTGGCTTTGGCTACTGGATAAACAAACTGCAATAAGATAAACTTCACTGTACCAAGTGTCCATTGGTAGGATTAATTACTGGAAAGTAAAAGGAATGTAATCTGAAAAAAGATGAGATCACTATGCTGCTTATTTAGATTCATTATTTAGTATTATGAACCGGTTCTTACTGTAGGCATTGTAATGGGTTTTGTAAGAACCGTTTTGCCCATCAGTACACTGGCATTGACTTTTAATCCAATGTTGTCTCATCTTTCTGAAGATTTTTCTGTAGATCTTACATTTCTGAGGCTGTATCTGCAGTTTTGCCAAAAATAAGAAAGCAGTCATAAAGCTCTTCAAAAGTAATTAATTTTCACTAAAATAAAATTTGGTTGACATTCATCAAATGAAGGAATGGTTTTTAAATAAAAAAAAATTAAAGTCTGAGAAGCAACACATAGTGTCCATCCTAGATTGATCTTCAGAATCAATCTTTTCAATTTTTCAACCTTAAAACATCAAGGCTGTTGTACAGAATTTAATCAAGCACTGTTGCTGCTTGTTGCTTTTTTCTGGCTGGTTTGATGACAGGCATTTAATGACCTCAGCATTCTGTTGTTTGGGTTAGGAATAACCTCACAACTTCTTAAACTACACATCATCTTTCAGCACTGGCTAAATAAACTGGTCAGCCAAAAATCTCTCAGATTAACTTAATTTACTAGGCTATGAATGATGCAGCTGATAAAACCCTGTCAGGGTCAGATCATTTGGAACGAATTACTGGCTTCCTGGTGTAAAACTTGCAGTAATTTTTTTTGGTTCTTTGTTCAAAAATAAATGGAAAGTTAAGTTGAACAACTTAAAGTCTGTCTTTGGGAATTGAGAGAAAATTGATGACAAATTCTATGACAATTTCCTTCAGTCTCCATCAAAGTTTGCCTTGTTAAGAAGAGATGGGAAAATTGTTCGTGTTTTTGAAGGCTTTTTGTTCCTTGAGTCATGTCACATCAGAACAGAAGAGGCCCTATTTCACTGTAGATGTGCATTTGTATACACACGTTAAAATCCCTTACCATTATTCCCAGAGCTATACAGATAGCCAGTACCTCACATCAAATTAAACGGTAATACTCTCCGTCTCTGTACTCAGCCAGACACGAAGTCTCTGTACTCAACTTTTGTGTGTTACAGTCTGGTATTCATTTGTCCTTTTATAATTGTGTATCAAAGTTGAAGCTTTAACAAAAGTACATCATTTTACTTCATGTTCAAACTTAAAAAAAATGACAAGGTTGAAAAGCAATGCCTGCTGCCAAAACATTCAAGCATCACTTTCAATAATTAAAAAGTTGCCTGTTGGTTGGTTGCCTGTTTCTAGAAAAAAACAAAACAAGATTTAATCCAACAGAGTTTATGATTGTTTAATCACTGTCATCATTCAATTGCTTTCCATGTTAGATCAAGCCTGAACTTTGGCAAAAATGAAAATACCCAGAAAACAGCGTACCGGATAAACACATTTAAAATAAGCATATGTGACATGTTGTTGAGGTAGTTGTATATTTAAAGATATTAAGCTTGTAAAGAGAATATTTGATTAAAATTCACGGAAATTCTTTCTTCCACGAAATGGTGTGAAGAAAAAAACGAATCGTTAGCCAATAAAGAATTGAGCACCGAAGAGATTCCGGTCTCGCTTCCTTTGAGACATTTCTCAAAATTTGCTCTGCTCATACAACAGGGTCTAAAATCACACCAAATGAGAAAAAAAGGTCCATCCACTCCTCAGCAGTGGGGAAATTTGGAGAAAAGTACCTTTAGTGTATTCAGTGTTTCGTAAACATTTTACTGTCCATCTTAAGCAAGAAGTTTTACATATAGTCTGACTTGGCCAGTCCCTCGAATAGCAATGGGAGGTACTAGGTCATTGTCGTGCAGCAGGACTTGCACCTGCAGAACCAGGCCCACCACAGTAGTGAAGTGCAGTTAACTGTACAGTAGTTCGGTCATTCTCACAGCAGCCTTCATGCTCCATTCCGTGCTGTAGGGCAAACAGTCTTCATCATCCAGACAGCTTGGAGGCCGGAAGCCATGAGGATCTGTAGTAGCTCCGGCATAAGCTGACGGAGTTTCGTGAAGGAAACGGTGTCATCAGAGCTGTAGTCCACATGACCTCCAGCAGTTCCTCGCTGTTGTGGCACGGTAATACTCTCCGTCTCTGTATTCAACCAGACACAGAGTCCCAGGAGGGAACATGTCCAGGTCCGTTTAGAAAGTCAACATCCAATTTCTCCAACGATTGAGCCACAGTTTCCTGGCCATCAGAGGCCTTTTGTCACAAGCCGAATGAAGATGTCGTTACCAGTTTATAGTTTCTGCTTCTATTCTGGGTTGTTCTCAGGACGAAACACCTAAAACTGAAATATTTGTCTTGAAGCAAGCAGCACCAATTTATTTCTAGTTGAACTTTCGTGTCTGGTATTCATTTGTCTTTTTATCAAGCAGCCAAAAATGTGCACCCTCTCTTGGGAAATGTCAGTCTTCGTGTATAACGCGCATCTGCTCTCTCTGATGATGTTTTTAGTATAAAACTTTGCGCATAGACATAAATAAATACTGTATGTTTAGTTTATCAAGCTGGTTACTTAGTAAATGAAATTCAAAACAGGAATCAGTGTATACACAAATAGGCACTGTCTTTCAATTAATGCATAACAGTGTTGCTGAATTGCTGTTAGAGAGGAGGGAATAATTCTTCATTCCAAATCTCTGCTGACCAAGAAATAAACGAGAGACTCAGTTTTACTTGTTATAATGGTAGCAATTTCTCCTATCTGGAATATCTACAAAGACTTAACCTTCTTTGTCCTCACAAACCCAAAAAGCAACCAAGCTCAGACAAACAGTTGTCTTTAACAACATAGCTTCTTCTCCAAGCCCAAAAACTATTAAAATGACAAGTAACATCTGAATCCCAATGACATGATTAGTTCACAATTTCCCTACTTAAAGAAAGTGCACGTCCCAGAGGGCTGATCGGAACTGGCAACTTTGTGCTGTCACGTAAATATTGCACCAAACGCTAAATACAGCGACCCTCTGACTATTAAAGCTTATAGTCCAACACAGAATAGATCTTCATTTAGAAAATTTCTGAAGAAAAAAAAAAAGTCTGCATGTAAACAATGCACAGAGCACCAGGAGTGTCTCGTAGGCATTGCTTAAAGGAGAAAAACTGGACAGAAAATAGCGTGTAAACAACAATCAGTGTATAAACAAATAGGCACTGACTTTCGATTTTGCATAACAGTGTTGTTGAATTGCTGTTAGAGAGGAGGGAATTAGTCTTCATTCCAAATCTGTGTTGAACCGAAAATAAGCGAGAGACTCTGTACCTGTCACTAGGGTAGGATTTTCTCCTAACCGGACTTACCACAAAGACTAAACCTTCTTTGTCCTTACAAACCCAAAAAGCAACCAAGCTCAGACAACCAGCTGCCTTTAATGACTTAGCTTCACCCCCAATCCCAAAAACAATCAAAGTGACAAGTAACACCTGAAGCTCAATGACATGATTAGTTCACAATTTCCCCACTTAAAGGAAGTGCGCGTCCCAGGGCGCTCTCAAATGGGACCGTATCGCGTTCCCGTGACACAGATGTACACAAGCAATTCTCAATGCGCGAGCAGCCAAACGTGCCCTCTGTCATTGATCAGGTGCAATGTCAGTCCTCATGTAGAACGTGCATCTGCTCTCTGCGATGGTGTGTTTGATATAAAATTTTGCGCGTATACACGGATAAACAAGGTATGTTTATTTTATCAAGCTGGTCACTGAAATAAAGAAAATTCAAAACAGAAATCAGTGTATAAACAAATAGGCAATGACTTTCGATTAATGCATAACAGCAAGCAGTGTCGTTGCTTGCTGTTAGAGAGGAGGGAATTATTGTTCATCCCAACTCTGTGCTGACCGGAGAACAAACGAGAGACTTTGTTTTACTTGTCACACCTGTAGCATTTTCTCAAAACTGGAGTTTATACGAAGAAATGCATTCCTGTCTGCTTTATTTATACGGTAAAAGACAGAGTAGATATGAGGTGGGGGATGCTCAGCAGTTTCAGTACATTCCTTATAACATACCACTGTGCCATACAGCTTGTCAGGAACTGCCTGCAGCTGGGGATCACATTAGTGAAAGACACTTTTGAATGAAACGAATAAAAGAAGCAGTAACAAAAGAAGTATTAACATGTTCTACCTAACCATTGCCATAGTGCTCATTCATAATATTTTATTCCTTTTCCTAATTTGAATTTGTAAACATTTTTAATAGTTTTCGGTCAAATTATGCATAAGGACAGCACAGGAAAGAACAATGTATGTAATCCATTGACAAAAGAAAAACATTTTTTGTAAGAGCGACTTTATTGTAAAAACTGTTCAATTAATCAAATACTTGGAAAAAATAACCTCTTTTGTAGAAACAATCAACTTGATTGAAAATTATTTCTAAAACTACTTCTAAATGTCATTGTGTTTAAGTGTCATAAACAAGCTACTTCCTGCTTTGAAAAGATGCAGCTGGTTCTCAGGAGAAATTCTAGACATGACCCTCTGACTTTATTTATGGATAGCATTTAACATTGGTTCTGTTCACGTCAAATTCTATTGCTAAAACCATGGTGAAGAAAACACAAACATCCCAGTGAGAGCAGCAGTGGTGGGGATTCGAGGGGGTTGTTTGGATGGAAAAATTTTTGAGGATTTTTAGTGTCCGAAGCAGATGTTGCTTCTATTTTCAGTCATTTGAGAGCCGGGCAGTGGAACTCGGACCTTTTTTCAAAATTGTTACAAAATACCAGTTTACAAAAATGATTGTGTTCTAAAATGCTCTGATGAGAATGAGATCAATTAAATATCCTTAAAGCATACTTTAGTGTATCAGTAATGTATATATACTTGATTACAGAAACTCACAAGTCATTAACTTTCTCACTCTTTTCCAGAGGATCATACATTCATTAACCCTCCCTAACATGAATACTCACATTATTTTATGATAGTTCAAAGCTCAGCTCCAACAGCTCCAGATGAATCAAAGTCCTCGAGACTCTCTCTTCAGCTAATTGACGCAAAACCAAAATGTAAAAAAAAAAAAACTGTAATCATCACTCACTCCAAAGAAATTTAATCCAACTTTACCTTAAATTAAATGTCCTTCTTTCCACCAGCAAAAATTATAAAAATAAATTCATTTGGAGCAGAGTTTCTTCTACTAGCTGACTTTATTTGTGGGCATCAGTGGCTGATATGTCCATGGGTCATCTGGCTACATGCAGGAAGTCTGTAATATAAAAAAGCCAAAATCAATACTGGTAATAAGCCATCAACTGAACAAAGGAGGTCAGTGCGACCAGACAGCGAGGGATTAAAGCTGACGAGCTTGTCTGGGTATAGTACTCTGGACTTAAATGCAAGTTCAGAGCTGAGTGCTTCTATACATATTGGTGTTCTGGTGTTCCTTTGACATGACCAGGAGAAATTCTTTTCATGGTTCCATTCCAAACACATTGCTGTATTCTAACATTGGACCATTTTTAGTTCTGTATTTACGCTTTAGTCATTAAAAAGTTAGCATTTCTTCCACCAAACTTTCCAACGATCTCTGCAACATCAGTGCGCTAGATTCACAGCTCAAGTTACTAACGCATACAACCATGTGTTTGAAACTGAATTATTTCTGAGTGGTACAAAAGTCTCAGTATTGTTAACTTTGTGTGTAAAACAGAACAGACTCTGAGGGCCTTAATGGAAGGTCCACTGATTTTAGCAAAATCAGCAAAAATGCAATGACATGAACCAATTCTGTTACTGGGAGGATCACATCCAGTTAGATTGGCTTTGTTTTAAAACTTGTTTCAATTTGCACTTAAATACAAAATATTCTTCTGCTTTCTGTAAAATTAGCTGAGGTTTTTTAATTATATAAATCTTATAAAACAGTTGATTAATAGCAAATGCTGGGTTGAAGTCACAATGTAAAGTTGGCCTGAATGAACCAATTAATAAAGTCCTACAAGAGAAACGCATTAGCTGTTTTCCTCAGTGTTTAAGGAACTCAATCAAATCTCATGTCCGTCACTTTGATACTGGGTCATTTCACTCAGCAGGACTATTAACTAAGAGGTTTAAATATATGCACGAAGAGGGGGAATTTACTGCATGCTGCTGAATACTTCCTGACAGATTTACAATAAAAACATTCGACCATGTAAGAACAAACGAGAACATTTTTATTAACATTGTTGATACACGCACCCAAACAAAAAAAACTATTGGTATACTGTGTAAACAGTTTGGATGCAGGGCCAGTAGTTTTTAGATTCCTCAAACAAGTTAAAAACAGAATGTTATCAGCGCACATGACTTTAACAATTCTATGCAACAGCAATTCCTGATTCAATTTTTGTTTTTTTTTTTGCAAAAAGGAAGTGACTGTGCATCCTGTTTTAATTATCTATTGACCAGACCTTAGGGGCTGACCTAATCCCATTGCTAACCAGCGTTTAGACGGCAAATGTGGGAATGATGTAAAATGTACAATAGCTGATACATCGGGACAAATATTTAAAAGGTAGGCTAAACAGTATTAACAAAAATTTAAGAGATCATTATTAACCAACAGGCTATTTGGGGATACATTTTCACAAATATCACATGTTCTAAAATACCATTTAAAGTTTAATGCAACATTGGTGAAACTGCTTTGTAAGGGTACAAGAATTTTGGGATGCTTATTAACGTGTTTCCACTAAAAGACTTATCCATAGTGTAAGCGCTAACAAGTTTAAATCCCCTGAATTGAGTTGTGAGTGAGTAAATAACCCTAATCTCCATCAAATTGTATCCTGATGCCACAATACAGCTCAAGAGACAAAAAATTAAAGTGCCAGTTGTCCTAATCAGCGTTTTCACATCCGTACAAAAGTAGAGATGTTGTTTTTGTTGTTGGCATCCTTCTATTTCTAGAGATAATGGAGTCTGCACCTGGATACTTATCTGTTTTTGTAGCGTTGGCCAAGGCTGAACAAGCCGATGCGGCAGCTGCAGCTCCTTCCACACAGGATGCAAATGTGATAGGCAGCATAAGTCATGAGGGGAGCACCCTTGTGCCCTTGCACTAAATTTCTCTGTTCTCGTCGGCCTGCTTGATACTGATTTTGACAGCTGTACGCCACCTGTAGCTTACTGAGGCGAGGTCTGCTGCGTTGATGTTGCACAACTTTAGATCCCTCTTGCAGGCATCTTTGTGCCTCGGGGCAGGCCGTCCATTTGGCCGCATTCCTGTGGCGAGCTAATTGTAGAGGGTGTCCTACTAGATGTAAAAACTTTGTAACATAATGGAACTGTTTGTCTCCAGGAAATATGTTAATTCTACAATTATTGAAAATAGTCAAACATGACCTTAAACACTTACATTTTTAGTTAACATCTTGGATAAGCAGAAGAAGACAGTATGGTATGCTAACATGTTTACATCTAAGATAAAAGTTTTTCTAACCAAATAATCCCAGACACTCTACTTAACATGACTTACATCTTACAGGCTGTACCAACAGGAGGAAGTTCAACAAATACATAAGTATTTACTACATTACAAAAGTCCCGGCCGCACCGAATTGGACAAAGCAGCTCAGGAAATGGATGAATAGAATCGGAGTCACCCGCAAATCCCATCACACTTTAGAGCAACGGCAACCATACTGATGCCAACTTTATGCACACTGGTTTGACCCATCTTCCTCCACAAGTATTAACTTCTGCTCACTTTTTTATTGATTTGCATCCATCTTGTTGAAACACGTTTTTTTAAGACCTGGTCCCAGAGGACAGCGGTACAATAAGCATCTTTTTACCACCATCATTTTATCACATACCGACTTACTCCTGAAATCTATTCACTTTCTGTCAAGTTCCTATTCTATTCTGTATTTGTCGTTCCTTAAGCTTACAGTTTGAGGTGATGGGAAAATCTCTAGTGTAGAGCTCAAGCATAGAGGATTTGCATGTTGGAATGTGGGCGATGACAAGCAGTGAGGTACTCCAACATGTGCAAAAATTCTTCTTCGGCTGGGATGTACAGAAAATATGTGGTTTAATTTGTGCTTGACTTCTAACTGATACATTTTTTTTTTATGTATAGAGTGTTTATCTTCATTTGACCAACTTTTAGTGTGAATTTCCCCACAAGTCTTTCAGCTGCCCGAGACGCTGACATACCCTTTTCGGCATTAGCTGTTATCTCCCCCTGCCTAAAAAAATTACACTCTAGTTCTTACTACAAAAGCGCCACACCAGCATGCCGGGATTACAACCGACCTACAGTCATTATCACAGTAGTCGACCTACATTTGTCTGCTCTACTTCCCCTCGGTCTTTAATACCATCATTCCATAAACTGTAGAATGTGCAAATGCTCTCCTCCCTCAGTCTGAGTTATATGTTGGACAATTAAGTCCCTTTCTTTCAGACAGACAGACCTCAATGTATCAACGACCAACTCATTGGACAGCCAGTTGTTATTTTGAAAGCAAAAACCATTGGCTCAAAGCCTGCCAATCATTTAAACTTTGGCATAAATAAATATTTCTGTGCACACGCACAGTGTACTTACTGCACATGTACAACAAAAAACTATTTTAATTTGAAAAAGTCTGTGTAGTCCCTCATTCATCCAGGA
Organism: Neostethus bicornis; assembly: GCA_902685375.1. NCBI lineage: Eukaryota > Metazoa > Chordata > Actinopteri > Atheriniformes > Phallostethidae > Neostethus > Neostethus bicornis. Next base: position 13,902,625 of record LR738564.1, read on the forward strand.
GTGATCCATAGTAGAAAAAGTTTCAAAAAAGTCTTCTGGACAGTTTAATTCTTGATCGAGACGTTTTGACTTCCATCCGGAAATTATTTTCAATCTGAATGAAATGGACTGAAAACTGGATCTATTTATACTAACCTGAGTAAAAGGTAAAAAAAATAGTAAGAAGGGCTCGACCAATGAGCCTTTGGTACCTATGATGGCCGTGAATGGCTCCTATTGTAGCCACAGACCAGTAAACAAACCCTATTATAAAAATGCTAAAACCCTAGTAAATAGAAATTCCTGCTATCGAGAGGCGTGAAACTGGGTCACGAGGTGTCATCTTTAGTCCATGGCTTCAGAAGGCTGCTGTAAATACCAGGCAGAATGTATCTAACGCCTCCACTCTGATTCAGTGAGGGACTCTCTTTCATCACAAAGATGGCTTCCTTCACCCCTCTTTCAAACCATCCTTTCTCTCTACTTAGAATCTTCACCTCGCTGTCCTCAAAAGTGTGTTTGGTGGATTTAAGATGCAGATGTACAGCAGACTTGTGGACCACTTGAGGCTTCTCTTCTGTGTTGGTAAAGTCTTTTGTGGAGTGGCTGTTTAGTTTCACCAATGTAGTGTTCTTTGCAGCTACCTTCACTGCACCGGATCGAATAAACTACATTGCTTTGTTTTTCTGCAGGCATCTTGTCTTTAGGATGTACTAGTTTCTGCCGTAATGTGTTGACCGGTTTAAAGAAAACCGGGATGTCATGTTGTCTAAAGATTCTCTGTACCTTCTCGGACAGTCCTGACACGTAGGGAATAGAGACTCCATTTTTCCTCTTCTCAGTTTCTGTTTCCCTCTTCTCACGTTTCTTGGACGTTCTCACCCTATTCAGGGCCCATTTGGGGTATTCACAGACCGAGAGGGCTTTTTGGACATGCTGTGTCTCCTTCTTCTTAGCCTCTGTGCTCGTGGGTACCTCCTCGGCCATGTGTTGTAAAGTTCTGATGACACCCAGTTTGTGTTGCAATGGATGATTAGAGTCAAACTGTAGGTATTGGTCTGTGTGAGTGGGTTTCCTGCATACTTCCAGTTGCAAATTCCCGTCCTCTCCTATGATCACAGCGCAGTCTAAAAAGGCCAATTGGTTGTCCTTGGAGTCTTCACGTGTAAACTTGATGTTAGGATCCACAACGTTGATGTGTGAAGTGAAGGCTTCCAGATCTTGCTTGTTGATCTTCACAAAGGTGTCATCAACATAGCGGAACCGGTGACTGGGCGGATTTCCTGGGAAAGTGCTCAGGGCTTGCTTCTCGATCTCCTCCATGTAAAGATTAGCTACAATGGGAGACACTGGAGAGCCCATTGCACAGCCGTGGATTTGTCTGTAGAAACCACCACGAAACTGAAAGTAAGTGGAGTTGAGACAAATGTCCAACAGGTTGCAAATGTGTTCCGGAGTAAGTTTGGTCCTTTCTTGCAGTGTGGTGTCTTCTTGTAGTCTTTGTCTGACTGCCGCTACAGCTTCTTTTGTAGGGATGCAGGTGAAAAGTTATACAACGTCATAAGAAACAATGATGTCATCTTTGTCCAGATGCAGAAGTTTCACTTTCTCTACAAAACCTTGTGTGTTCTCCACGTGGTGTTCTGTGTTGCCCACTAAGGGGGCCAAGATAGTTTTCAGGTATTAGGCTATGTTGTAGGTTATAGAGTCGGTGCTGCACACAATGGGTCTAAGAGGAACATCCTGTTTGTGGACTTTGGGTAAGCCATAGATACATGGAATGGCATCCCCAGGATACAGTCAGTATCCCCAGGATACTTCAGACTGTATCCTGTTGGACATTTGTCTAGGCTTTTTGAAACTTTTTCTACTTTTAATTTGAAAAGTTATATTTGTTGTAATATTAGCTCACAACATCAAGTCCGACATGAAAAGTGAGGAGTCCAAATAGGTCTGGGCAGATGTTGCTGTACTGTTCAGTTGTTTGGAGACGCAGACCCAGAAGAAGCTAGGAAAGACTGAAAGACCGCACTGGGAGATCTTCTATTTTGACCATGTTGCACTCACAAGAACTTCAGAATACCTTCCTGCTTGGCAGACAGTCAACTGGTTTTTCATCTCCAAACTTGGATATTTATGAAAAATGCATTGTGAACCTAAAATAAAAAGAACAACAAATGCAGTATACATATTAATAAAATCCTAAGTGAGGTGCATCTACAAAACTGTACAATACTAACTGTGATTATACTGGTTTACAAATTAAACCAGTATAATCACAGTTTGGTTGGTTCATGGATGTAATCATGGACCATGAGAATGTGACGTATTCTTGCGTGAAGGAATTGTTGTGAAGGGAATGATATATTATTGTTATTGTGTGGAGTATTGTATGTAAGTTTTACTGCAACCACTTTTCACCTCCTTTCCGACAAGAACTCAAAATGACCTTGCAAATAGATGTAAATTGTACACACACATATATATACAGTATATCTAAAGTGAAGGAAACAATGATACCTGTTGTGACTGAGGTATTCAAAGCAGTAACCCCAAACTACGTAGAGGAGTGGCTCCAACAGATCCTTGGAGAAACATCTCATATCTCACTGCAGAAAAGTGCAGTCCTAGGAACAGTAAGAATACTGTAGTGAACCCTCTTGTAGAGGACACAAGCTTCCCCCATGGAAGGGGGAAAACAGATTTTTTTAATATATATATATATATATATATATACAGTACATGTCCATATCTTCATTGGAAATGTCACTAAATGAATGTAAAATGTTTGCGTAACTGTTTTTTATACTATGAAATTTACAAAATTTGGTCCTCTAATCAGTTTTCAAGTGATGCACCAAGAAAGACTAAGCTTTTCTAAAGGAATGTAGTTACTATTTTTCCAAGCACGTTCCAGCATAGCAGGGTTTAATTTGACAATAAGCCATTTTCCAGTAAGCCTTCAGTTGACTCCAGAACTTCTTGGCAGCTCCGAAGTGCTCTGTATTTTAGTCATTTTCTTGGCATTATCCTTCTGCAAATACGAATCCGAAATAAACAGAAGAACTGCAGGTGCAGCTTCTTATCCTCCTTGATAAATTACAAACGGAGACTAAACACATCTTGACGACAGCCATTTCAACAAAAGGTCCTTAACTCTGACAAAAGTAGCAGCTGTCAAGTCCTAGCATCACATGTAAATGTTTAGAACAAATAAAGATCAAGAGAAAAACTCTTAGTGTTTTGCCAACTAAACTGGAAGTCTTGTATAGATAGGAATGTCAGAATTAAAGGCTAAAAATTTTTAAAGAGTCAGATAACAATGAATATAACCAGTCTTTGGTGTTCATCTGCTTGATTCTCCATTTTTCAAGCCCTGGAAAATTTATTTGGTACACGGCAGCTTTTTAATGTTTTTTTAACAGGCTTCAAATGTCTTTAAAAAAAATATGGAAATAGTGAGAGGCAGAAGTAGAACTTTTCTCCCAAAGTCACAATATTTCTTAAAATGACAAATTCTGAAAAAGGTTTAAATTCTTTGGCATTGAAAGCAACCCGAAAAAAAAAAAGAAGAAACTTGGGGTAGAGATTGGCTGAACATGACGACAGGCTGTGGATCAGGTAGACACTGGCCGGGGGACAAATTCTGCACCTGCACACTGTAAAGCAGGGATGTGTGAGGAAAAGAACATGCAACACACTGAAGGCAATCACTAGAGAAACAAGCACGTCATTCTCAAGAAAGCAAATTGTTTTGAGACCAAACTAATCAAAATTGACTGCTACCGCCTAAATAGCCACCATAAAAGGGGCGGAAAAAGTAGGAATAAATCTAAAATAAAGAGGAACAGGAAAACAAACCTTGATGCCCTTAAGTAGCTTCAAGCAAAAGTGGGGACAGCCACAGTAAGCAGCTCCAATGCGACAGTTGTCAGTCCATAAAACCACTTTGACCCTTCCTGCAAAGAAACAAAGATAAGTCACATCACACTCTCCTGATAAAAAAAATGCAGGATTCCCTTAACAAAATCTCCCTTCAGAATAGGAATCCACTTTGTGCTTGCAGTTGATTGGGAGGATTTAAGAAAGATATCGAACACAACACATTTTAAAGAAACTATATCACAAAAGAAACTGAAGAAATGGACACTTACCAGTAACCCAGTCACAAAATCCTTTATGTCACACCAAACAAAAATGGCAGCAGGACTAAACAGTGATTCCCTGGGCCATGAAACACCATTTAGTTCTTCTTTCGGCATTTCCCTTCAGGGGTCGCCACAGCAAGTCAGTTTCTTCCATCTAACCCTAACTGCTGCATCTTCTTCGGTCACACCAACTATCTTCATGTCTTCCTTCAGTGTATCCTTCACTGAACATTCTCTTTGGTCTTCCTCTAGGCCTCTTTCCTGGTGGTTCCAAACCCAGCATCCTTCTTCCTATGTACTCTCTCTCTCTTCTCTGCACATGTCCAAACCATCTCAGTCTGGCCTCTCTGACTTTATCTCCAAAACCTCTAACATGTGCTGTTCCCCTGAAATACTCATTTCTAATCCTATCAATCCTGGTCATTCCCAGAGAGATCCTCAGCATCTTCATCTCTGCTACCTCCATCTCTGTTTCCTGTCTTTTCCTCAGTGCCACTGTCTTTAAACCAAACACCATGGCTGGTCTCACCATGGTTTTGTACACTTTCCCTTTCATTTTAGTTACCTTTATATATATACTATATATACTGTATATATAGCGCTGCGTATGCAGCACTCAAATTTCCCTTGGGGGATCAATAAAGTATTTTCAATTCAACATATGATACATAATATATTTTTAGCTAAATATACATGACGATGTTATAGTTAAGAATACATCAAATAAACTCTGCTATTTATTCACATGGCTACTTTTTTATTTGAGACGTCATATTTATATTAGCAAATGCTGAACATCACTTACCATCTGCAAGTTCAACATACTAGGATTTGAACGCATGCCAGTTTAAACAAACGATAGCATGCAAGATTGCTAAGAGTCATGAATGCAGATGAAGCAAGAAACCAGAAAAGACAGAGACAGGTTGAAATACTAGCCCAGTATTCACCATTAGTTTCCGGGCTTCTAGTGCCAGATGGATCTGCTACGCTGCCTTCAAAGGGCAACGCGGGAAATCTTTTAATGCTGACAATCCAGAAACTCTTGGTGAGTACAGGGCAAGTGAAGGTTAATACCTGTAAAATCTTAATACCTGTATCAGGGACATAAAGACTTGGCTGACAATGAATTATCTTCTTTTAAACTCAGATAAGACTGAAGTTATCATAGTAGGTCCTAAAAATCTGAAAGATGTTTTTACTGAACAAGCAGTCTTCTTTGACGAAGTAACTGTGGCCTCTGGCCTCGCAGTTAGAAACCTAGGAGTTTTATTTGACCCAGATTTATCATTTAAAGCTCACATAGCACATGCTTGAAAAACTGTATTTTTTCACCTTCACACCATTCTAGAATCCGAAATATCTTATGTAAAAGTGATGTTGAAAAACTCATCCATGCATTTGTTACATCGAGATTGGATTATTGTAACGCTTTGCTCGCAGCATGCCCTAAGTCTTCCCTAAAAAGTCTTCAGCTGGTTCAAAATGCAGCAGCAAGACTATTAGCAGGAACTCATAGAAGAGATCATATTACTCCTGTGCTAGCGTCTCTCCATTGGCTTCCAATTGAGTTTAGGATCAAGTTTAAAATCATCTTACTAACCTACAAGGCTCTAAACGGCATGGCTCCATCCTACGTTAGTGAACTTATAGTACCTTATCAACCAAGCAGAACACTCCGCTCACAAAATGCAGGGCTGTTGGTGGTTCCTAGGATTTCTAAAAGTACAGTTGGAGGTAGAGCCTTTAGCTACCAAGCTCCAGTTTTATGGAATAAGCTCCCAGCTCAAGTGAGAGAGGCAGACAGTGTTCCTACATTTAAAGGGAGGCTTAAAGCATTCCTGTTTGAACAAGCTTATCAACAGGCCAGATAGAAACAGATTCATTTAGCTGATATAATTACTAGTTGGCTGCTAGATAGTAGAAGCTGGGGAAAGTATGGTACATTGGGGTTCTGTCCTCTAATTCTATCTACTATTCTCTGCCAGACTGCCTTGGCCCTTACCCCCGTAACCCCTATGCTAACCAGGGTCTTTACCCCTACCCTAACCCCTGGCTTTCTATTTAATTTCGTTGTTCCCTATTGTCTGTTTTTTTTTAGAATAACACTGCTAGTTGGTACAATACAATTCACATGTTGTCCACCTCTCTCCCTACTCTCTGGGAGAGAGCCCCATTCAGGACTCTGCGTTCTTGTCCTGGGCATGGCCACACCGAGGAGACCTCCGCGCTTCATCATCCCCGCTCCATCAGGATGAAATCCATCTACTCATCCCCGTCCAGGGCATTGCTGGCCTGAGGATTCCCCCGTGTAACCATCAGGATGAAGAACATCTAGTCATCCCCGTACTGGACGTCTCCGGGCTGAGGAGTCTCTAGTGTTTCCATCAGGATGAACAACATCTATTGACTTCTTTAGATATTTAGCTGTAGAGTAGAATAAGCTAATATTTAAACAATAATCTTTGACACATTGGTTGATCGTCCCGGAGGAGGGATCTCTCTTTCATGTGGATCCCCACAAGGTTTCTTATTTTTTCCCCATTGATGGGTTTTTTTAGGAGTTTTTCCTCACCGAGAAGGAGAGACTAAGGGCAGAAATGTGCTAGTCTTGTTTAGTTAGCATTTGTTAGTTATTTTTCTTGCTGTGTATTTGTGTTAATACATTCCTCCTTTTCTTTTCTGTGATTTTTTGCTATACAAATAAAATTGAATTGAATGTCCGATAGTGTCTTTCCTAGATTGGGAATGCTTGAATTTCATAAATCTAAAAAGGTTCAAATATCCTAAATAAGTTATGAACCTGTTCAAATAATTTGTAAACCAACAATAACAGTTACACAGTGCCTTCCAGTGGTCAGAAAGACCCTTGCACTTTGGAAAAACAGCAAATCCGGGTGCTATCAATGATGCACTTTTTAAATCAGTCATTCATCTTTTGAATCATCTATCCGTAGCAAGGTTGCAGGGGCCGGGGTGGGGGGGTTCCTGAGCCTATCCCAGCTGATTACTTTTTAAATAATTTTTATCAAACATATTAAAATAACTTTTTACAAGTTGTTGTGGAATTTTCGTAATGAGATGTCACACATATGAGAAGTAAAAAATAGAATTTAATGCAGTAAAAAGGTTAAATGTGTTAAGAAATGTGGACTCTGTGGGATCTGTTTTGGAGGGGAGGATGAGGGCTTTAATTCCAAAGTGTGGGATCATTAAAGTATATTCTGATTCACATTAATGAAGGGTATCCTGAAAACCCCTCGTCACCCTCTTCATGATGTTATCCATTGTACATGAGTTCAGAACGAGAAATGACACCTGAAGTCAAGCTTCGTCGCATTGAAGTCAAACCAAAAAGTGTAAATATGACACAAAGTAGAAACAATGTCAAAATTCACTCTCCAACTCCATCTGAAAAAAAAAAAACCCTAAGGAGGACAGAGAAATGTACTTTTAAGAGATGAGAAAAAGTGATCTGTTAAAGTTGAATATGTTTACCGTAATTTCACGACCATTAGGCGAAAAGGCGCAGTCTCAGTTATGTGCGCCATTGCTGTATTTAACACACATATAAAGCGCACCGTACGAAAAGGCGCAGTCTCAGTCACATTTGCCTTACAACAACACACACGCAAGCATGCAAATGTGCGTATTAAAAAATAGATTGGGAGCAAAACTGAGTTTGGTTGTGCTTTCTTTAAGTAGTAACGATACTAAACAAGCACATCACCGGTCATAGTCTTTATTCAAATCCGTCAAAGTCCTCATCCTCTGTTTCGGAATCGAACAGCTGCACAAAATCCAACAGAGCAGGTCCACTTTGCTCCTCGCTGTCAAAGTCAGTGTCTGTACTGTGCGGCTCCTCAGAAAGGATACCAACTTTTGCGAAAGCTCGGATAACAGTACCAGCAGACACATTAGTCAAAGCATCTACAATCCATTGGCAAACTGTAGCGTAACACGCCTTGAGCTGCCTTCCACCCTTCCACGGCTCGATTCCCATGTTCCTCCGCATAGCTGATTGCCTTCAGCTTAAACTGAGCGTCATAAGCGTGTCTCTTTGCCATTTTCAGGGTTAAAACAGCAATGTTGTGCATACAGCACATACCTTTTTTATACACAATCCACGCCCACACTTCACTCTTTAACATTCTCATGCCTTTTCTTTCAGGTCCGCCTCGCCTCACGGGCACCGCGTTTTCTTTTAGGTCCGCCTTTTCTCACACACAAGGCACACCGCACGAAAGGGTGCACTGCTCATTTTGAAGAAAATCTAAGACGTTTATATGCGCCTTATATCCATGAAATTGCGGTACTTTAAAAGAAATTTAGTGCTACAATAGTCTTTTATTTACATTAAAGGAAAACAAGAAGAAATTTATATGCTTCGACTAAAAACTGAAGTGTAATCAACACGTTCATGAATGTTTCCAGTAGTTTTCACTACAAATAAATGTGCAAATGCTTGATTCCACCGATAAACTGATTGTTATCCGTAGAGATAAAGAAAATAAAGGACTGTTGCAAGTGGTCGTAAGTTCCGTTCTGTTCCGTCATCTTCCGCTTGTTCCGGGGTCGGGTCGCGGGGGCAACAGCCTCAAATGGGTAGCCCAGGCTTCTCTCTCCCCGGCTGCATCCTCCAGCTCACCCGGAAGGATCCCAAGTCGTTCCCCGGCCAGCCGTGAGACATAGTCTCTCCAGCGGGTCCGGGGTCTGCCCCTTGGTCTCCTCCCGGTGGGACGTGCCCGAAACACCTTGCCTGCGAGGCACTCAGGGGGCATCCTGACCAGATGCCCGAACCACCCCATCTGGCTCCTCTCGACCTGGAGGAGGAGCAGCTCGACACTGAGCTCCTCCCGGATGGCAGAGCTCATCACCCGATCTCTGAGTGAGAGCCCAGACACCCTGCGGAGGAAGCTCATTTCGGCCAGTTGTACCCGCGATCTCATTCTTTCGGTCACCACCCACAGCTGGTGACCATAGGTGAGGGTTGGAACGTAGATCGACTTGTAAATCGAGAGCTTTGCTTTTCGGCTCAGCTCTCTCTTTACCACGACGGACCGATGCAGCATCCTAGTTATTGCTGATGCCGCACCAATCCGCCTGTCGATCTCCCGCTCCATCTTTCCCCCACTCGTGAACAAGACCCCGAGATACTTAAACTCCGCCACTTGGGGCAGGACCCTGTCCCTGACCCGCAGGGGGCATTCCACCCTTTTCCAGGCGAGGACCATGGTCTCGGATTTGGAGGCGCTAATTCCCATCCCGGCCGCATCCCACTCTGCAGCAAATCGATCCAGCGAGAGCTGGAGATCACGGTTCGATGAAGCCAACAGGACCACATCATCCGCAAAAAGCAGAGATCCGATCCTGAGGTCACCAAACCGGATCCCTCCAACGCCTCGGCTGCGCCTAGATATTCTGTCCATAAAGGTGATGAACAGAATTGGTGACAAAGGGCAGCCTTGGCAGAGTCCAACTCTCACTTGAAATGGAATCGACATACTGCCGGCTATACGGACCAAGCTCTGGCTCCGGTCGTACAAAGATCGGACAGCCCGTACTAAGGGCTCCGAGACTCCGTACTCCCGGAGCACCCCCCACAGGATTCCCCTAGGGACACAATCGAATGCCTTCTCCAGATCCACGAAACACATGTAGACTGGTTGGGCAAACTCCCATGACCCCTCCAGGATCCTGAAGAGGGTTTAGAGCTGGTCCGTAGTTCCACGTCCGGGACGGAAACAACACTTCTCCTCTTCAATCCGAGACTCGACAATCCGACGGACTCTCCTCTCCAGTACTCCCGAATAGACCTTCCCAGGGAGGCTGAGGAGTGTGATCCCTTGGCAGTTGGAGCACACCCTCCGATCCCCTCACTTATAAAGAGGGACCACCACCCCAGTCTGCCAAACCAGAGGCACTGTTCCCGATGTCCATGCAATGGTGCAAAGGCGTGTCAGCCAGGACAGCCCAACACCATCCAGAGCCTTTAGGAGCTCCGGGCGGATCTCATCCACCCCCGGAGCCCGGCCACTGCGGAGCTTTTGACTACCCCGGCGACCTCGACAGCAGAGATAGGAAGACCCTTCCGGATTCCAAAGACTCTACCTCCTCATCGTAAGACATGTTGGTGGAATTGAGGAGGTCTTCAAAGTATTCTTTCCACCGATCCAAAACGTCCCGAGTCGAGGTCAGCAGCTCCCCACCCCCACCGTAAACGGTGTTGATGGTGCACTGCTTGCCTCTCCTGAGCCGCCGGATGGTGGACCAGAATTTCTTTGAAGCCATTCGGAAGTCGTTTTCCATGGTCTCGCCGAACTCCTCCCAAGCCCGGGCCTTTGCCTCAACGACCACCGAAGCTGCGTTCCGCTTCGCCTGCCGATAGCTGTCAGCTGCCTCAGGGGTCATAGGCCAAAAAGGCCCGGTAAGACTCTTTCTTCAACTTGACGGCATCCCTCACCACTGGTGTCCACCAGCGGGTTCGGGCGTTGCCGCCACGACAGACACCGATGACCTTGCGTCCACAGCTCTGGCTTGCCGCCTCGACAACAGAGGTGCGGAACAGAGTCCACTCTGACTCGATGTCCCCCACCTCCTCCAGTACCTGTGAGAAGCTCTGCCAGAGGTGTGAGTTGAAACTCTCTCTGACGGAAGGATCAACCAGACATTCCCAGCAGACCCTCACAGATCATTTGGGCCTGCCAGGTCTGACCGGCTTCCTCTCCCACCATTGAATCCAACCCACGACCAGGTGGTGATCAGTTGACAGCTCCGCCCCTCTCTTCACCCGAGCGTCCAAGACATGCGGCCGCAAGTTCGATGAAACAACAATGAAGTCAATCATGGAACTGCGGCCTAGAGAGTCCTGGTGCCACGTGTGCATGTGGACACTCTTATGCTTGAACATGGTGTTCGCTACCGACAATCCGTGACGAGCACAGAAGTCAAGCAGCAGAACACCACTCGGGTTTAGATCAGGGGGGCTGTTCCTCCCAATCACTCCCCTCCACGTTTCACTGTCGTTGCCCATGTGAGCATTGAAGTCCCCGAGGAGGACAATGGAGTCCCCTCCAATACTCCCCCAAAGACTCCAAAAAGGGCGGGTAGTCTACACTGCCGTTCGGTGCATAGCAACAAACGACAGTGAGGACCCGTCCCCCCACCCGAAGGCAGAGAGAGGCAACCGGGGAGAACTCCAACACACAGGAGCTGGGGGGCAACAAGTATGCCCACTCCAGCCCGGCGCCTTTCACTAAGGGCAACTCCAGAATAGTACAGGGTCCAGCCCCTGTCAAGAGGCCTGGTTCTAGAGCCCAAGCTGTGCGTCGAGGAGAGTTCAACTATATCTAGCCGGAACCGCTCAACCTCGCGCACCAGCTCGGGCTCCTTCCCCGCCAGAGAAGTGACATTCCACGTCCCTAGAGCTAGCTTGTGCAGCCGAGGATCTGACCGCCAGGGTCCCCGTCGTTGGCTGCCACCCATTTCCTCCTTCACCCGACCCCTAAGGCCCCTCCTGCAGGTGGTGAGTCCGCTGGAAGGGTGGCCCATGTCCCCTGTTCAGGCTGAGCCCGGCCGGGCCCCATGGGTAAAAGCCCGGCCACCAGGCGCTCGCACGCGTGGCCCACCCTCGGGCCTGGCTCCAAGGGGGGGCCGCGGTGACCAGCGTCCGGGCAAGGGCAACTTGGCCATGTTGGATTTCTTCATAGGGGTATTTTTGAGCCACGCTTTGTCTGGCCCCTCACCTAGGACTTGTTTGCCTTGGGTGACCCTACCAGGGGCATTAAGCCCCGGACAACATAGCTCCTAGGATCATTGGGGGACGCAAACCCCTCCACAACGTTAAGGTGGCGGCTCAAGGAGGAGTAAGTTAATCTTTTGGTTGTAAGTTAATCTTTTTTTTCCACAAATGAGAAAAATGTTGGTTACACTTAAACCAGCGTTTCTCAACCAGTGTTCTGCGGCACACTTGTGTACCATGAGAGATCGTCAGATGTGTCGTGAGAAATTATCCCATTTCACCTCATACGGTGATCGGGATTTACAGGTAACTACTAAAAATTTTGGTTGATCTCATGGTGTTTGCGTAAAAACTGGATAAAGCATACTGATTTATGTTCATTATCATAAAATCTTGTCATTTTATTTAGAGACAGGCAGGACTGTCCTGCGATTGGTAGTCTACTGTAACCATAGCAACTCACTCTTCTTTTCTGCTTCTTTGTTGCATGCTGTTATCTATCCCTTCCCAAAAACTACGCCACTTACTGGATCGTATTTTCTACATGTTTTTGAGACTATATGAGAAAATTTAAGTTGCACTTTAAAGCAGAAAAATGGTGAATTCTAATAAAATCTAATATTTTCTGTAAGACATTAAAGAGTCAAAAGTTTCTCTTGCATTCTGGGTAAATCCTCTGAAAGGCGTATAGTCTGGAACTAAAATGTTAATACAGGAAATAAGGTAAAAAAAAAAAAAAAACTTTCAAAAGGGCAGAAAAACAAAGTACTCGTCAAAATACATGGTTGCATAAAAAATGCTTTTGATTAAGTAATTACACCATTTAAATTTGTTTAGAGAATCGTTTTAATCATTTTTAGTTTATGGTGTGCTTCAAGATTTTTTTTCGATGGAAAAATGTACCTTGGCATGAAAAAGGTTACAAAACACTGACTTAGCCAATGATGTAATGAAACAGAATTATTTGTATTTTATCTGATAATGAAACCATAGGTTTTTAAGATTTAACGTTTTCTGTACTGAAAAGACATCATGAAAAAGCCCAAGCAGAAACCATCAAACTTTATTACAGACTCAATGTCCTTGTTTGTTTATCAATAATGAACATCAGAATAAATATGGCTCTGATTTCAAGGTACATAAATTACCCAACAAAATACCCTGTCCAGACAAACAAGCGATACAAAGTGCACAAATTCATCTCTTTTAAGTCCACTGCATCACATACCAGAACAGCTGTTTTGTTTGTAGAGAAAGAATTTAAAGCTTACTTAAAAGAAAAAAAACTCAGTTTCCAGGGACACTCTATCAATTTCATAAGTGAATGGCCCCATGGTTCATATTCAAATGACACATGCTCACACACACCCACACGTACATACGAGCTTAAAAAAACAAATCAATTTGGCACCACGTTTCCACTTTTTAAAAAAAAAAAAAAAAAAGAAAACACTTGCAATATGACGATAGTAGCTCATGGAAGTAATATTTCACTTGGCACGTCACAAGAACACTCAAGGATTAAAAAGTGCATGAAATCTGATGCATTACATGCTCAGTCTTCATTTAGAGATTTAAAATTTAACAAAAAGAATAAAAATAGCCTCTTCATCAAAATAGTCCTCCAAAAAGCCAAGTGAGGCGGTTTGTGTCATAAACTTTATAGATGAAGAATCGTATGTATGATGACAAGAGAAGCATTATGTTTCCTCTAAAATCGGTTGCAGCTCTTCAGCGCCGAAATGAGAAATGTTAAACGAATGGCACGGGATAGTGTGACCAATGTAAACCCTTAAAGCTGCGCTCTCAAAGGAATGTTTTTGCGTATTGCACTCCAAATGTTCTCACTACACAAAAAAAAGTTGTCCTGGCCTGTTCAAACCATCAAACAAAAGGTTGGTCTATAGTTATAGAATTATTAAGGTATTCAGTAATACTATTTTTATCATAACATCTTGTGTGTATAAACACCAATATAAATACATATATCTATAAATATACAGTTTGTACATAGCTTATTTCAACTTTAGGATATGAAAGATATATATTTATAAATTGCTATAAATATAGGCAACTACGTGTTAAGCAGCGCCGGGTATAACATAATAACTAGTCTATGTTCACGTATTCTCATTCAAACAAATACAAATAAATGATTTAAGGTGGTTTAGGTGGGTGAACCGGTGTGAAACTCCTTAGTAAATAGGAATTGAAGTCTCCATGCACAGAGAGGTTTCAATACAGGTCGAGACTGGTTTCCAAACAGGCCAGCGTGAACCTTAAAACCTCAGCATGCATGCTAAGTAACAGCAATCTCTGGTGGACACACAGAAAAATGACAGTTTAACCATTTATAGTCGAGTTATTGGGAGCACGGTAAAGATTTGACTCTGGCTTCACTAAACACTGATCAGCAATACATTTCAGCAGCAATGGCTTTAAAACCTCCAACAATATGTTACAATCTTTTATTCCCTGCCTCTCTACCTCCACACTCATTGTTTGCACCAACATATAGATTATTTTATATGTATATTTATATCAGTATTCTATCTTAGAGCAGCAGAAACACTTATGCACTGGAAACTGTGTGGAGAGAAAAAAAAAAACATTTCCTTCACTTTGTGGAATCTGTGTCGACCTCAGTCTGTGGTGGGGCACAGTACGATGTGCTGAGCTAGTGAGCAAATCCTGCGGGAAAACTCCAGCTGTCCATGTTTGTCAGAGACAAAAACACATGCAAGTTTTATGCCTCAGGCTTGACTGGCAAGCTGCCCTGCCTCCTTGGTAACTCCGCTGTATCTTCCACAGATGTACCAAACCACCAATCAGAACAACCAACCTTAAGAGGAACAAAGACGCAACATTTCTACTCTATGCGAAAAATGAGCCTGATTCCAAAGACATGCAGGCAATGTCCACCATCACGGATGGCTAATTTGCTAACAACAAACTGTCATGAAGCTCAGCTAAAATGAGGAATGGATTTTAAATGCTGGCAGCATGCAGTTTGCTACGAAAAGAAAGGCAGGAGTAAAACAAAAAGGCCTAAATCTTATTCATAACACAACTCCACGTTTGTCTATGCAAAATCACTTGACACTGGAAGCTCACAACATCCACGATCTTCAAGAAGAAGCAAAAACTTCGTCAAGCTCTACCTCTATTACAAGCCAGCTTTATCAGAAAAATCACACAAGCTATTTATAATCTACAATCTTGCTCAAACACAATCTTTGTGTAACACAAGCAGAAGACAAAAAGGAAGTCTCTGCGTACCACCATCTCTCTGCCTGCTGCATTGCTGCTTGCCTCAGTGCCCTGCAGCAATGGGCAGGACGTATTTTAACCCCATCGGGAGGGAAAATACCAAAAGTAAGGTTTGCACTTAAAATGTACAGCAATGATAGAAGTTCTCACACAGAGATCACCTGCTATAATGATGTCAGCACCGTGTGGACTGAACAGCCTTATACAGCACACATTCACAAGCATGTCAGTCTCCCAGCTGCTGCTGGGGACCGTAAACATGCCAGAGAAGAGCCCTATAGGGACCACGATTGAGCCAAAATAAAGCTTAAATGGTCAAATAGCTTCCAGGATGGCAGTTGCAACACCCAGTTGAGCCACATAGAGGCTGGTGAGGTCCACGATGGCTTTGATGAAGATGCTGTTGTCGCAGATGTAAGAAGTCTTGGCATCGAGCTTGGACAGTGGACAGAAGAGTGGACAGTCACTGGCGATGTTCATCTCACTAACAAGTCTCTGGAAGGAGGAGGAAGTGACATCAGGTCGAAAGGCATCAATAATGTGCTCCCTGTTGCTCTGATCCAGCAGCATCAAAGTCACCTGGAGGGAAGAATCAGGGAGAAATCAGGCAACACCAAAGTCCCCATCACAATGACGTCACCAAATCAGGATGGAGGCATCTAGCATGCAACTTCTACTAGTTTCATTTTTAGTCATAACTTGCAAGTAAACTTCTGTGGGGGTCGGAATTTTACAACAACGAAGGAAAAACCTAGCTTAACAATTGTCAAGCAAGAGCTGAACAAACGTCTTTGGGTTGTTTACCTTCTGGTTGAAAGGCCATTTGAGCAGAGCATCACTCAGTCCTCTCATCACTACAAAGAAGAGGGACAGGTGGCTGCCACACCCTGTCCCATCTCTATTCAGGTAGATCCGCAGACACATCTTATAGCCGTACTTACTGGTGTAGAAGGCTGGGAGATAAAGAAAAGTTCATGTCTACATGAATTATAGTTGTCATAAATCAAATCTTTAATAGACAGCCTTGGAAAATAGTTCACATCGGTTTTAGAATGTGGATGTTGTGACACATGCTAACATTATCTGGAGAGAACATGGCAGGAGCCCGACTTGCGATGGCATCCTGTTGTTTTTCGGCAAAATCTGAAATTCTCCAAATGAACATCCCATCAAAGGTGGTGGCGGACATTTTCCTTAGTCGACCCTCCATCTCAACGAATGTAAGATCTTTCAGCCCTACGGTTCTCTCCAGCTGTCGCACCAAAAAATAAAGACACAACACAAATTTAGCCTGTGTAATATTGACAATAATAACAATGTACAATAATAACTAGAACGTTGCTGATCCGAAAAGCAATGCTCTCGATTTACAAGTCAATCTACGTTCCCACCCTCACCTATGGTCACCAATTGTGGGTGGTGACCGAAAGAACAAGATCGCGGATACAAGCCGTCGTAATGAGCTTCCTCCACAGGGTGGCTGGGCTCTCACTCAGAGATCAGGTGAGGAGCTCTGCCATCCGGGAGGAGCTTGGTGTAGAGCCGCTCCTCCTCCAGGTCAAGAGAAGCCAGTTAGGGTGGTTCTGGCATCTGGTCAGGATGCCTGCCGAGCACCTCGCTTGTGAGGTGTTTCGGACCCGTCTCACCAGGAGGAGACCAAGAGGAAGACCCCGGATCCACTGGAGAGACTCACAGCTTGCTGCGGGAACTCAGGATCCTTCAGGGTGAGCTGGAGGATGCCTCAGATGAGAAGCCTGAGCTTCCCGTCTGAGGCTGTTGCCCCCACGACCCAGCCCCGGATAAGCGGAAGACAACGGAACGGATTGGAATGGAGTACAAATACTAAGAATTATTTATAGACAGAGATTTATAATTGGGTTAAAACAAAATTTTTAAAGATTTGTAACTATCACAACAATTAAAATGTTACTACACAGAAGATACACTGCTAGATAGTAGGAGTAACCACCAAAGAATTCACAGTTGAACCAAAAAGTCTCAAACACACCTCTAAAAATATTTGTGAAAATTAAAATATACTTATCAAAAAAACAGCAGGATAAAGAGTTTTCATTCGTAGAATTCCAGTCAATTCAAGTATAATATGCTTTTAAAAAACACACATACAAACATTTCTATCCCTAACCATTGGTTTTGGGTTGATGAAGATTTTTTGTCTGTAGAGGGAGCCAAAGTGAGAAAACTTCCAAAATTTTGATTTGTCCTCTGAACCACTTATCTCTAAATTACTGTAGCCTATTCCGGCTGATTTCAGGTGAGAGGTGGGGGACACCCCGAGCAGGTCGCCATTATGTTGCAGGGACACACACACACGACCATGCACACACAAATTCACTGCTAGGGGCAATTTCACAGCGGCCAATTAACCTAACATGCATGTTTTTGGAGGGTGGGAGGAAACCGGAGTACCTGGAAAAAATCCTCACATACACGGGGAGAACATGCAAACTCCACAGAGAAAGACCAGTGTTTCAAGCCTCGTCCTACCCGGGTCTCTAACCCTGACCTTCTTGCTGTGAAGCCACTGGGCCAACCAATGCACCACTGTACAGTCCATAATTTTTAAAGTGTTTAATGATGTGTTTTTAGGAGGCTATTGGAGGATTAATTAATTACTAGTCACGTTTATAGAAGTCGATTGGTTTGAAGTATATTTCATACAGCAATTTTTTTTAAAAAAAAATCAGCAGTTAAGAAAAATATATGACACAAATTCACAGCTCTAAATTATTTTGAACCAAAAGAATTAATTAAATAATTCTAAATCTTTTGACACCATAGATCACAACATATTACTACGCAAACTAGACAGATTTGGTTTTCGAAGAACTGCATATACATGGCTTCAGAGCTACTTAGAAAATAGATACCAAATAGTACAAATAAAGGAGGAAAAATCTCCCTTATTAAAGGTAATTTGTGGAATTCCACAAGGCTCAACGCTGGGAACTAAACTCTTTATTTTATACATCAATGATTTGTGTTACATATCCAAACTAATAAATTATGTACTATTTGCAGACGACACTTCTCTTTACTTTTCAGGAAAAGACCTGAACCAAATGATACAATTGGTTAAAAGAGAATTGGGTAAAATAAAAATATGGTTTGACTTAAATAAATTATCATTAAATATTGAAAAAACTAAATTTATAATATTTACTAAATTAAAAGTACCGTAACAAATTCAAATTATGCTTAATAACATCCCTTTAGAACGAACTTATGACAGTAAGTTCCTTGGAATGATAATAGATCACAAATTAAGCTGGAAATCGCACATAAATTACACAAAACATAAACTGTCTAAAGTAATCCCAATCATTTATAAATTCAGAACTGTCCTAAATAAAAACAGTTTGTTTATGTTTGATAATACATTAGTACTTCCATATATAACTTATTGTATCGAGATTTGTGGAAATACGTACAAAACTAACACAAAACCAATTTATATTTTACAAAAAAAAGCAATACGAGTAGTAATATTTTCATCTTATAATCTACCAACCAACCAATAATCTATTTATAAATTTAAAAACATTAAAGTTCTATGATTTAGTGGAATTACACACTTTAAGATTTATGTTTAAGACAAAAAATAATTAGATGTCAAACTCTCTACGAAATATGTTTAACATTAGGGAAAGTCCATACGAACTCAGAGGAAATAATGTGTTCATTAAAAATAAATTTAGAACAAATGTTAAAAAATTCTGTATTTCTATTAAAGGTGTGGCTCTTTGGAATAATTGCAATGATGAACTCAAACTATGTACCAATCTTTTCTGTTTAAAGAAGAAATTTAAGTTATTATTGCTTAAAAAATATGCAAGTCTTGATGGTTAAATTCAAGCTTACATATAATGAATTTTAAGTACCAATTGTATTACTTTTTCATTTGATGTTCTAATTTTCATTTTATGTATTATGATGGATTTCTGAATATTTACTTATATGTTTTGCTTTCATGGTGATTTGAAAAAAGGGTCGGCATTATAAGCGTTTGCTTCAGCCGATACCTTTTCGGTCCCTTGATAAAATACAAGTTAAAAAAAAAAAAGTGACTTTCTTTAATGTGAATTTACAATGTGACCGAAATAAATAAAAAAATTAAATAAAAAAATACATTTCTAATTCTGATTTGGATTGGAATAAGAAGGTGGAAAATTTTAAGTACTTAGGATCAACAGTCCAGAGCAATGGAGAGTGTGGAAAAGACGTGAAGAAGCGTATGCAGGCAGGCTGGAACGGGTGGAGAAAAGTATCAAGTGTGATGTGTGATAGAAGAGTTTCAGCTAAAATGAAAAGTGTACAAAACCGTGGTGAGACCGCCCATACTGTTTGGTCTAGAGACAGTGGCACTGAGCAAAAGACAGGAAACAGAGAAGGCGGTAGTGGCGATGAAGATGCTGAGGATCTCTCTGGGAGTGACCAGGTTGGACTGGATTAGAAATGAGTAGATCAGGGGAACAGCACATGTCAGAGGTTTTGGAGATAAAGTATGAGAGGCAAGACTGAGATGGTTTGGACATGTGCAGAGGAGAGAGAGTACATCGAAAGAAGGATGCTGGGTTTGGAACCACCAGGAAAGAGACCTAGAGAAAAACCAAAGAGGAGGTTCATGGATACAGTGAAGGAAGACATGAAGATTAATTGGCGTGACGTGAAGAAGATGTAGCAGAAAGGTTTAGATGAAAGAAACTGACTTGCTGTGGCGATCCCTGAAGGGAAATGCCGAAAGAAGATACGAACTGGCAAATAAAAGCATTTTATAACCATGTTTTTTAATCAGGGTAGATGATGGAAAAACTAAGCAGACGAGATGCTCGATTTTTTACCTTGTTACTCAGAGCCTCGATCTTATCCTGGTCCAGTTTATGTTGCCGTTTACTAGCCTCCATGGTGGTGGCAAACCTCTCCACCTCTCTGTTCAGGACACACACCACATTTTTAAACGTGCCTGATTTAACTTCAGGTTCGGTGCACCTTCGGCTCAACTCGGCCCCCTTGGTCTTCTCGCTGTGAAGCTGAAGCTCTAACGCTGCGCCCATTGAGCTGGGCAGGGGTGTAAAGGAGGTAAACACAGACAGAGTGGGAGGGAGAGTTGGTGGAGGAGGAAGAGGAGCTGATACTGGTGGTCCAGGTGGACCAGAGCTGGAGGATGAGGCGGCGGCTGACTGCACGGGAGGCTCACAGGAGGTGGTGCTGAGCAGGGAGACTCTGGCCTCGAGTTCCTTAAGGGATTATTGGAGCTCTACCAGTTTGTGTACGGCTGTTTCCAGTCCCTGGGGCTGCAAGCCCTTCATGCTCACTTTCATGCCCATGATGTAATGCAGCAGCAGATTGAGGTGCTCATAGGCAAAGGCGCGCTCATGATCGGAAATTTTCTCCTTTTCCACCTGGAAAATCATTTAAAAAAAGATGTCAGGATGAAAATGAAGCAAAAGTTCAGTTAAATAGGATGTATTTGGTGTTTCCTGTAACAATATATGTTGGACTGTGAATGTCACCTGGACTGTAGTCACGGCAAGGAGTTTTGTAACTTTATTACGTCGGTTTTCATGCTTTTGTTTTTATAGGTTGTATGGAAGATCTACTTGCAATTGTGGCTCATTGAAACTTCAGCAAATCCTTTTTGTTCAGTGAACAAAACCCATTGCCCCACAGCCTGTGGGCCAAAATGTGGGCCAAAATTCCTGTGTGATGATGTGAGGCGTATAGAGAGCCAGTACTTCCAGTTGTTGGTTTCAAGTTGTGGCATTAACCGAGCTTTTCACACATTGTTTTTGTGTTTTGACCATTTTCCAGTATGGGCAGAGAACAGTGTAGCTAAAGATGCCATGTTTTAAACTTTGGTAAGTATGAAGTGTCTGGTGCAGTATTTCAGTTCAGTTTAGTTCAGTTTATTTCATTAGGCCATCATAAACAAGAAAATGGAACAAATCCTGTTTCCAACAAGTACAAAATAAAGAAGACCGAAGGGATTTAGACTGAAGATAAAAACTTATTTACGCCTAACCCAATTAGCATGAACAAAAATCACCAGCTAAGTTCAAGCTTTTAGAATAATAGAACATAGGAAGAGAGACAGAAGATAAAAAGCAGACTTACATTGATTTACAAAGAAAAGGCTTTATCACATTCCTTGTATAGATGGAGCAGTGCATTGTATCTTTTTAAATACCATCAATGAGTTGAGTTCTTTCAATTTATCATCCAGACATTTCTACAATTTTACCCTTCTAACAGAAATGCATTGATTTTTTTCTTGTGGTTCTTGACATGTTGTCTTTAAAGATTGCCGTACCGCTAAAATTATACTTGCTCTCCTTGAGTTGGGACATCTCTTGGATACGATGTGGAAGCTTATGATTATAGGCCTTATACTTGATTACTGCAGTATTGAAGTCAACCAGATCTTGTAGTTTTGGTATATTTAATTAAATAAAAAGTGGAATTGTTGGTGCAAAACAATCTGCGTGACTGACTTTTCCTACCGCTTTTTTTTTTTTGAAGTAAAAAAAATATTGTTTGAGATATAAGTGTTCCCCCATATTTCCACACAATCATTAATGTAGGAAGTATGAGAGATGAAACGAACAACCGGAGGGAATCTTAATTAAGATAAGGTTTTATTTTGTGCATTATGCCAAGAAATTTAGCTAGTTTTGTTTTTAAAAATTGTATATCAGTTTCCAGTCGAGCTTATGATCAATGTTGATGATACCCAAAAATGCATGCCCCGAGACCTGTCCTATTTTATAACTATTGTCCTAATTTTGCCAGATTTATTAATATTTCTTTTTCCAAACATAATATATTTAGTTTTACACAAATTTATTGATAACTTATTGGTGTCAAATCATTTTTTAAATAATGTAAGCTTGTTTTCTACTGAATCCATGAGAAGTTTTAAATTGTTACCTGAACAGTAAAGACTGGTGTCATATAGAATGGTGGCAAATAAAATGCAGCAACATTTCACAGACATCATTCATATACATGAGAAAGAATTTGGGCCCCAATACGAAGCCCTGAGGAACTCTGTGAGTAATTGTTTCCGTTCCAGAATTAATATTATTTAACTGTACAAATTGTTTCTATCACTAGAATAGCTTTTTAACCAGGAGAATGCTGGTCCTCTGACACCATATCTTTCCAGTTTTCTCAAAAGTTATTTTCTCAAAAGAGTTGATGAATGAAGAGTAGAAGTTGTTACCATAGTGGAGCGGAAAGTGGCTAGGATTAGCAAGGTAGAAATAAAGAGGGCACTGAAGAGGACGTAGAGTGGAAAGGCTCTCGGTCCTGATGGTATCCCTGTAGAAGTATGGAAGTTCTTAGGTGAGGTGGCAGTAGAGTTTCTGACTGGGCTGTTTAACAGGGTATAAGAAACTGAGGAGATGCCTGATGAATGGAGAAGGAGTGTGCTGGTTCCTATTTTTAAGAACAAGGGAGATGTGCGGAGTTGTGGTAACTACAGAAGAATAAAACTGATTAGTCAAACGATGAAGTTATGGGAAAAAGTTGTCGAAGCTAGGCTAAGGTCTGAAATAATAATTTGTGAGCAGCAGTATGGTTTTATGCCTAAAAAAGCACTACAGATGCAGTATTTGCCTTGAAGATGCTGATAGAGAAGTACAGAGAAGATCAGAGGGAGCTCCACTGTCTTCATAGATCTATAAAAAGCGTATGACAGGGTACCCAGAGAAGAACTATGGTATTGTATGAGGAAGTCTGGCGTGACAGAGAAGTACAGTATGTTAAAGCAGTGCAGGACATGTATGAAGGCTGTAAGACAGTGTTGAGGTGTGCTGTAGGTGAGACAGAGGAGTCCAGTGTGGGGGTGGGACTGCACCAGGGATCTGCTCTGAGTCCTTTGCTGTTTGCTATGGTGATGGACAGGCTGACAGACGAGGTCAGACAGGAATCCCCCTGGACAATGATGTTTGCAGATGACATTGTTATCTGTAGTGAGAGGAGGGAAGAGGTGGAGGAAAAGCTGGAGAGGTGGAGGTTTGCACTAGAAAGAAGAGGAATGAAGATTAGTCAGAGTAAGACAGAGTACGTGTGTGAATGAGAGGGATCCAAATAGAAAAGTGAGGTTACAGGGAGAAAAGATAAAGAAGGTGGAAGATTTTAAGTATCTAGGATCAACAGTCCAGAGCAATGGAGAGTGTGGAAGAGAGCTGAAGAAGCGTGTTCAGGCAGGCTGGATCGGGTGGAGGAAAGTATCAGGTGTAATGTGCGACAGAAGAGTTTCAGCTAGAATGAAAGGGAAAGTGTACAAAACCGTGGTGAGACCGGCCATGCTGTTCGGTCTAGAGAAGGTAGCACTGAAGAAAAGACAGGAAGCAGAAATTGAGGTGGCAGAGATGAAGATGCTGAGGATCTCTCTGGGAGTGACCAGGATGGACAGGATTAGAAATGAGTGCATCAGGGGAACAGCACATGTTAGAGGTTTTGGGGATAAAGTTCGAGAGGCCAGACTGAGATGGTTTAGACACGTGCAGAGGAGAGAGTTCATAGGAAGAAGGATGCTGGATTTGGAACCACCAGGAAAGAGGACTAGAGGAAGGCCAAAGAGGAAGTTCGTGGACGCAGTGAAGGAAGACATGAAGATAGTTGGTGTGACCAAAGAGGATACAGTATTTAGGGTTAGATGGAAGAGGCTTACTTGCTGTGGCGACCCCTGAAGGGAAAAGCCGAAAGAAGAAGAAGTAAATTAAAACTAATTTGTTCGAAATTACTCTAGAATAGTTCAAACATTCAAAACTTTCAATGTGAATCTCTGAAAAACAATTTGCAGAGTCAAATTGTTATTCGAATGTTAGAACTATCGAATCCATCTCTCTAACAAAGTGACTGACTAACACTAGCATACAAATGCAAACACATTTATACCAACACACACACTAAACATGCCTATGCACTAACTAGCATTCACACACGGGGGCAAATGTGCACTGTCACCAACTGTCACCGTTCATCAAACGTCACCATTCCACTGTCACCATTCTTTCTCAATGATGTTTGTGATAAATGTAGTACTGCAGAATGACACCCTCTGGTGTCCATTTTAGTGTATTGTTTATTTTTTTCAGCTTCTTTAATTGGTCTCAGCTGCTGACTTTGGAGGCTGCTGATTGGAGGATTGGCCTGATGAGGTTCACATGCATTCAGTTTCTCCTTCAGTTGCATTCAGTTGTTCAGCTCAACACTGTCAGTTCTTTATCAATAGTCCTTGTGGTGATACTGTCACTGATCCTACAATGTGAGGATGTGAAGTTTTGAACTGAAATAGGATTTTTGTAGGTGGTGTGGGTTGATCCGCTGGTTGCTTACCAAAGTCCTGAACACTTTCACTTCGGGCAGGTGACACTGTGGTATGCCGTTCGGTGGGATTATGGAAAATATTAAGGAGTTGTGTATTAATTTGAGTTTTAGCTGGGATTGTGAAGGGGATGGGAGCTGGGAGTTGATCAGGAGAATAAGAAACGGAACATGACCGTTGTGCCTGGTTCGTTGAGGGATGGTACTGATGTTTGATTGATGAATATTGCTTTTAAAATGAGTGAATTTCATGATGCAAAAAAAGCAGATATAACTGCAACTTGTTTTTTATGTTTTGGTTTGGAAATATTGACTTTTCTTACTTTATGAAGAAACTGGAGACAATTTTCAATGACTATCTCTCACACAGCTTTCTGGTCGGTTGCTGGCTACGGCTGGTCAATCTCTCTGATCATACTCTAGAGCAATGATCAGAGCAATGATCAATTTTTATTTTTGAAGAAGAGGAACTGAAGAGGAACTGAATTAGCTCTGGCATATGTTGACTGTGTCATCAGAGCCGTACTACAAACCATTGTACAACTTGAATCTTGGGGTGATTGTTCGTGTTTTCGAAAGGCTTTTTGTTCCTTGAGTCATGTGTCAAATGTCCAATTTTTCCAAAGCTTGAGCCACAGTTTTTTGGTCATCGGGTGTGTTTTTCAGAGGTCGAATAAGATCTCGTTAGGTTCTGGGTTGGTTGCTTGTTTCTACAACAAAAAAAAAAAACAAGATTTAATCCTACAGAGTTTTTGATTGTTTAGTTACTGTCATCATCGGAGAAAAGTACCTTTGGTGTACTCTGTGTTTCGTAAACATTTTACTGTCCATCTTTGGTAAGACGTTTTACATTTTTTCCGACTCGGCCAGTCCCTCAAATAGCAATGGGAGGTGAATCAACTTTAGGTCCTTGTCGTGCAGCAGGACCTGCAACTGCGGAACCAGGCCCACCCCAGTCGTTGAGTGCAGTTAACTCGGTCATTCTCACAGCTGCCTTCACGCTCCATTCCGGGCTGTAGGGATAACATTCTTCATCATCTATATAGGTTGGAGGCCCGAAGCCTTTCACCTTCGCCTTGATACCCTCTAAGAGGAACTGAATTAGCTCTGGCATATGTTGACAGAGTTTCGTGAAGGAAACTGTGACATATGGTATGTTATAAGCAATCACACAATGACACACTTTGAAAGCAAAGTGGGATTCTTACTTTGTTGTTATGGCCAAACAAACAGAAACACATAGGAAGCTCACAATTTTGATCTTGGCTTAGACTTCATTTTAAAAAAAGTAACACAAAAAATACTGGAATTTTAGATTACAACCGTCGAACAAGGTCAAAAGAGAGCTGCTGTCTTCAACATGGACATAGATGAGGCAAAGAATAAACGCCACCATCAAAAAGACCAACATCTGAATGTAGAAGGGAACAAGACAGCGTTCCACTTCTTGTCTCTCAAAAGATATCGGGGAGATGGAATGTCTGGGTACGCATACTGGATGAGCCCCTTCAAAGAAAATTGATGACAATATCTTTGACAATTTCCGTAAGTCCTCATCAAAGTTTGTCTTATCAAGAAGAGATGGGAAAATTGTTCGTGTTTTCGAAAGGCTTTTTGTTCCTTGAGTTGTGTGACTTAACAGAAGAGGCCCTTTTCACTGAAGATGTGCATATGTGTACACACGTTAAATTCCCTCACCATTATTCCCAGAGCTTTACAGGAAGCCACTACCTCACATCGTCAAATTTAACGGTAATAAATAAATCACTTTTAATATTTAAAAAGTTGTCCGTTGGTTGGTTGCCTTTTGAATAAAATTTAGGTCCTTGTCGTGCAGCAGGACCTGCAACTGCGGAACCAGACCCACCACAGTCGTTGAGTGCAGTTAACTCTGTCATTCTCACAGCTGCCTTCATGCTCAATTCCGGGCGGTAGTGCAAACATTGTCCATCATCTATATAGGTTGGAGGCCCAAAGCCTTTCACCTTCACCTTGATACCCTCTAAGAGGAACTGAATTAGCTCTGGCATATGTTGACTGTGTCATCAGAGCCGTACTACAAACCATTGTACAACTTGAATCTTGGGGTGATTGTTCGTGTTTTCGAAAGGCTTTTTGTTCCTTGAGTCATGTGTCAAATGTCCAATTTTTCCAAAGCTTGAGCCACAGTTTTTTGGTCATCGGGTGTGTTTTTCAGAGGTCGAATAAGATCTCGTTAGGTTCTGGGTTGGTTGCTTGTTTCTACAACAAAAAAAAAAAACAAGATTTAATCCTACAGAGTTTTTGATTGTTTAGTTACTGTCATCATCGGAGAAAAGTACCTTTGGTGTACTCTGTGTTTCGTAAACATTTTACTGTCCATCTTTGGTAAGACGTTTTACATCTTTTCCGACTCGGCCAGTCCCTCAAATAGCAATGGGAGGTGAATCAACTTTAGGTCCTTGTCGTGCAGCAGGACCTGCAACTGCGGAACCAGGCCCACCCCAGTCGTTGAGTGCAGTTAACTCGGTCATTCTCACAGCTGCCTTCACGCTCCATTCCGGGCTGTAGGGATAACATTCTTCATCATCTATATAGGTTGGAGGCCCGAAGCCTTTCACCTTCGCCTTGATACCCTCTAAGAGGAACTGAATTAGCTCTGGCATATGTTGACAGAGTTTTGTGAAGGAAACTGTGACAGATGGTATGTTATAAGCAATCACACAATGACACACTTTGAAAGCAAAGTGGGATTCTTACTTTGTTGTTATGGCCAAACAAACAGAAACACATAGGAAGCTCACAATTTTGATCTTGGCTTAGACTTCATTTTAAAAAAAGTAACACAAAAAATACTGGAATTTTAGATTACAACCGTCGAACAAGGTCAAAAGAGAGCTGCTGTCTTCAACATGGACATAGATGAGGCAAAGAATAAACGCCACCATCAAAAAGACCAACATCTGAATGTAGAAGGGAACAAGACAGCGTTCCACTTCTTGTCTCTCAAAAGATATCGGAGAGATGGAATGTCTGGGTACGCATACTGGATGAGCCCCTTCAAAGAAAATTGATGACAATATCTTTGACAATTTCCGTTAAGTCCTCATCAAAGTTTGTCTTATCAAGAAGAGATGGGAAAATTGTTCGTGTTTTCGAAAGGCTTTTTGTTCCTTGAGTTGTGTGACTTAACAGAAGAGGCCCTTTTCACTGAAGATGTGCATATGTGTACACACGTTAAATTCCCTCACCATTATTCCCAGAGCTTTACAGGAAGCCACTGCCTCACATCGTCAAATTTAACGGTAATAAATAAATCACTTTTAATATTTAAAAAGTTGTCCGTTGGTTGGTTGCCTTTTGAATAAAATTTAGGTCCTTGTCGTGCAGCAGGACCTGCAACTGCGGAACCAGACCCACCACAGTCGTTGAGTGCAGTTAACTCTGTCATTCTCACAGACGCCTTCATGCTCAATTCCGGGCGGTAGTGCAAACATTGCTCCATCATCTATATAGGTTGGAGGCCCAAAGCCTTTCACCTTCACCTTGATACCCTCTAAGAGGAACTGAATTAGCTCTGGCATATGTTGACTGTGTCATCAGAGCCGTACTACAAACCATTGTACAACTTGAATCTTGGGGTGATTGTTCGTGTTTTCGAAAGGCTTTTTGTTCCTTGAGTCATGTGTCAAATGTCCAATTTTTCCAAAGCTTGAGCCACAGTTTTTTGGTCATCGGGTGTGTTTTTCAGAGGTCGAATAAGATCTCGTTAGGTTCTGGGTTGGTTGCTTGTTTCTACAACAAAAAAAAAAAACAAGATTTAATCCTACAGAGTTTTTGATTGTTTAGTTACTGTCATCATCAGAGAAAAGTACCTTTGGTGTACTCTGTGTTTCGTAAACATTTTACTGTCCATCTTTGGTAAGACGTTTTACATCTTTTCCGACTCGGCCAGTCCCTCAAATAGCAATGGGAGGTGAATCAACTTTAGGTCCTTGTCGTGCAGCAGGACCTGCAACTGCGGAACCAGGCCCACCCCAGTCGTTGAGTGCAGTTAACTCGGTCATTCTCACAGCTGCCTTCACGCTCCATTCCGGGCTGTAGGGATAACATTCTTCATCATCTATATAGGTTGGAGGCCCGAAGCCTTTCACCTTCGCCTTGATACCCTCTAAGAGGAACTGAATTAGCTCTGGCATATGTTGACAGAGTTTCGTGAAGGAAACTGTGACAGATGGTATGTTATAAGCAATCACACAATGACACACTTTGAAAGCAAAGTGGGATTCTTACTTTGTTGTTATGGCCAAACAAACAGAAACACATAGGAAGCTCACAATTTTGATCTTGGCTTAGACTTCATTTTAAAAAAAGTAACACAAAAAATACTGGAATTTTAGATTACAACCGTCGAACAAGGTCAAAAGAGAGCTGCTGTCTTCAACATGGACATAGATGAGGCAAAGAATAAACGCCACCATCAAAAAGACCAACATCTGAATGTAGAAGGGAACAAGACAGCGTTCCACTTCTTGTCTCTCAAAAGATATCGGGGAGATGGAATGTCTGGGTACGCATACTGGATGAGCCCCTTCAAAGAAAATTGATGACAATATCTTTGACAATTTCCGTAAGTCCTCATCAAAGTTTGTCTTATCAAGAAGAGATGGGAAAATTGTTCGTGTTTTTGAAAGGCTTTTTGTTCCTTGAGTTGTGTGACTTAACAGAAGAGGCCCTTTTCACTGAAGATGTGCATATGTGTACACACGTTAAATTCCCTCACCATTATTCCCAGAGCTTTACAGGAAGCCACTGCCTCACATCGTCAAATTTAACGGTAATAAATAAATCACTTTTAATATTTAAAAAGTTGTCCGTTGGTTGGTTGCCTTTTGAATAAAATTTAGGTCCTTGTCGTGCAGCAGGACCTGCAACTGCGGAACCAGACCCACCACAGTCGTTGAGTGCAGTTAACTCTGTCATTCTCACAGGCGCCTTCATGCTCAATTCCGGGCTGTAGTGCAAACATTCTCCATCATCTATAAAGGTTGGAGGCCCAAAGCCTTTCACCTTCACCTTGATACCCTCTAAGAGGAACTGAATTAGCTCTGGCATATGTTGACTGTGTCTTCAGAGCCGTAGTCCACATGGGTCACCATGACCTCCAGCGGTTCCTTGCGGGTGATCCTTCAGACCATGGCATGGTAATATTCTCCGCCGCTGTACTCAGGCAGACACGGAGTCCCAGGAGTGAAATTGTCTAGGTGCTTGATGAAAATTAGCACAGTGTCCTGGTGATCAGAAGTCTTTATCACCGTAATATTCTCTGTTACTGTACTCAGCCAGACACGGAGTCCCAGGAGTGAACACGTCTAGGT
Source organism: Neostethus bicornis (assembly GCA_902685375.1). Classification (NCBI taxonomy): domain Eukaryota; kingdom Metazoa; phylum Chordata; class Actinopteri; order Atheriniformes; family Phallostethidae; genus Neostethus; species Neostethus bicornis. The sequence goes on from LR738564.1 coordinate 13,932,474, forward strand.
CCGTGCAGAAGGTTAACATCCATTGAAAATATCGAGAAAACAAGGTACTGGGTAAACACATTTAAAATAAGCATATATGACATGTTGTTGAGGTAGTTGTATATTTAAAGATATTAGGCTTGTAAAAAGAATATTTGATTAAAATTCACGGAAATTCTTACTTCCACAAAATGGTGTGAAGAAAAAACGAATCGTTAGCCAACATAGAATCGAGCACCGAAGAGATTCCGGTCTCGCTTCCTTTGAGACATTTCTCAAAATTTGCTCTGCTCATACAGCAGGGGTCTAAAATCACACCAAATGAGAAAAAAAGGTCCATCCATTCCTCAGCAGTGGGGAAATTTGGAGCAAAGTACCTTTGGTGTATTCAGTGTTTCGTAAACATTTTACTGTCCATCTTAAGCAAGAAGGTTTACGTTCAGTCTGACTCGCCCAGTCCCTCGAATAGCAATGGGAGGTAGGTCATTGTCGTGCAGCATGACTTGCACCTGCAGAACCAGGCCCACCACAGTAATGGAGTGCAGTTAACTGTACAGTAGCTCGGTCATTCTCACAGCAGCCTTCATGCTCCATTCCGGGCTTTAGTGCAAACAGTCTTCATCACCCAGACAGCTTGGAGGCCGGAAGCCATGAGGATCTGTAGTAGCTCCGGCATAAGCTGACGGAGTTTCGTGAAGGGAACTGTGTCATCAGAGCTGTAGTCCACATGACCTCCAGCAGTTCCTTGCTGTCGTGGCACAGTAACACTCTCCGTCTCTGTATTCAACCAGACACAGAGTCCCAGGAGGGAACATGTCCAGGTCCGTTTAGAAAGTTAACATCGAATTTCTCCAACTTTTGAGCCACAGTTTCCTGGCCATCAGAGGCCTTTTGTCACAGGCCGAATGAAGATCTCGTCATCAGTTTATAGGTTCTGCTTCTATTCTGGGTTGTTCTCAGGACGAAACACCTAAAACTGAAATATTTGTCTTGAAGCAAGCAGCACTAATTTATTTCTAGTTGAACTTTCGTGTCTGGTATTCATTTATCTTTTTATCAAGCAGCCAAAAATGCGCACCCTCTCTTGGGAAATGTCAGTTTTCGTGTATAACGCGCATCTGCTCTCTCTGATGATGTGTTTAGTATAAAATTTTGCGCATAGACATAAATAAATACTGTATGCTTAGTTTATCAAGCTGGTTACTTAATAAATGAAATTCAAAACAGAAATCAGTGTATAAACAAATAGGCACTGTCTTTCAATTAATGCATAACAGTGTGTTGAATTGCTGGTAGAGAGGAGGTAATAATTCTTCATTCCAAATCTCTGCTGACCGGGAAATAAACGAGAGACTCAGTTTTACTTGTTATAATGGTAGCAATTTCTCCTAACTGGAATTTCTACAAAGACTAAACCTTCTTTGTCCTCACAAACGCAAAAAGTAACCACGCTCAGACAAACAGCTGTCTTTAACAACATAGCTTCTTCTCCAAGCCCAAAAACTATCAAAATGACAAGTAACATCTGAAGCTCAATGACATGATTAGTCATGTCATTGAGTTCAATGACATGATTAGTTCACAATTTCAATGCGCGAGCAGCCAAACATGCATGCCCTCTGTCATTGATCAGGTGCAATGTCAGTCCTCATGTAGAACGCGCATCTGCTCTCTGCGATGGTGTGTGTTTGATGTAAAATTTTGCGCGTATACACGGATAAACAAGGTATGTTTATTTTATCAAGCTGGTCACTGAAATAAAGAAAATTCAAAACCCTCAAATTCAAAAAGGTCTGACAGACATTCAAATAGCAACAAGGCTGTGCACCTTTCAAAGTAACGCTCGTACAATATTTAGAAAAAACAAAAAAATCTTGGGAGGCACAAGATCAAAAAAACAAACAAAAACTGAGAAACGCTCCGTACGTTTCAGACACTCACATACACACAAAGGGCTGATCGGTACTGGCAACTTTGTGCTGTCACGTAAATTTTGCACCAAATGCTAAATACAGCGACTGTCTGACTATCAAAGCTTATAATCCAACACAGAATAGATCTTCATTTAGAAAATTTCTGAAGGAAAAAAAAAAGTCTGCGTATAAACAATGCACAGAGCACCAGAGCGTCTCGTAGGCGTTGCTTGAAGGAGAAAAACCGGACAGAAAATAGTGTGTAAACAACAATCAGTGTATAAACAAATAGGCACTGACTTTCGATTAATGCATCAGAATCAGAATGCTTTTATTGCCATGTCAATGAAGAATATCAGAGACTAGGAACTTGCTTTGATACAGGTGGGCAATAATATAAGATAAAAATAATAAAAAATAAATAAAAATAATTTTAACAAAACAGAGTGCTCAGAAAGAAAAAGAAAAGTAGTGCACAGTGGTGATGGGGGAGTCTGTCAGTGCAAGGGGGGTAATGGGTGCTATAGCTTTCCTAAAGTCCACGATCATCTCCACTGTCTTCTGAGCGTTGAGCTCCAGGTTGTTGTTGCTGCACCAGGACACCAGCCGGTCTACCTCCATCCTGTAGGCCTAATCATCATCATCAGAGATGAGCCCGATGAGAGTGGTGTCGTCCGCAAACTTGATCAGTTTGACAGAGTCATGGCTGGAGGTGCAGCAGTTGGTGTACAGGGAGAAGAGCAGGGGAGAGAGGACACAGCCCTGTGGAGATCCTGTGTTGATAGTCCGAGAGGTGGAGACATTCTTCCCCAGCCGCACGCACTGCCTCCGGTCTGTCAGGAAGTCAGTAATCCACCTGCAAGTGGAGTCAGGCACGTTGAGCTGAGAGAGGTTGTCCTGAAGCAGGGTAGGGAGGATGGTGTTGAATGCAGAGCTGAAGTCCACAAACAAGATCCTAGCATAGGTTCCCGGGGAGTCCAGGTGCTGCAGGGTGAAGTGGAGGGCCAGGCTGATGGCGTCGTCTACAGACCTGTTGGCTCTGTAGGCAAACTGCAGAGGGTCCAGAGAGGGAGAGGTGAAGTGCTTGAGATGAGGGAGGACCAGGCGTTCGAATGACTTCATGACTACAGACGTAAGCGCCACAGGAGTGTAGTCATTAAGTCCAGTGATACGGGGCTTCTTGGGGACAGGAACGATGGTAGACAGCTTGAAGCAAGCTGGAACGTGGCATGTCTTCAGCGAGGTGTTGAAAATGTCTGTGAAAACTGGAGACAGTTCCTCAGCACAGTGTTTCAGGGTGGCAGGGGAGACACCATCTGGGCCCGAAGCTTTCCGAGGGTTTTGCTTGCGGAAGAGCTTGAGCACATCCTGTTTTGTCACCAAGAAAGCAGTGGAGGGGGAGGGCTGGTCAGTTGGAGTGACCTCTGTTGTTAATCAGAATCAGAATGCTTTTATTGCCATGTCAGTGAAAAACATCAGAGACTAGGAACTTGTTCTGGTACTGGTGTGCAAACATATAAAATAAAAATAATAAAAATAAAATAAATTAAAATAATAATAATTTTTACAAAACTAAGAGTGCTCAGAAGAAAAGAAAAGTAGTGCAATGTCATAGAAAATAATAGAAAATAATAAAGATAGTGAAGTGACAAGAGGGAGGTGACTAAGAGATGTGGGGATCCAGGTTATAAAGAGTTCATAAGTCCAACGGCAGAAGGGAAGAAGCTGTTTTTGTGGCGGGATGTTCTGGTCCGAATGGACCGGAGCCTCCTGCCCGAGGGGAGTCGCTCAAAAAGTCCATTGGGTGGGGGGATGGGAGTGGCTTCAAAGTGTCTGAAGGTTGTTGATCAGTGAGGGGGGAGGAGAATGAGACATCAAACCTGGCATAGAAGGTGTTGAGTTTCTCTGCCAGCTGTAAGTCATCAGCAGCATGTGGGGCTTTCGGCTTATAATTGGTAATTTGCCGAAGTGATCTCCAGACAGAGGCGGTGTCATTGACAGAGAATTGTTCCATCAGACGTTTATTGTACCTGGATCTCGCCTGCTGTACCTCTCTCTCGAGAACCGGTACTTAGCGCCTTTGTAGCTCTCTCTGTCATTGGCTCTGTGAGCTGCATAACAGTGTAGTTGAATTGCTGTTAGAGAGGAGGGAATGAGTCTTCATTCCAAATCTGTGTTGAATCGAAAATAAGCGAGAGACTCTGTACCTGTCACTAGGGTTGGATTTTCTCCTAACCGGACTTTCCACAAAGACTAAACCTTCTTTGTCCTTACAAACCCAAAAAGCAACCAAGCTCAGACAACCAGCTGCCTTTAATGACCTAGTTTCACCCGCAAGCCCAAAAACAATCATAGTGACAAGTAACACCTGAAGCTCAATGACATGATTAGTTCACAATTTCCCCACTTAAAGGAAGTGCGCGTCCCAGGGCGCTCTCAAATGGGACCGTATCGCGTTCCCGTGACACAGATGTACACAAGCAATTCTCAATGCGCGAGCAGCCAAACGTGCCCTCTGTCATTGATCAGGTGCAATGTCAGTCCTCATGTAGAACGTGCATCTGCTCTCTGCGATGGTGTGTTTGATATAAAATTTTGCGCGTATACACGGATAAACAAGGTATGTTTATTTTATCAAGCTGGTCACTGAAATAAAGAAAATTCAAAACAGAAATCAGTGTATAAACAAATAGGCACTGACTTTTGAATAATACATTTAATTAATGCAATTATTGTTCATCCCAACTCTGTGCTGACTGGAGAACAAACGAGAGACTTTGTTTTACTTGTCAAACCTGTAACATTTTCTCAAAACTGGAGTTTATACGAAGAAATTCATTCCTGTCTGCTTTATTTATACGGTAAAAGACAGAGTAGATATGAGGTGGGGGATGCTCAGCAGTATCAGTACATCCCTTATAACATACCACTTTTGAATGAAACGAATAAAAGAAGTAGTAACAAAAGAAGTATTAACATGTTCTACCTAACCATTACCATAGTGCTCATTCATAATATTTTATTCCTTTTCCTAATTTGAATTTGTCAACATTTTTAATAGTTTTCGGTCAAAATACGCATGAGGATAGAACAGGAAAGAACAATGTATGTAATCCATTGACAAAAGGAAAACATTTTTTGTAAGAACCACTTTATTGTAAAAACTGTTCAATTAATCAACTTGATTGAAAATTATTTCTAAAACTACTTCTAAATGTCATTGTGTTTAAGTGTCATAAACAAGATACTTGCTGCTTTGAAAAGATGCAGCTGGTTCTCAGGAGAAATTCTAGACGTGACCCTCTGACTTTATTTATGGATAGCATTTAACATTGGTTCTGTTCACGTCAAATTCTATTGCTAAAACCATGGTGAAGAAAACACAAACATCCCAGTGAGAGCAGCAGTAGTGGGGATTCGAGGGGGTTGTTTAGTGTCCGAAGCAGATGTTGCTTCTATTTTCAGTCATTTGAGAGCCGGGCAGTGGAATTCGGACCTTTTTCATAATTGTTACAAAATACCAGTTTACAAAAATGATTATGTTCTAAAATGCTCTGATGAGAATGAGATCAATTAAATAGCCTTAAAGCATACTTTAGTGTATCAGTAATGTATATATGCTTGATTACAGTCTTATGTGTGTATGAGTGGGTTTGTTTGTTTAATGTTTGGACCTAGTTTCATTGAATGTAAATGCAGAGATTACAGCTTAATAAAGGCATAAATAAGTCAGATAAGAATACATACAGTAAAACAGACAATGATGGCTTTAACTAATCTATCAAAAAAAGGGCTTAGATTAGGGCACTTAAATATATGCAGTCCTAGGAATTAATTAACAGATATTTCAAATATTCTTGTGGAAGGCAATTTACAAATTTTAGCAATCACAGAAACTCACCTTGATTCGACATTTGAAGATTCTTCACTGCATATACAAGGTTATAGTATATATAGAAAAGACAGAAATGCAAAGGGTGGTGGAGTTGCAATCTATATTCGACAACATATACCAGTTGAAATGAGAATGGATTTGATGTTACCAAATACTGAAGCTTTATGGCTTCAAGTGCATATTCCACATTTAAAACCAGTGCTAGTTTGCTGTTGTTACCGACCACCCGGTGCAAATTCTGATTATTTTGATGCAATATGTACTATGATTGATAATGTATGCGATCACAGAAATGAAATTTTTATTTTAGGAGACTTTAATATAGACTGGATGTCATCACAAGGTCCCCTTAATAATGAGCTTCACTCCATTACAGAAGCATGTGGCCTTATACAACTTGTGACTGCGCCTACAAGGATATGCCTAAGGAGTGACGGTACAAGAACTTCTTCTTTAATTGATCATATATTCACAAACTCTGGTGACCTTTGTAGCAAAGCAATATCTGTCCCAGTAGGCTGTAGTGATCACAACCTTGTGGCATGTGTAAGGAAAACCAAAATTCCTAAAGAAGGACCTAAAGTAATAGTAAAAAGGTCATATAAATATTTCAATGCAGATAATTTTCGGGAAGATGTTCATAATATTTGTTGGAACGAGGTGCTAATGAGTGATAATTCTGATGAAGCTGTTGAAATTTTTAATAGATTATTTTTAGAGGTAAGTAATAAACATGCCCCTATAATTAAGAAAACTGTTAGGAAAATTAGAGCTGGTTGGATTGACGATGAACTAAAGGACTGCATGGCACAGAGAGATGAGGCAAAAAAAGTTGCAAACAATTCTAATTACGAATCAGATTGGCAAATTCTCGAAAATTGAGAAATTATGTGACTAAATTAAATAACAAGAAAAGAAAGATGTATTACGGTAATCTTATAAGAAATGACAAACATGATAATAAGAAATTATGGCGTATCCTAAATAATATGTTGGGAAGGAATGTTAAAAGTACTCCATCATTTCTTGAATCAGAGGGGCAGTGTATTACAAATCCACTTAATATTGCAAATCATTTAAGTGATTAATTCTCTGAAAAAATTGATAAGCTTCAAAATGAAATGGATCAAATATACAATACTGAGGCAGAAATGCTAATAAGAAGCAAGATTATGGCAGGTAAACATTGTAAATTTGAACTTCTTGAAGTATCAAAGAGTAAGGTAGAGAAATATTTATTATAATGTAAAGAAAAACCGTCAGGTATCAACAATATTGACTCAAAACTTTTGAAATATGTAGCAAAAATAGTTGCTCTTCCAATTACTCACATTCTAAATTTAAGTTTACGTCAGAGTGTCAACCCCCAAGCCTGGAAAACTGCAAAAATTGTACCATTGCCAAAGAATCCAACTGTGCCTTTCTGTGGCCCTAACAGTAGACTGATAAGTTTGCTGCCAACCCTGAGTAAAATTATGGAAAGAATAGTTTTTGAACAAATTCAGATTTATTTTTCACATAACAATTTAAATACAGATTTTCAGCATGCATACAGAGCTGATCATTCAACTACTACAGCTATGGCTCAAATGACAAATGATTGGCTCACAGCACTTGACAATAAGAGGTTGGCAGGAGCAGTTTTATTAGATTTTAGCTCAGCGTTTGATCTCATTGATCATAATATTCTACTTAGAAAAATGCAATGTTATGGTTTCAGTCCAGCAGCATCACTTTGGTTTCAGAGTTACCTAGAAAACAGGAAACAGACTGTATTCTTTAATGGCAGTTTTTCAGAAGAAAAAAACATCTGCTGTGGCATACCGCAGGGAAGCTGCCTGGGTCCATTCCTGTTTTCTATGTATACAAACGATTTGCCTCTAGTCTTACAAAAAGCTAAAATATCTATGTACGCAGATGACTCAACAATTTATTCATCACAACCTACAATCAATGAGCTTCAAAGTGTTTTAGTGGAAGAATTAAGATGTGTTCATCAGTGGGTTATAAACAATAAACTAGCCCTAAACATCGGTAAAACTAAATGCATTGTTATTGGAACCAGATATATGCTGCTGGATAAGCCCAAATTAAACCTAATTGTGAGAGATACAATTGTTGAACAGGTACAAGAGACTAAACTTCTTAGTGTAGAAATTGATAACAAATTGTCTTGGTCCAAACACATCAGCTCTGTAGCACAGAGGATGGGCAGGAGTCTCTCATTGATTAAAAGATGTTTACATTTGCTACCGTCTAACATGGGAGGAGATGTCATAAAAACCCTTGTACTCTCACAGTTAGATTATTGTTCTGAAATCTGGTCTTGTGCTGCTGTCTCTTATATTAAGACACTTCAAACAATACAAAACAAGGCAGCTCGTTGTGTTCTTAAATGTCCTTAAAAAACTCGTGTAAATTGGATGCATGATATGTTATTATGGCTAAAGGTTAGAGAGAGATGTGATGCCTCTTTGCTGAAACTAACAAGAAATGTTATAGACTAAATTACCAAATGTGCTTTATCAAGAGCTGTCTTTTAGTTCTGATGGGCACAGCTATGAAACGAAACATGCCATAGATGGCAGAACCTACCTAAAATAAAAACTAATTATGGTAAAAATACTGTCAAATTCCGATCCATGTCTATTTGGAACAATTTACCAAATTACATTATTAATTCAAATAGTAAACAACAATTTAAATTTTTATTAAAGAGGCATCTTCTCTCTGATTAAACCTGTAATTGTATTGTGTAAAATTGTTTATATTGTAATTCCATAGTGATGAAGTCTCTGTTTGCCATTATGTAATGTGGGAGCATTCGAAATAAGCTCCTACTACCTGGAACCACTGGCCAGTGTCAGTGTTGATTGACATTGATATGATCTAAATTCGAACGCACCTACAAAAACAAGGTCCAGTGTGTGTGTGTGTATGAATGTATGTGTTGTTGTTTTGTGTTTTTATTTCATATGTGTACTGTCATTATTGTATTTCCGCCAAAGGCTCTTTAATTGTGATTATGACTCCAGGAAGAATAGCTGTTTTCACACAGCTAATGGAGATCTAAATAAATAAATACAAATACAGAAACTCACAAGTCATTAACTTTCTCACTCTTTTCCAGAGGATCATACATTCATTAACCCTCCCTAACATAAATACTCACATTATTTTATGATGGTTCAAAGCTCAGATCCAACAGCTCCAGATAAATCAAAGTCCTCGAGACTCTCTCTTCAGCTTATTGACGCAAAACCAAAATGTAAAAAAAAAAAACTGTAATCATCACTCACTCCAAAGAAATTTAATCCAGCTCTATCTTCAATTAAACATCTTTCCTTCTACCAGCAAAAATCATAAAAATAAATTCGTTTGGAGCAGAGTTTCTTCTATTTGCTGAATTTTTCCTCTGGGCATCAGTAGCTGATATGTCCATGGGTCATCTGGCTACATGCAGGAAGTCTGTAATATAAAAAAGCCAAAATCAATACTGATAATAAGCCATCAACTGAACAAAGGAGGTCAGTGCGACCAGACAGCGAGGGATTAAAGCTGACGAGCTTGTCTGGGTATAGTACTCTGGACTTAAATGCAAGTTCAGAGCTGAGTGCTTCTATACATATTGGTGTTCTGGTGTTCCTTTGACATGACCAGGAGAAATTCTTTTCATTGTTCCATTCCAAACACATTGCTGTATTCTAACATTGGACCATTTTTAGTTCTGTATTTACGCTTTAGTCATTAAAAAGTTAGCATTTCTTCCACCAAACTTTCCAACGATCTCTGCAACATCAGTGCGCTAGATTCACAGCTCAAGTTACTAACACATACAACCATGTGTTTGAAACTGAATTATTTTTGAGTGGTGCAAAAGTCTCAGTATTGTTAACTTTGTGTGTAAAACAGAATGGACTCTGAGGGCCTTTATGGAAGGTCAACTGATTTTAGCAAAATCAGCAAAAATGCTGGCAGGAATTCATTTATTCATTTTCTGAACGGCTTATCCTGTTCATAAATACTGATGGCCAAAAAAGAATCAATTTGTGGTTTTTAGTGGTTTGCACGGTGGCAAAGTTGTTAGCACAGTGGCCTCACAGCAAGAATATCGGAAATCGACTCTCAGAGTGGGGGTGGGGCTTGAAACACTTGCTTTTCTGTGCAGAGTTTGCATGTTCTTCCTGTGTATGTGTAAGTTTTCTCCGGGTCCACTGGTTTCCTCCTACTCTCCAAAAAACATGCATGTTAGTTAGTTTAGCTGCCACAAAATTGTCACTAGAAAATAGTGTGTGTGTATGATTCTAAATGTGTGGCTTTGCACTTTACTGGTGACCTGTTCAGGATGTACCCTGCCTCTCACCTGAATTCAGCCCAACCTCACTGGGCTGAATTGCAATGACATGAACAAATTTTGTAACTGATGGAGGATCACATCCAGTTACGTAGATTGGCTTTGTTTTAAAACTTGTTACAATTTGCACTTAAATACAAAATATTCTTCTGCTTTTTGTAAAATTAGCTGAGGTTTTTTAATTATATAAATCTTATAAAACAGTTGATTAATAGTAAATGCTGGGTTGAAGTCACAATGTAAAGTGGGCCAGAATGAACCAATTAATATAGTCCTACAAGAGAAACACATTACCTGATTTCCTCAGTGTTTAAGGAACTCAATCAAATCTCATGTCCGTCACTTTGATACTGGGTCGTTACACTCAGCAGGACTATTAACTAAGAGGTTTAAATATATGCACGAAGAGGGAGAATTTACTGCATGCTGCTGAATACTTCCTGACAGATTTACAATAAAAACATTCAACCATGTAAGAACAAACGAGAACATTTTTGTTAACATTGTTGATACCCGCACCCAAACAAAAAAAACTATTGGTATACTGTGTAAACAGTTTGGATGCAGGGCCAGTAGTTTTTATTTTTATTTATTTATTTATTTATTTCGGTCACAGTGCAACCTCATATCAATGAAATAAAGAAAACAACCATATTCCAGCAAAGGACCGAAAAGGTAACGGCTGAAGCAAACGCTTATTACGCCGACCCTTTTTTTTTTTTTTTTTATGTCATAATAAAAGCAAAAAGACATAAGTAAATACTAAGCCATCATAATTGTTATAACGCATAACATAATACTTTGTAATATCATAATACATCATAACATAATCATAACACATCATAACATATAACATAATCATAACACATCATAACATATAACATAATCATAACACATATTCGTAACACATAACATAATCATAACACATCATAATTGTTTACTTTTTATAGAAGCTTGAATTTAACCATCAAGACTTGCATATTTTTTAAGTATTAATAACTTAAATTTCTTTTTTAAACATAAAAGATTTAAACACAATTTAAGTTCATCATTACAATTATTCCAAAGATCCACACCTTTAATAGAAATACAGAATTTTTTAACATTTGTTCTAAATTTATTTTTAATGAACACATCATTTCCTCTTAGTTCGTATGGACTTTTCCTAATAATAAACATATTTTGTAGAGAGTTTGACATCATGTTTTTTTTTATCTTAAACATAAATTTTAAAGTGTGTAATTCCACTAAATCATAGAACTTTAATGTTTTTAAATTTATAAATAGATTATTGGTAGGTTGATTATAAGATGAGAATGTTATTGCTCGTATTGCTTTTTTTTGTAAAATATAAATTGGTTTTGTGTTAGTTTTGTACGTATTTCCCCAAATCTCGATACAATAAGTTATATATGGAAGTACTAATGTATTATATAACATAAACAAACTTTTTTTATTTAGGACAAATCTGAATTTATAAATGATTGCTATTACTTTAGACAGTTTATTTTTTGTATAATTTATGTGTGATTTCCAGCTTAATTTGTGATCTATAATCATTCCAAGGAACTTACTGTCGTAAGCTCGTTCCAATGGGGTGTTATTAAGCATAATTTGAATTTGTTTAGGTACTTTTAATTTTGTAAATACAATAAATTTCGTTTTTTCAATATTTAATGATAATTTATTTATGTCAAACCATATTTTTATTTTACTCAATTCTCTTTCAACTGATTGTATCATTTGGTTCAGGTCTTTTCCTGAAAAGTAAAGAGTAGTGTCGTCTGCAAACAGTACATAATTTATTAGTTTGGATGTGTAACACAAATCATTGATGTACAGGATAAAGAGTTTAGGCCCCAGCGTTGAGCCTTGTGGAATTCCACATATGACTTTTAATAAATCAGATTTTTCCTCCTTTATTTGTACATATTGATATCTATTTTCTAAGTAGCTCTGAAGCCATGTATATGCAGCTCCTCGAAAACCAAATCTGTCTAGTTTGCTCAGTAATATATTATGATCTATGGTGTCGAAAGCTTTCTTAAGGTCTATGAAAATACCGATGCCATAATTATTTGAGTCTATTGATGTAGTAATATTTTCTATTAGTTCTGTAACAGCCATATTAGTGGATCGGTTTTGTCTAAACCCATATTGTTTGTCACTAAGGAGCTGGTGTTTCTCTATAAATTTATCTAATCTTATTACAAATACTTTTTCTATTATTTTTGAAAACTGTGGAAGTATGGATATAGGCCGATAATTTGAAAATAATTGTTTATTGCCATTTTTATAGACTGGAATAACTCTAGTTATTTTCATTTTTTCAGGAAATTTACCGATTTGAAAAGACTTATTGCAAATATATGTTAGAGGCTGTGCAATATGTTCTATTGTATTCTTTATTAAATTCATATCAATGTTAAGTGTATCTTTAGATGTTTTTGATTTAAATTGCTTTACTATTTTAATTATTTCATTTTCATTTGTTGGGTTTAAATAAAATGTAAAAGGATTTCTGTTTACAGCATCACTTGGACTTATGTTATGCTTCTCAATACTTTCAGCCAAGGTATTTCCTACATTAACAAAATAATGATTAAATTCTTCTATAATTTCTTTTATATTTTCCAGCTTTGAGCTTTTGTTCATGAATTGTTTTGGTATTTTATATTTTTTATCTTTTATTTTAATTATTTTATTAATGACATTCCATGTTCCCTTAATATTTTCTTTTTGTTCTTCAAATAATTTATGAAAGTATTCTTTTTTGGTTTTCCGCAAAATACTAGAATCCTCAAACAAATTAAAAACAGAACGTTATCAGCGCACATGACTAACAATTCTATGCAACAGCAATTCCTGATTCAATTTTTTTTTTTTTTGCAAAAAGGAAGTGACTGAGCATCCTGTTCTAATTATCTATTGACCAGACCTTAGGGGCTGACCTAATCCCATTGCTAACCAGCGTTTAGACGGCAAATGTGGGAATGATGTAAAATGTACAATAGCTGATACATCGGGACAAAAATTTAAAAGGTAGGCTAGACAGTGGTAACAAAAATTCAAGAGATCATTATTAACCAACAGACTATTTGGGGATAAATTTTCACCAATATCACATGTTCCAAAATACCATTTAAAGTTTAATGCAACAATGGTGAAACTGCTTTGTAAGGGTACAAGAATTTTGGGATGCTTATTAAGATGTTTCCACTAAAAGACTTATCCACAGTGTAAGCACTAACAAGTTCAAAACCACTGAACTGAGTTGTGAGTGACTAAATAATCCTAATCTCCATTAAATTGTATCCTGATGCCACAATCCAGCTCAAGACCCAAGAATTTAAAGTGCAAGTTGTCCTGATCAGCGTTTTCACATCTGTACAAAAGTAGAGATGTTGTTTTTATTGTTGGAATCCTTCTATTTCTAGAGATAATGGAGTCTGCACCTGGATACTTATCTGTTTTTGTACCGTCGGCCAAGGCTGAACAAGCCGATGCGGCAGCTGCAGCTCCTTCCACACATGATGCAAATGTGATAGGCAGCATAAGTCATGAGGGGAGCACCCTTGTGCCCTTGCACTAAATTTCTCTGTTCTCGTCGGCCTGCTTGATACTGATTTTGACAGCTGTACGCCACCTGTAGCTTACTGAGGCGAGGTCTGCTGCGTTGATGTTGCACAACTTCAGATCCCTCTTGCAGGCATCTTTGTGCCCCGGGGCAGGCCGTCCATTTAGCCGCATTCCTGTGGCGAGCTCATTGTAGAGGATGTCCCACGAGATGTAAAAACTGTAACATAATGGAACTGTTTGTCCCCAGGAAATATGTTAATTCTACAATTATTGAAAATAGTCAAACATACATTTTTAGTTAACATGTTGGATAAGCAGAACAAGACAGTATGGTATGCTAACATGTTTAAATCTAAGATAAAAGTTTTTGTTACCGGTGGCCGAATGGTAACAAAAAGATTTCTTTGCAGGTTCTGTTTCGCAGGGAGACCACACTCAGGGTAGAGTTGAAAACATTAATTTTAATTCCAAGACAGCTCTTCACAATATTCAACCACACTACTAGTTTACCTTCTACAACTCTGACAGTTCAAATTACCAACAGTTATTTAACGGTTCGCTTTTGTTATATTTAAAATGTAATCAACCGCTTTTGTTGTGTAGGAGAGGGAATGAGGAGGATCCAAATGCAGGTTTAACAGTTTATTAAGTGTTGAACAAAGGAATCCACAGCAGAGAGATAACGGCTTCAGGCAGTGCTGGATGGCCAAGAGGAAGGGCTGAAGGTTCCTGTGAGGAGAATAAGAAAATTAGTCTGATATCAAAATTTGACTCAGCTTAGAGGTGGTCAGTTTACCACTAGAATCGTTGAAGACCTGACAGAGACTGCTTGCTTGCTTGTAGAATGTCGCGAGATACCAGTGTTGGTATATTATGCCTAACAGGGAACCGAAATCCCCTGTGATTTGTGTGGGTGACACCAGGTCTTTTATAGCCACCGGTAAGTCTGTGCAGCTGGGAGCAATCAGCCAATCATCCCGTTAGAAGCCATCCAGCACCTGTGAGTTTTGGGGGAGAAAAAAAAACAAACAAGCAGGCCTAAAAGGCCTCACACCACAGCTTTTAACTGTCTGTCTCCATAACCCACCAGTCGTTGCTGTCATGGTAACAGTTTTTCTAACCAAATAATCCCAGACACTCTACTTAACATGGCTTACATCTTACAGGCTGTACCATCAGGAGGAAGTTCAACAAATACATAAGTATTTTACTACATTACAAAAGTCCCGGCCGCACCGAATTGGACAAAGCAGCTTAGGAAATGGATGAATAGAATCGGAGTCACCTGCAAATCCCATCACACTTTAGAGCAACGGCAACCATACTGGTGCCAACTTTTTACAAACTGGTTTGACCCATCTTCCTCCACAAGTATTAACTTCCGCTCACTTTTTTATTGATTTGCATCCATCTCGTTAAAACAGTTTTTTTAAGACCTGGTCCCAGAGGACAGCGGTACAAAAAGCATCTTTTTACCACCATCATTTTATCACATACTGACTTACTGCTGAAATCCATTCACTTTCTGTCAAGTTTCTATTCCATTCTGTATGTGTCGTTCCTTATGTTTTCAGTTTGAGGTGATGGGAAAATCTCTAGTGTAGAGCTCAAGCATACAGGATTTGCATGTTGGAATGTGGGCGATGACAAGCAGTGAGGTACTCCAACATGTGCAAAAATTCTTCTTTGGCTGGGATGTACAGAAAATATGTGGTTTAATTTGTGCTTGACTTCTAACTGATACATTTTTTTTTTTATGTATAGAGTGTTTATCTTCATTTGACCAACTTTTAGTGTGAATTTCCCCACAAGTCTTTCAGCTGCCCGAGATGCTGACATACCCTTTTTATAATGTTTTTTTAACAGGCTTCAAATGTCTAAAAAAATATGGAAATAGTGAGAGGCAGAAGTAGAACTTTTCTCCCAAAGTCACAATATTTCTTAAAATGACAAATTCTGAAAAAGATTTAAATTCTTTGGCATTGAAAGCAACCCGAAAAAAAAAAAAAGAAACTTGGGGTAGAGATTGGCTGAACATGACTACAGGCTGTGGATCAGGTAGACACTGGCCGGGGGACAAATTCTGCACCTGCACACTTTAAAGCAGGGATGTGTGAGGAAAAGAACATGCAACACACTGAATGCAATCACTAGAGAAACAAGGACGTCATTCTCAAGAAAGCAAATTGTTTTGAGACCACACTCATCAAAATTGACTTCTGCCGCCTAAATAGCCACCACAAAGGGGCGGAAAAAGTCGGAATAAATCTAAAATAAAGAGAAACAGGAAAACAAAACTTGATGCCCTTAAGTAGCTTCAAGCAAAAATGGGGACAGCCACAGTAAGCAGCTCCAATGCTGCACTTGTCAGTCCATAAGACCATTCTGACCCTTCCTGCAAAGAAACAAAGATAAGTCACATCACGCTCTCCTGATAAAAAAAAATGCAGGATTCCCTTAACAAAATCTCCCTTCAGAATAGGAATCCACTTTGTGCTTGCAGTTGATTGGGGGGATTTAAGAAAGATATCAAACACAACACATTTTAAAGAAACTATATCACAAAAGAAACTGAAGAAATGGACACTTACCAGTAACCCAGTCACAAAATCCTTTATGTCACACCAAACAAAAATGGAAGCAGGACTAATGAGTGATTCCCTGGGCCATGAAACACCATTTAGTTCTTCTTTCGGCATTTCCCTTCAGAGGTCGCCACAGCAAGTCAGTTTCTTCCATCTAACCCTATCTGCTGTATCCTCTTCAGTCCCGCCAACTATCTCCATGTCTTCCTTCACTTTATCCTTCACTGAACCTCCTCTTTGGTCTTCCTCTAGGCCTCTTTCCTCGTGGTTGCAAACCCAGCATCCTTCTTCCGATGTACTTCTCTCTCTTCTCTGCACATGCCCAAACCATCTCAGTCTGGCCTCTCTGACTTTATCTCCAAAACCTCAAACATGTGCTGTTCCTCTGATCCTGTCCATCCTGGTCACTCCCAGAGAGATCCTCAGCATCTTCATCTCTGCTACCTCCATCTCTGTTTCCTGCCTTTTCCTCAGTGCCACTGTCTTTAAACCAAACACCATGGCCGGTCTCACCACAGTTTTGTACAATTTCCCTTTCATTTTAGTTACCTTAATATATATATATATATATATATATATGTATATATATACATATATACATATATGTATGTTAAATATCTCCCACTACCTCCATGAATCTACAGTAGGTACCATCTTCAGAGCAGCTTCAGTAAAAGATTCCTTCAACCCCGCTGGCAAGAGGAGCGGTACAGAAAATCATTTCTGCTGTCCATCATCAAACTTTTTAACCTTTCATCCTTTAGTTTGTAACCACCAGTCTAGAGGTAGTAACAGATTCTTCTTCCTTTTTTTCTGTTTGCACTGCAGCACTCAAATCTCCCTTAGGGGATCAATACAGTATTTTCAATTCAACATATGATACATAATATATTTTTAGCTAAATATCCATGACGATGTTATAGTTAAAAATAAATCAAATAAACTCTGCTATTTATTCACATGGTTACTTTTTTATTTTAGAAGTGATATTTGCATTAGCAAATGCCGAACATCACTTACCATCTGCAAGTTCAATATACTAGGATTTGAACGCATGCCAGTTTAAACAAACGATAGCATGCAAGATTGCTAAGAGTCATGAATGCAGATGAAGCAAGAAGCCAGAAAAGACAGAGACAGGTTGAAATACTAGCCCGGTATTAACCATTAGTTTCCGGGCTTCTAGTGCCAGATGGATCTGCTACGCTGCCTTCAAAGGGCAACGCGGGAAATCTTTTAATGCTGACAATCCAGAAACTCTTGGTGAGTACAGGGCAAGTGAAGGTTAATACCTGTAAAAACTTAATACCTGTATCAGGGACATAAAGACTTGGATGACAATGAATTATCTCTTTTTAAACTCAGATAAGACTGAAGTTATTATAGTAGGTCCTAAAAATCTGAAAGATGTTTTTACTGACCAAGCAGTCTTCTTTGACGAAGTAACTGTGGCCTCTGGCCTCACAGTTAGAAACCTAGGAGTTTTATTTGATCCAGATTTATCATTTAAAGCTCAAGTAGCACAGGCTTGTAAAACCTCCTTCGCACCTTTCTAGAATCCGAAATATCTTATGTAAAAGTGATGCTGAAAAACTCATCCATTCATTTGTTACATCGAGATTGGATCATTGTAACGCTTTGCTCGCAGCATGCCCTAAGTCTTCCCTAAAAAGTCTTCAGCTGGTTCAAAATGCAGCAGCAAGACTATTAGCAGGAACTCATAGAAGAGATCATATTACTCCTGTGCTAGCGTCTCTCCATTGGCTTCCAATTGAGTTTAGGATCAAGTTTAAAATCATCTTACTAACCTACAAGGCCCTAAACGGCATGGCTCCATCCTACATTAGTGAACTTATAGTACCTTATCAACCAAGCAGAACACTCCCCTCACAAAATGCAGGGCTGTTGGTGGTTCCTAGGATTTCTAAAAGTACAGTTGGAGGTAAAGCCTTTAGCTACCAAGCTCCAGTTTTATGAAATAAGCTCCCAGCTCAAGTGAGAGAGGCAGACAGTATTCCTACATTTAAAGGGAGGCGTAAAGCATTCCTGTTTGAACAAGCTTATCAACAGGCCAGATAGAAACAGATTCATTTAGCTGATATAATTACTAGTTGGCTGCTAGATAGTAGAAGCTGGGGAAAGTATGGTACATTGGGGTTCTGTCCTCTAATTCTATCTACTATTCTCTGCCAGACTGCCTTGACCCTTTCCCCTTTACCCCCTACGCTAACCAGGGTCTGTACCCCCTACCCTAAACCCTGGCTTTCTATCTAATTAATTGTTCTCTATTGTCTGTTTATTTAGAATTACACTGCTAGTTGGTACAATACAATTCACACCGAGGAGATCTCCAAGCTTCATCATCCCCGCTCCATCAGAATGAAATCCATCTACACATCCCCGTCCAGGGCATCGCTGGGCTGAGGATTCCCCCGTGTAACCATCAGGATGAAGAACATCTACTCATCCCCGTACTGGACATCTTCGGGCTGAGGAGTCTCCCGTGTTTCCATCAGGATGAAAAACATCTATTGACTTCTTTAGATATTTAGCTGTATTTTGCTGGGTTTGCGGGACTTGGAAGCCAGTCACTTCTGTGTTGCCCGCTTCCAGGGGGGGCGGGAGACACCCAGAGATACGGTTGTGTGGTTTTTTATGAGGGGAGACGGGCCCGGAGGCGGTCTCGCCTGGCCCTGCCGGGGCCCCTCGTCACCAGTTGGGGTTAAGAGGTGCACTGGGGTTAGCAACACTAGAGAGTTGGCAGGACTACAGGTGAGGGGCTAGGGTAGCGAAGAGAGACATTAGGTGTGCGGAGGTGGTCCTTGGGCTGCCTGGGTCGGGCACCTGGCTGTGTGTTGGGCTGTGGTGATTGCATATGGGGAGGCCTGGCCCTGCTGGGCCCCCGGTTGAGCCCTGGCTTGGGGGTTGTCGGGTCCCTGGGCCTTTGGGGTGAGTGCTCTCCTCTTGGTCTGGGCCTTGACTTCTGTCACCCCCTGGGCTCGCCTAGGGCCGTGAGGTACGGTTGCCGCGTCTGCCCCGAGGCCTGTGGGTCCTGGCATCGGGGAGGCCCGTGCCCCTTGGTGCTGGGATGGCCCTGGCAGGGGTTTCTCTATGCGCCTTGCTGGGTGGGCGGGCGGCTCCTCGGCCCGGTCTCGGGTCCCGGGATCTGGATGGGCATGGGCCCGGGTTGCTTGTGTCTCTGCCTCCCTCGTTCCAATCTTTTGGGGCTGGTGACGATCCGTTGGTCCTAATAAGCACATGGTTCACATCGGCAGCCTGCATGTACTTTCACTCACACTCGCACACTATATCACTCTGTTTACTGTCCGCTATGTTCCTTGCTTCCAACCAATTTTATTATAGCTCTAGCAACATGTGTTTGTGTTGTACATAATTTGCTATAGAAGGTTTTTTGTGTGTGTCAGTTTTATCACTGGTTTAAACTCTTGTTTGTACTTTTTTTTTCCCCTCAGATAATCCAGCAGGTTGGTTGTGATGCAGAATTCTGCAACTTCAGATTTTCTCTTTACTTTCTCCCCTTTTCTTCTTCTTCTGTACCCTATTCCTCCTCTTTTTCACCCCACCTACTCCTGCCCCTCTCCTTAGTAATTCCTGTCAGGTCCAGCACAGAAAGCACATATATTTTGATTGTAAAGCATTTAAAATAAACAAATAAAGCTTGAAAATAAAGCTAAAAAAAAAAAAGATATTTAGCTGTAGAGTAGAATAGGCTAATATTTAAACAATAATCTTTGACACATTGGTTGGGAGGGATCTCTCTTTCATGTGGATCCCCATGAGGTTTCTTATTTTTTCCCCACTGATGGGTTTTTTAGGAGTTTTTCATCACCGAGAAGGAGAGTCTAAGGGCATAAATGTGCTAGTCTTGTTTAGTTAGCATTTGTTAGTTGTTTTTCTTGCTGTGTATTTGTGTTAATACATTCCTCTTTTTCTTGTGAAGCCCATTGAGACGGAAATTCTGTGATTTTGGGCTATACAAATAAAATTGAAATGAATTGAATGTCCGATAGTGTCTTTCCTAGATTGGGAATGCTTGAATTTGATAAATCTAAAAAGGTTCAAATATCCTAAATAAGTTATGAACCTGTTCAAATAATTTGTAAACCAACAATTACACAGTGTAACAACAGTTACACAGTGCCTTCCAGTAGTCAGAAGGATCCATGCACTTTGGAAAAACAGCAAATCCGGGTGCTATCAATGATGTACTTTTTAATTCATTCATGCATCGTTTGAATCATCTATCCGGAACAAGGTTGTAGGGGGGGGGGGCGTCCCTGCTAACCCAGCTGATTACTTTTTAAATAATTTTTATCAAACATCTCAAAATAACTTTTTACAAGTTGTTGTGGAATTTTCTTAACGAGACGTCACACAAATGAGAAGTAAAAAGTTGAATTTAATGAAGTAAAAAGGTTAAATGTGTTAAGAAATGTGGACTCTGTGGGAGCTGTTTTGGAGGGGAGGATGAGGGCTTTGGTGAAGGGTATCCTGAAAAACCCCCATCACCCTCTTCATGATGTTATCACGACCCAGGAAACAACCCGAAGTAAGAGGATCCTCTCACTGTGCTGCAGGACTGAGCACTTTAGGAGGTCATTCATCCCTTCAGTCCTCAGACAATTTAATCAATCATATTTTTCTGGAAGGAACTGACTCCTGTATTTTATTATGCATGTATGCTGTTTTTACTTATTTTGTATGTACAGTTTGTGTGATTTCTGTTGCTGCTGGACACCAGAATTTCTCCTGCGGGAGATTAAAAAAGTTTTTATCTATCTATCTATCTATCTATCTATCTATCTGTCTGTCTGTCTGTCTGTCTGTCTGTCTGTCTGTCTAAATGCTGCAGCATTGGAAGTTCATGCAAACCAAAGTTTGATTGGCAAAAGTTCAACAATTTGTCCAAACTCCCACGTTTTAAGCACCTCTGTTGTTAGGGTGGGCTTCTTTGTTGCCAGGCCGAATGTCTTATTCTGATAGGCTATGCAGATTTGGTTGGGCTAAACATTATATTTGATAGGCTAATAATTTTTCTACGGGCTGAACAAACTTAATATGCTGTTATCTTGCACCTGCAGCTTACCGGACAGAGGCTGTATTGAGTTTGTAAAATACATCTTTGCTTGGCCTTGAGCAGCTTGGAGTCTGTGTGAACAGGCTGGAACAAGATTCTCGCACCATGGATGTTAGATAGATGTCTTGTTTCAGCATATCAGGTTAATTAAAAATACCCATTGTCACTACTATTAAACTAATATTAAAGTAAGATTAATATTTCAAAGTGAATATTAATCTTACTTAATCTTAAATTTTCTACCACAATGTCCATGTACGTGAGTTCAAAATGAGAAATGACACCTGAAGTCAAGCTTCGTCACATTGAAGCTAAACCAAAAAGTGTAAATATGACACAAAGTAGAAACAATGTCAAAATTCACTGTCCAACTCCATCTGAAAAAAATCCCCTATAGAAGACAGAAAAATGTACTTTTAAGAGGTGAGAAAAAGCTATTTGTTAAAATTAGATATGTTTACTTTAAAAGACATTTAGTGCTACAATAGTCTTTTATTTACATTGAAGGAAAACAAGAAGGAATTTACATGCTTCAACTAAAAACTGAAGTATAATCAACACGTTCATGAATGTTTCCAGTAGTTTTCACTGCAAATAAATGTGCAAATGCTTGATTCCACCGATAAACTGATTGTTATTCGAAGAGATAAAGAAAATAAAGGACTGTTGCAAGTGGTCGTAAGTTAATCTTTTTTTTCCACAACTGAGAAAAATGTTGGTTATACTTACACCAGCGTTTCTCAACCAGTGTTCTGCGGCACACTTTTGTACCGTGAGAGATCGTCAGATGTGTCGTGAGAAATGATCCTATTTCACCTCATACGGTGATCGGAATCTACAGGTAACTACCAAAAATTTTGGTTGATCTCATGGTGTTTGCGCAAAAAATGAATAAAGCATATTGATTTATGTTCATTATGATGAAGTTCATTGTGAGGAAGTTTAAGAAGATGAAGGGAGTGCTGAAGACTAAATGGTGGAAGCTGAAAAAGGAAGAGTGCCGCTCGAATTTTATAAAGAAGTTGAGACAGGCTCTTGGTGGGCAGGAGATGCTGTCAGATGACTGGACAACTACAGCTAATGTGATCAGGGAGACAGGCAAGAGAGTACTTGGTGTGTCATCTGGAAGGAAGATAGATAAAGAGACTTGGTGGTGGAATGAGGAGGTGCAGGATTGTATCAAACGAAAGAGGCTGGCTAAGAAGAAGTGGGACACTGAGAGGACTGAGGAGAGTAGGCAAAAATACAGGTCGATAAAGCATAACATTAAAGTAGAGGTGGCAAAGGCAAAACAAGCAGCCTTCGACGACTTGTATGCTAAGTTAACAACAAGGAGGGAGGGATGGACCTATACAGGTTGGCAAGACAGAGAGACAACAATGGGAAGGATGTGCAGCAAGTTAGGGTGATCAAAGACCGGAATGGATGTCTCTTGACAGGTGCCAGTAATGTGATGGGAAGATAGAAAAAGTACTTTGAAGAGTTGATGAATGAAGAAAATGAAAGGGAACAAAGAGTAGAAGACGTTACCATAGTGGAGTGGAAAGTGACTAGGATTAGTAAGGTAGAAATAAAGAGGGCACTAAAGAGGATGAAGAGTGGAAAGGTTCTCGGCCCTGACGATATCCCTGAAGAAGTATGGAATTGTTTAGGTAAGGTGGCAGAAGAGTTTCTGACTGGGCTGTTTAACAGGATATGAGAAAGTGAGAAGATGCCTGATGAATGGAGAAGTGGTGTGCTGGTTCCTTTTTTTAAGAACAAGGAAGATGTGCGGAGTTGTGGTAACTACAGAGGAATAAAACTGATCAGTCATACGATGAAGTTATGGGAAAAAGTTGTCGAAGCTAGGCTAAGGTCTGAAGTAAGAATTTGTGAGCAGCAGTATGATTTTATGCCTAAAAAGAGCACTGCAGATGCAGTATTTGCCTTGAGGATGCTAATAGAGAAGTACAGGGAAGGTCAGAGGGAGCTGCACTGTGTCTTCGTAGATCTAGAGAAAGCGTATGACAGGGTACCTAGAGAAGAACTATGGTATTGTATGAGGAAGTCTGGTGTGACAGAGAAGTATGTTAGAGCGGTGCAGGACATGTATGAGGGCTGTAAGACAGTGGTGAGGTGTGCTGTAGGTGTGACAGAGGAGTTCAGTGTGGAGGTGGGACTACATTACGGATCTGCTCTGAGTCCTTTGCTGTTTGCTATGGTGATGGACAGGCTGACAGACGAGGTTAGACAGGAATCTCCATGGACAATGATGTTTGCAGATGACATTGTGATCTGTAGTGAGAGGAGGGAAGAGGTAGAGGAAAAGCTGGAGAGGTGGAGGTTTGCACTAGAAAGAAGAGGAATGAAGATCAGTCAGAGTAAGACAGAGTACATGTGTGTGAATGAGAGGGATCCAAATGGAAAAGTGAGGTTACAGGGAGAAAAGATAAAGAAGGTGGAAGATTTTAAGTATTTAG
Organism: Neostethus bicornis; assembly: GCA_902685375.1. Taxonomy (NCBI): domain Eukaryota; kingdom Metazoa; phylum Chordata; class Actinopteri; order Atheriniformes; family Phallostethidae; genus Neostethus; species Neostethus bicornis. The sequence continues at coordinate 13,956,336 of LR738564.1, forward strand.
GATCAACAGTCCAGAGCAATGGAGAGTGTGGAAAAGAGGTGAAGAAGCGTGTTCAAGCAGGCTGGAACGGGCGGAGAAAAGTATCAGGTGTGATGTGTGACAGAAGAGTTTCAGCTAAAATGAAAGGAAAAGTGTACAAAACCGTGGTGAGACCGGCCATGCTGTTTGGTCTAGAGACAGTGCCACTGAGGAAAAGACAGGAAGCAGAGATGGAGGGAGCAGAGATGAAGATGCTGAGGATCTCTCTGGGAGTAACCAGGATGGACAGGATCAGAAATGAGTATATCAGAGGAACCGCACATGTTAGAGGTTTTGGAGATAAAGTCAGGGAGGCCAGACTGAGATGGTTTGGACATGTACAGAGAGACCGAGTACATCGGCAGAAGGATTCTGGGTTTGGAACCACCAGGAAAGAGGGCTAGAGGAAGGCCAAAGGTTCATGGATACAGTGAAGGAAGACATGAAGTTAGTTGGCGTGACCGAAGAGGATGCAGCAGATAGGTTTGGATGGAAGAAACTGACTTGCTGTGGCGACCCCTGAAGGGAAATGCCGAAAGGAGAAGAAGAAGATTTATGTTCATCATCATAAAATCTTGTAATTTTATTTAGAGACAGGCCGGACTGCCCTGCGATAGGCAGTCTACTGTAACCATAGCAACTCACTCTTCTTCTCTGCTTCTTTGTTGCATGCTGTTGTCTAACCCTTCCCAAAAACTACGCCACCTACTGAATCGTATTTTCTACATGGTTTCGAAACATTATGAGAAAATTTAAGTTGCACTTTAAAGCAGAAAAATGGTGAATTCTAATGAAATCTAATATTTTCTGCAAGACATTAAAGAATAAAAAGTTTCTCTTGCATTCCGGGTAAATCCTCTGAAAGGCGTATAGTCTGGAACTAAACATGTTAATACGGCAAATAAGGTAAAGAAAAACTTTCAAAAGGGCAGAAAAACTAAGACACATTGTTGCATAAAAAATGCTTTTGATTAAGTAATTACACCATTTAAATTTATTTAGAGAATCTTTTTTATTATTTTTAGTTTATGGTGTGCCTCAAGTTTTTTTTTCAATGGAAAAATGTACCTTGGCATGAAAAAGTTTAAAAAACACTGTCTTAGCCTATGATGTAATGATACGGAATTATTTGTATTTTATCTAAAAATGAAAGCATAGGTTTGTAAAATTTAGCGTTTTCTCTACGGAAAAGACATCATGGAAAAGCCCAAGCAGAAACCACCAAACTTTATTACAGACTCAATGTCCTTGTTTGTACATCAATAATGAACATCAGAATAAATATGGCTCTGATTTCAAGGTACATAAATTACCCAACAAAAATGCCCTGTCCAGACAAACAAGCAACACAAAGTGCACAAATTCATCTCTTTAAAGTCCACTGCATCACATACCAGAACAGCTCTTTTGTTTGTAGAGAAAGAACTTAAAGCTTACATTAAAAAAAAAAAAAACAAAAACTCAGTTTTCCCGGACACTATCAATTCCATAAGTTAATGGCCCCATGCTTCATATTCAAATGGCACATGCTCACACACACCCACACGTATTTACAAACTTAAAAAAACAAATCAATTTGGCACCACGTTTGCACATTTTTTTTAAAAAAAGAAAACACTTGCTATATGACGATAGTAGCTCATGGAGGTAATATTTCATTTGGCACGTCACAAGAACACTCAAGGATTAAAAAGTGCATGTAATCTGATGCATTACATGCCCCGTCTTCATTTAGAGATTTAAAGTTTAACAAAGAGAATAAAAAATAGCCTCTTCATTGAAATAGTCCTCAAAAAAGCCAAGTGAGGCGGTTTGTGTCATAAACTTTATAGATGAAGAATCGTATGTATGATGACAAGAGAAGCATTATGTTTCCTCTAAAATCGGTTGCAGCTCTTCAGCGCCGAATTGAGAAATGTCAAACGAATGGCACCGGATAGTGTGACCAATGAAAACCCTTAACGCTGCGATCTCTAAGGGATGTTTTCGCATATTGCACTCCAAATGTTCTCACTGCACAAAAAAAGTTGTCCTGGCCTGTTCAAACCATCAAACAAAAGGTTGGTCTATAGTTATAGAATTATTAAGGTATTCAGTAATACTATTTTTATTATAACATCTCGTGTGTATAAACACCAATATAAATACATATATCTATAAATATATGTATATAGCTTATTTCAACTTTATGATATGAAAGATACATATTTATAAATTGCTATAAATATAGGCAACTACGTGTTAAGCAGCGCCGGGTATAACATAATAACTAGTCTATGTTCACGTATTCTCATTCAAACAAATACAAATAAATGATTTCACGTGGTTCAGGTGGGTGAACCGGTGTGAAACTCCTTAGTAAATAGGAATTGAAGCCTCCCATGCACAGAGAGGTTTCAATACAGGTCGAGACTGGTTTCCAAACAGGCCAGCGTGAACCTTAAAACCTCAGCATGCATGCTAAGTAACAGCAATCTCTGGTGGACACACAGAAAAATGACAGTTTAACCATTTATAGTCGAGTTATTGGGAGCACGGTAAAGATTTGACTCTGGCTTCACTAAACACTGATCAGCAATACATTTCAGCAGCAATGGCTTTAAAACCTCTAACAATATGTTACAATCTCTTATTCCTTGCCTCTCTACCTCCACACACATTGTTTGCACCAACATATAGATTATTTTATATGTATATTTATATCAGTATTCTATCTTAGAGCAGCAGAAACACTTATGCACTGGAAACTGTGTGGAGAGAAAAAAAAACATTTCCTTCACTTTGTGGAATCTGTGTCGACCTCAGTCTGTGGTGGGGCACAGTACGATGTGCTGAGATGTGAGCTAGTGAGCAAATCCTGCGGGAAAACTCCAGCTGTCCATGTTTGTCAGAGACAAAAACACATGCAAGTTTTATGCCTCAGGCTTGACTGGCAAGCTGCCCTGCCTCCTTGGTAACTCCGCTGTATCTTCCACAGATGTACCAAACCACCAATCAGAACCACCGACCTTAAGAGGAACAAAGACGCAACATTTCTACTCTATGTGAAAAATGAGCCTGATTCCAAAGACATGCAGGCAATGTCCACCATCACGGATGGCTAACTTGCTAACAACAAACTGTCATGAAGCTCAGCTAAAATGAGGAATGGATTTTAAATGCTGGCAGCATGCAGTTTGCTACGAAAAGAAAGGCAGGAGTAAAACAAAAAGGCCTAAATCTTATTCATAACACAACTCCACGTTTGTCTATGCAAAATCACTTGACACTGGAAGCTTACAACATCCACGATCTTCAAGAAGAAGCAAAAACTGCATCAAGCTCTATCTCTATTACAAGCCAGCTTTATCAGAAAAATCACACAAGCTATTTGTAATCTACAATCCTGCTCTAACACAATCTTTGTGTTCCACAAGCAGAAGACAAAAAGGAAGTCTCTGCGTACCACCATCTGTCTGCCTGCTGCATTGCTGCTTGCCTCAGTGCCTTGTAGCAATGTGCAAGACGGATTTTAACCCCATCGGGAGGGAAAATACCAAAAGTAAGGTTTGCACTTAAAATGTACAGCAATGATAGAAGTTCTCACACAGAGATCACCTGCTATGACGATGTCAGCACCGTGTGGACTGAACAGCCTTATACAGCACACATTCACAAGCATGTCAGTCTCCCAGCTGCTGCTGGGGACCGTAAATATGCTCGAGAAGAGCCCTAACGGGACCACGATTGAGCCAAAATAAAGCTTAAATGGTCAAAGAGCTTCCTGGATGGCAGTTGCAACACCCAGTTGAGCCACTTAGAGGCCGGTGAGGTCCACGATGGCTTTGATGAAGATGGTGTCGTCGCGGATGTAAGAATTCTTGGCATCGAGCTTGGACAGTGGACAGAAGAGTGGACAGCCGCTGGCGATGTTCATCTCACTAACAGGTCTCTGGAAGGAGGAGGAAGTGACATCAGGTCGAAAGGCATCGATGATGTGCTCCCTGTTGCTCTGATCCAGCAGCATCAAAGTCACCTGAAGGGAAGAACCAGGAAGAAATCAGGCATCACCAAATCAGGATGGAGGCATGAAGCATTGAACTTCAACTGGTTTCATTTTTACGTCACAAGTTGCAAGTAAATTTCTGTGGGGGTCGGAATTTTACAACAACGGAGGAAAAAACCTAGCTTAATGATTGTTAAGGGAGAGCTGAACAAACGTCTTTGGGTTGTTTACCTTCTGGTTGAAAGGCCATTTGAGCAGAGCATCACTCAGTCCTCTCATCACTACAAAGAAGAGGGACAGGTGGCTGCCACGCCCCGTCCCATCTCCATTCAGATAGATCCGCAGACACATCTTATAGCCGTACTTACTGGTGTAGAAGGCTGGGAGATAAAGAAAAGTTCATGTCTACATGAATTATAGTTGTCATAAATCAAATCTTTAATAGACAGCAATTGAAAATTGTTCACATCGGTTTTAGAGTGTGGATGCTGTGACACATGCTAACATTACCTGGAGAGAACATGGCAGGAGCCCGACCTGCGATGGCATCCTGTCGTTTTTTGGCAAAATCTGAAATTCTCCAAATGAACACCCCATCAAAGGTGGTGGCGGACATTTCCCTTAGTCGACCCTCCATCTCAACTACTGTAAGGTCTTTCAGCCCTACGGTTCTCTCCAGCTGTCGCACCTAAAAAAAAAAAAAAAAAAAGACACAACATAAATTTAGCCTGTGTAAAATTTACATTTTGAGTAAAATTACTCAGAATTATTTATACAGAGATTTATAATTGGGTTAAAACACAATTTTAAAGATTTGTAACTGTCACAACAATTAAAATGTTACTACACACAGTGGCTACAATGCTAGATTGTAGTTGTAGCCACTGGAGAATCTAAAAATATTTGTCAGTCACTTTCTTAACCATCTAACTGTGACTCTTATCAAGATAACATCAAGATAAAGAGTTTTCATTCGTAGAGTTCCAGTTAATTTAAGCATGATGTGCATTTAAAAACACACAGACAAACATTTCTTTCTTAAACCAATGGTTTTTGGGTTGATAAAAGATTGTCTGTAGAGGGAGCCAAAATATGAAAATTTCCAAAGTTTTGTTTCGTCTTCTGAACCACTTATCTCTAAACGGGTCACAGAGAGTGTTGGAAACTATTCCAGCTGATTTCAGGCGAGAGGTGGGGTACATCCCGAGCAGGTCGCCAGTCTGTTGCGGGGTCATACACACACAACCATGCACACACACATTCACTGCTAGGGGCAATTTCATACCGGCCAATTGGGAGGCGATAACTCATTGGTTTGCCCTTGGACTGGGAGTTCACCAGTTTGAATTCCACTGAGCTCCCACGTTTTTCCCACCATTGGCGCTGTCCTGGCAGCCTGCTGCGATGTAATGCAGCACACAAAATTCCCTGTTGAGGGATGAATAAAGTAACCATTCTTTCATGACCATAACGTGCATATAAGTCTTAGATTTTTTTCAAAATGAGCGGCGCGCCCTATCGTGCAGTGCGCCCTATGTGTGTTGTGGAGACCAGATGTTTTTTTTCCACGCATCACCATCACTTCTGATTTATGACTCAATGCGTCCTCATCTCATTGCCGACATGAAAAAAACAAGTGAATTAGATGAACACTACGCTTGCTGTGATTCCGGGAGGTCTGACAAAGGTTCTCCAACCGCTGAACCGGCCGTTCAAAGTAAGGCTGCAAGCGGTGTGGGAGCGATGGATGACCAGAGGAGACCACAGTTTTGCGAAGGGTGGAAGGCTGCGCCAGGCGAGTTAGATTAGATTAGAATTACTTTATTGATCCCACACTTGGGGAATTTGTGCATTACAGCAGCAAACAAGAAAGAAAGAAATAGACAGTATATGTATATATACAAGAAGGACAATGAAAAATAATAAAATATTAAAGAAAAGAAAATAAATAAAAAAATAGAGGGAATTATGTAACTAAACATCAAGAACAATAAGGACTGAATGTGCATAGGGAGGCAAGAAAGTGACATAAGCAATACAAAGTGACAAACAGTGATGAATTACATGAGCATGAACCAGTTTATTATTTTATGAGTTATTATAAAGTGTTATTGTATTGAGAACAAAAGATTTCCGGTATCGGGCAGTTTTTGAGCGGAGCTGTCTGAGCCTCTTGGAGAAGGAGCTCCGCTGTTGGTCCAGAAGCGGGTAAAGATCCTGGTCATAGTTGTCCATGATGGATAAAAGTTTGTTCAGTGACCTCCATTCCACCACTGCTTCAAGTGTGTCCTCTTTGCAGCCAATGACAGAGCCCGCCTTTCCTATCAGTTTATTAAGTCTTTTGGCGTCAGGGGCTGCGATACTGCTCCCCCAGCAGACGACAGAGAAGAACAAGGTGCTGGCCACCACAGACTGATAGCAGATCTCCAGCATCTTGCTGCACACAATGAAGGACCTCAGCTTCCTTAGGAAGTAAAGTCGGCTGCAGGTCTTCTTGTACACAGCAGTACTGTTGCTCCTCTGCTGTCGATGGTCACTCCCAGGTGTTTGTACTCCTCCGCCACCTCCACATCCCTACCCAGAATGTAGACGGGCCGCAAGGCAGTCCTCTTCTTTCGGAAGTCAATCATCATCTCCCTGGTCTTATCTACATTGAGCAGCAGATGATTCTCTCCAGCCCATTTCACAAATCCGTCCACCACCCTCCGGTACTCCTCCTCCTGCCCACCTCTTATACATCCCACAACTGCAGAGTCATCAGGGAATTTCTGTAGGTGGCATGACTCGGAGTTGTGCTGGAAGTCTGAGGTGTACAATGTGAAGAGGAATGGAGAGAGCACAGTGCCCTGTGGGGCTCCTACACCACTCAGAACCACATCAGACAGAACATTGTCCAGCTGGACGAACTGTGGCCTGTCCGTCAGGTAATCAGTGATCCAGGAGACGGCGAACGCACCAGCATCCATCAGCCGCAGCTTATCACTCAGTAATGAAGGCTGGATGATGTTAAAGGCGCTAAAGGAATCAAAGAAGGTGATTCTCACCATGCCTCCACCACCATCCAGATGTGAATTAATCGCTGCAGCAGATGGATGACGGCGTCCTCGACACCCAGGCGCGGCCGGTAGGCAAACTGCAGGGGTCCAGAGAGGAATTCACCAGTGGTCTCATGTGAGCTAACACCAGCCTCTCCAGCACTATCATCACATGAGATGTGAGGGCAACTGGACGGAAATCCTTGAGGTGAGATGAAGATGGTTTCTTAGGTACAGGGACCAGGCACGATGTCTTCCAGAGTTATGCCACAGTTTACCAGTAGATTGTAGATGCTTGGGCTAACGTGTCTGCTGGCACTGTTGTCCGAGCTTTCACAAAAGCAGGCATCATTTCCGAGGAGCCGCACAATACAGAAAGTGACTCAGACAGCGAGGAAAGTGAACCTGCTGTTGGATTTAGCGCACCTGCTAGATTCTGAAACAAAGGATGAAGACTTGGATGGATTTGATAAATGATTTTATGATGTCTGTAATTAATAATTAAATAAAGCCAACCAAACTCAGTTTTGCTCCCGATCTATTTTTAAATATGCACACTTGTCTGCTGGTGTGTGTGGTTGTAAGGCGGACATAGTAGAGGATTCGTATATAAAACCTGCGCCCTATCATCAGGTGCCCCTTATGTGTGTGTTAAATACAGAGCAAACGAAACTGGGACTGAGCCTTTTAATACAGTGCGCTTTTTGGTCGTAAAAATACGGTAATCTGATCGGAGTTGTATAACGAAGAGATGCGACCAAAAGTGAATTTAAGCTTTGCGGTTTTCAGATTACTCTTTGTGAATTTTCTCAACAAATGTTTTTTTTTTAAAAAAAACATTTTCTTCATGTATTTTTTGAGTCTCATTGTTGTCAACGAGTGATGATTCAACAAAAGATCTTATGAAAAGCTTTTGTCTCTCATTGAAACATTTTGATGCTGTTTTTGTTTGAGGCACAATCACTGTTTCATCTCAAATAAAACAGTGGTTGTTTCCCACTTTCAAAAGATGAAGTTTTAAAGGTTTGTGCATTGGCAAATAAAAGTGAGGTTCCAGGGAGAAGAGATAAAGAAGGTGGAAGATTTTAAGTACTTAGGATCAACAGTCTATAGCAATGGAGAGTATGGAAAAGAAGTAAAGAAGTGTGTGCAGGCAGGCTGGAACGGATGGAGAAAGGTATCAGGTGTGATATCAGAGTTTCAGCTAAAATGAATGGGAAAGTGTACAAAACCGTGGTGAGACCGGCCATGCTGTTTGGTCTACAGACAGTGACACTGAGAAAAAGACAGGAAACAGAGATGGAGGTAGCAGAGATGAAGATGCTGAGGATCTCTCTCGGAGTGACCAGGATGGACAGGATCAGAAATGAGTATATTTAGAGGAACAGCACATGTTAGAGGTTTTGTAGATAAAGTCAGAGAGGCCAGACTGAGATGGTTTGGACATGTGCAGAGGAGAGAGAGAGAGTACATCGGAAGAAGGATGCTGGGTTTGGAACCACCAGGAAAGAGGTCTAGAGGAAGACCAAAGAGGAGGTTCATGGACGCAGTGAAGGAAGACATGAAGATAGTTGGTGTGAATGAAGACGATGCAGCAGATACGGTTAGATGGAAGCAACTGACTTGCTGTGGCGACCCCTGAAGGGAAATGCGAAAGAAGAAGAAGAACTGGCAAATAAAGTGTTTTATAACCATGTGTTTTAATCAGGGTAGATGATGGAAAAACTAAAACTAAACAGACGGGATGCTCAATTTTGTACCTTGTTAGTCAGAGCCTCGATCTTATCCTGGTCCAGTTTATGTTGCCGGTTGCTAGCCTCCATGGTGGTGGCAAACCTCTCCACCTCTCTGTTCAGAACACACACCACATTTTCAAACGTGCCGGATTTAACTTCAAGTTCAGTGCACCTTCGGCCCAGCTCGGCCACCTTGGTCTTCTCGCTGTGAAGCTGAAGCTCTAACGCTGCACCCACTGAACTGGGCAGGGGTGTGAAAGAGGTAGACACAGACAGAGTGGGAGGGAGAGTTGGTGGAGGAGGAAGAGGAGCTGATACTGGGGGTCCAGGTGGACCAGAGCTGGAGGATGAGGCGGCGGTTCCCTGCACGGGAGGCCCAGAGGAGGTGGTGCTGAGCAGGGAGACTCTGGCCTCGAGTTCCCTGAGGGATTGTTGGAGCTCTACCAGTTTGTGTCCGGCTGTTTCCAGTCCCTGGGGCTGCAAGCCCTCCATGCTCACTTTCATGCCCATGATGTAATGCAGCAGCAGATTGAGGTGCTCATAGGCAAAGGCGCGCTCATGGTCATGAATTTTCTCTTTTTCCACCTGGAAAAGAATTTGAAAAAAGATGTCAGGATGAAAATGAAGCAAAAATTCAGTGAAATAAGATGTATTTGGTGTTTCCTGTAACAATATATGTTGGACTGCGAATGTCACTAGGACTGTATTTACGACAAGGAGTTTTGTAACTTTATTACGTCGGTTTTCATGCTTTTGTTTTTAGAGATTGTATGGAAGATCTACTTGCAATTGTGGCTCATTGAAACTTTAGCGAAAGTGAATAAAACCCATTGACCCACAGCCTGTTAATCATTACAAACCCCTGGTTTTGAAGACAGGGTCAGATTGTATCTGACCGAATCTGACTGTTATGTAACTGTTTATGTCCTACAAATGAAGATGGTAGACCCAAAGAGGCCCATATCCCACCATTTAAAGCCTTAATCCGATCTTGTGGTGTCTGAATCACGTCCTGCAATTTACTGGATCTGACCGGATCATAGTGCGGGAGTCCGTTCAGCAGTCTAACGTTTAGTAGGTGCTGCCATTGCAGCTAGTACAATGTACCTTACAATCTGTCATGAAAATAATGGTATATCAATGTGCAGGGTCTTTTGAGAATTAAAAACTCTTTTTAATCACATATTAAAAGGTTCTATGAAATAAAGTCGTTGATTAGGGGCTCAGATTCGGGAGAGTACAGGATTCTTGGCGACAAGCTGGTATTTCTATTGACTGGAGATGCAAACCCAAAAAACTCAGAAAAAGATGGCAGGTGTTAATACTTTACAAGTTGTTGGCCTGTCAGCATTTGAAGATTTTCCATTCGCTCTTTAAACTACTCTTTTGTAAATAATTTGCAAAACACCAAGATGCTTTTCTCTGTGCGTCTTCAAAATATTTTGTTTTAGCTTCCATCTTGTTCATTTTTCAAAGTCATCCAGGATTGGAAAGTCAGGTACCGATGGCACCAAACCGTGTTAAAGTTCTTTTGTTTGTTGACCTTTTGCACTAAAATTGCACAAAAAAATTCTCTCAGGACCTCTGATTTCACTTTATGAATGCCAGCTTTTACAGATTTAGTCTAGATGTTGTAATACATAGAAGTTTAAAAAATCCAGCATCATTTTGAAGAAACTAATAATCATATCCACAGATTTAATAGAGTTTTAGCAAACAAAAAACTTTTTTTATTTGTAGATTGTTATTTAAAACTCAAAAGTAATCCTGAAAGCAGTATTTTGTACTTCTTAGAAAATCTCAAAGTAATTTTACAGCGAATCCACATAAAACTCAAATAAAGTCATTAAGAATAAGGACAGGGATCAATAAGAATAGTCTACTGTATATTTAATGGTCGAGTAGACAATGTTAGACAATGGATTAGTTATGTTATTATGATGTCTGGTGGATAAATGATTAGGTATGGAAAGAGTACTTACAGACATGTCACATCCAACAACATGAAATCGGCATGGAGTTCGAAATTTGCTGCAGAATTTGATGTGGTCCATGTACTGTAAAATAAATCAAAACATTGGTACATAAACATGACAATTTTCAAGTAAACCATTGTCATTATTGAAACTAAATGTTTTATTGCTTTAACATCAAAATTTTGATTAATAAAAAGTTGTAAAACTAGACTGATTTTCTTCAAATATGAAAAAGGTTTGTTGCTGAGTCTAATCATGGGTCGGTCAACTTTCTAGATGGACACATACCGTATTATTCCCAATGCTTGCCCATGCGGTGCATGTCTATAACTAACGTATTTGCTAATCAAAAATCTGCAGGGCAAAAAACTAAGACCTAGTACAGTACTGGTACCAGCACAAGCTGCACATGCACGCTAGTGCTATTTAAAGTGCTACTTAGCACTATTTAAAATAACAAGAACATGTCAGAATTGAGCTGATGTTGCATTTGGAAGACTTACTGTATTTTTATTGAACTAAACTTTGCTGTGTTCAAGTTTCAGAGAAAAAAAAGCAGGGGTGTGCTTCTATTAGAAAGTGTGCTTCTATTAGGAATAATACGGTATTTGGCAATCCCACTGTGGGTAGTGGGTCTTGCAAACAAAAATACCTTTTCTCTGGGAATTTTTTTCTTGGCACAGCCTTCACAGATCATTGGGTACTTGGGGCATATCTCATCATGTGCCTGAAAGAGGTGAAAGAGCATCTTGAATTCCACATAAACAGATGCTGGGATCTGCTTTACAAACCCAGACAAGCCAAAGGCCTCTGATTAAAAAAAAAACATTTCTAACCTTGATGTTTTTGAAGTGAAATGGCTCCTTGCAGTATTTGCAGTTGAGTGTCCTTTCTGGGCACTCTCGCTCATTATGGCGCTCTTGCTCATTGAAGCGAATTCGTTCTTTACAGGACGGGCAGGGGATGATCATGAACTCACACTTTCCCTCATGATTCAGCTGAGAAAACAAGAGTTTATGGTGGGATGAATAGGCAGAAAGGAAAGTGTCTTAACTGTGTACATAGATTTCATAACTGTGCAAACACTTAAAGAGCTTTAGTTATTTAGACTTGGATCCAACACCATCATGGAGATGTTTCTATAATGTTCTGAGCAGGGCGATGAGTCCAAACTGCCTGGGTCAAGACAAGCTCTTATTGGAACAAGAAGTCCTGCAACAGATGATGTGGCCCAGACAGAATCCCGATGGATGGATTCAGAAATAAAAACGCTACCTGCATCACTTTCCAGCAAAAAAAAAATGTCTGTATCCTCACTAATTAAATTTTATATGAACATCACTGTTGATTTTAAGAAATAAGATGCATTATTACATTTTTAATCTACAGTTTGTATTTTAAACTACTACGTGTCGGCGCTTCTTTGTGCCCTGTGATGAACTCAGTCAAGATCTGTTCTTTCTGTAAAGTAAATGGCTTATTTAACTGATTAGCATCTATTTTATTGCCACTTACATACCTGTAAGCAAATGAACATCAACATCAAACACTTTAAGTACGTACTAACCATCGACCCTGATAAATAAATGCGTGTTCAACACCTTTAAGCAAACTGATTACATTTTAGGAGCATCCATGACAATCTCAGGTGCTCGAATGGTTTTAAAAAGATGAGGAAATATTTTTTTATATTTTAGGTCAGTACATGCACCTGGAAGCTTAAATTACGTGAAAACTCATCTCAGGCTTTTTCTACGATAATTTTAGTCAACACTAACCTTTAAGGCAACACAAACAGAAGCTGAGGAAGCGTCAATGTTATTTAGACTTTATTTTATTTTTATATCGCTACAGAAAAAATAGAGTAACTTTTATATAAAATGTTAGTTTGTCAGAATAAACACTACAGTGTTTCATACACAATTTCCCACAAAGTAACAGTGTTTACTCCTTTGTGAATTAAGCACTGTTAGTTTTTTAAATCGACAGAGAAGTTAGCATGTCTTTGAGATCTACTATTTACAAAAAAAGCACAGTGCTGAATGTGAAAGTATGGAATGATTTAGCTTACCAAAATGCAAGGAATGTAACGTTATTACATTTTCTTGCTTCAACAAAGCTAATTGACATGAAATGGGCCAAACAGCTTCCACTCAGTGACTTAGAGTCAATGTCATTGCAACTGGACAAAGCCAGTGTCTTCTTGGTCTCAAACACAGGTAAATGTAAAAAGTTGGGTCATAAAGGGCATTCAACGCAAGTTTTTGCTACCATAACTAGTACTTTCACCAATAGTGTCGGTGAAATAGTGTCTCTTTCTTTGACTATTGGTCAAAGAAAGAGAGGACGATGGTGTGTCAGTGGGAAGACACAGAAAGATGTCAAATGTCTGGAACTTAGGTGTGAGAACAGCAAGTTGAAACTATGACAGAAAAGATAGGCTGGGTTTTTTATTTAAATTATCTGGGAGAGAAAGGTAGGCATTGTGTGCTCAAGAGACCAGATAGGAAACTTATAGGGTTGAAGTTGTCCTATCGTGGAGTAGATGGGGGGAGGGGCAGGGGGATATAGTACGAGTTAGTATACACCTACAGCTAATGTAATCAAGGAGACTGGTATTCAAAGAATAGGTCATAAGTGGAATCCATTGGTGGTGGAATGAGGAGGCACGAGAGTGTAAGTTGAGTGAGAAGGTTGGCTAAGAAGAAGTAGGACACTGAGAGGACTGAGCAGAGGCCAGTCCTCGTGGCAAAGGCCAAAAACGTGGCCTACGACAACTTGCCTGGTAGGTTAGACTGCGAGGAGAGAGACTGAACAGAGTGAGGGAAATGGAAAGCACAGGAAGTGAACTGCAGAAGACTGAGGAAATGTGTGTGAAAGAGTGACCCAAGTAAACGAGTGAAACTTTTTGAACCGCGGGCCACATTGAGTTCTAACATTTGACCAGGGGGCCGGAACAGGAGCAGATGGATGGAATGTTTGGTAACCGCTAGATTAGACCGATAGAATGGCACACTAGATTTTAAACAAGCCCGTTAAATATTACATCAAGAGCGTTAAATTTCAAATCTAGCAGCGCTAGGTCTGAAATCTAGTGCGATAGCGCTTAAAAACATGCATTTAATGGCGCTAGGTTTGAAATTTAAGCGCTTTATGCAATATTTTGCTTGTTTTAACATCTAACACGCTTGTTTACGTGTGTGTAATGTGCCCGATGGCTTTCCATATCTGTGCACACTGTTTATTTTGAAGCGTGCGCATCACGGAGACACACACATTTTAATGGGAGCATTGTTGTTGTATTCTCAACAAAGCCAACATATCTAGAGAGTGCCATCTAGTGACCAAACATCCGAATTACAGGGTAAATAAAACACTAACAAGGTTCCCTTCCGTTCCGTCATCTTCCGCTTGTTACGGGGCAGGGTTGCGGGGGCAACAGTCTCAAATGGGAAGCCCAGGCCTCTCACACCCCGGCTGCATCCTACAGCTCACCCGGAAGGATCCCAAGTCGATGCCCGAACCACCCCATCTGGCTCCTCTCGACCTGGAGGAGGAGCGGCTCAACACCGAGCTCCTCCCGGATGGCAGAGCTCCTCACCCGACCTCTGAGTGAGAGCCCAGCCACCCTGCGGAGGAAGCTCATTTCGGCCGCGGCTCATTTCGGTCCCGGACGTGGAACTAAGGACCAGCTCCATACCATCTTCAGGATCCTGGAGGGGTCATTGGAGTTTGCCCAATCAGTCTACATGTGTTTTGTGGATCTGGAGAAGGCATTCGACCGTGTCCCTTGGAGACTCCTGTGGGGGGTGCTCCGGGAGCCCTTGGTCCCAGTGTCTCGGAGCCCTTGGTACGGGCTGTCTGGTCTTTGTACGACCGGAGCTAGAGCTTGGTCCGTATAGCTGGCAGTATGTCGATTCCATTTCCAGTGAGAGTTGGACTCCGCCAAAGTTGCTCATTGTCACCGATTCTGTTCATCACCTTTATGGACAGAATATCTAGGCGCAGCCGAGGCGTTGGAGGGATCCGGTTTAGTGACCTCATCAGATCTCTGCTTTTTGCGGCTGATGTGGTCCTGTTGGCTTCATCGGTCCACGATCTCCAGCTCTCACTGGATCGATTTGCTGCCGAGTGAAGCGGCCGAAAGAATGAAATCGCGGATACACTAACAAGGTTTATTTATTTAATCTTTTTAAGTTCGCCGGGCCAGAATACAACGTTTAACGGGCTGCATGTGGCACGCGGGCCGTAGTTTGCCCATGCCTGCTCTAGAGCAATGGGGGGCATGGAAAAGAGGTAATGAAGTGTGCACAAGTAAGCAACAGGCAACAGGTGTTACATTTTAGCTAAGGTGAAAGAAAATTTGGTGTGCAAAACTGATGAAAACTGTCACGTCAAGGGAACAGGGTTAGAAATTTTGGAAATAAAGTCAGAGACCAGACTGAGTTGGTTCAAACATTGTCAGAAGCAATAGACTGGATAAATTTGCAGAAGGATGCTGAGTTTTAAATGGCTAGGTAGAAAGCTTTTAGGAAGCGTTAGGAGGAGGTTTATGGAATTACTGAAAACTAACATGAAGGCAGTCGGTGTGTGAGAATAAGACACAGAAGGCAGGGTTAGATCAAGAAAACTGACTTGCTGTGGTGACCGCTAAACCAATGAGCCAAAATGTAAAGATGTAGAGAAAAAATATATAGAAAGAGAACCATCAAAACTTTCAAGACAGTAGCTCTTTAGAACCTGTTGTGGATTTGTTTTCGTAAAAGTGTCACACAGATAAAAAGTCTAAATAGAACTCGATAAAGTAAAAAAAGGATGAAATGTTGCGGCACTGGAAGTTTGTGCAAACCCAAGTTTGATTAGTAGAAGTCCAACATTCAAAATGAAACGTGTTTTTAAGAATTTCTGGTACTGAACCAAACAAACTTTATCCATTACTTTACATCAATAAATCAACATACATGTGAGTTTTATCAATGCAGATGGATTTGGAGCAGTTCATCCTTGTCTGGACTGCAGAAAAGTTTTTTTTTTTCCTTTTTGTTTGCATGCAGGGCAGAAAATGTATTGTTTGGGCCTGATGTAATTCGTCCATGCAGGGTAGAAAATGTATCGTTTGGGCCTAATATAGTTCATCCTTCACTGAAAAAAAGTGCTTGGACTGGAATCAAATGTATCTTTGAGTTTATTTGTGACCAAGCATTTAACAAGTATTTTTTACTAGGGTGACGGGTCAGAGTGAATATTTATTCGTAATTTTTCTCCCATAGATCACAAATGCCTTGATCCTGTATTGAAATTTTGTTCATGATTTATGCTGAATCAGTTTGTTTTAAACTGATGCAACTGATGCAGTTTGTTTTAAACTGATGCAGCATAAATCCTGAACACAATCTCAGTTGAGCTCAGGAAATGCACGTTCATTCAACAACAGCATGAATAAAATCAGCTGAATGACTTAAAGAAATGTAAATAGAAATAGATCAGCTTACCTCATACTCTTTAATGGTGCCTTCCCAAGTGCAGTTTTCATTTATACAAACAGCAGATAAGCTTTCCACCTCCCTTCGAACTGCATTGTCAGGAAAAGCCTTAAAAACAAAATAAAAATTGTAAACTTCACATACATACACTATGCATGGCCGCTCGATGGTGCACAATGGCCTCACACCAACAAGGTCAGGGTTCAAGTCCCGGAATAGAAGTGAGGCTTGGAACACTGGTCTTTCTGTGTGGAGTTTGCATGCTCTCCCTGTGTATGTGGGGGGGGGTTTCTCCAGGTATTCCGGTTTCCTCTCACCCTCCAAAAGCATGCATGTTAGGTTGATTTGGCTGCTATAAAATTATAGCAGACAAAATTACCATTCTGTCTGAAAGTTGAGTTGATGAAATAAAATCCAGGTATGTTGTGGTTTTTTGAGTTGTCATTTCTATATGTATCCACTAGGTTGGGGTGTTGTGTTTTATTCAGCTTATGATATGACACTCATTCTAGGGAATGAGTGTTTGTTGGAAAGTTGTCTGCGTGTGGTCCCTCAACAGGCCGGCGGCCATTTCGGGGTGTACCCTGCCTCTCGCTTGAAATCGAAATACGTTCCGATACCCCCTGCTACATCATTAAGGATAAGCAGTTTAGAAGGTGAAACTAAACATATAAATCTGATACAATCATTCTAGAAATCACGGGGTTAAGAAACACGTTTATTTTATGTGTGTTTCTATTAATTACCAGTTTTCTAAATTAAAACATGTTTCTTTTTTTGTTGCCTGAAACAAGTAAAAATAAGACAAACAAAATAATTGAACATAGTAGCACTCTTTTTTTTTTGGTATTAATAAAAATATTTTTGTACACTACTTTTTAGAATTTCCTCCAAACACAGTAACTGTCATGACAACCCTTTTGGTGCTTGATGGCAAACCAGTGGGATTAAATACAGTAGGTTAAATAAAGGTTTAAATGAACAATTAATTCCATATATGGGCAAAAAAAAAAAACTTCATACTTACACATCCTTGTTTCAAAATAGATGTCGGCTCCTCAAAGATATCCTCTTTAATACAAGCGTTGCATTTTTGGGGTCCATTACTGCATTGAAACAACAGGACATGATGATAAACTATTTGAAAACAACCAAAAGAGAGATAGAAAGAATATAAAACTACAACGCACTCAGAAACTATTCCTAAATCAAATTTCAACCTGTTTTAACTAACCTTAAATTATTTGATAAAATATTTTCTAAAAAAATATGCAGTTACTGTTTTGGCCACTTGGAGGAAGCAGAGAAAATATAAATATTTATTGCTGAGTAAAAACAAAAAAAAAAACAGTTTTGGAAACTTTCTTTTTCAAAACTGAAAAAGAAAGTTTTGATTTTTCCATCTCATGCAAGATTTTCCATCTCATGCAAAATGGACTTTCCAGAGTTTTCTACCTTGTAAGAGTGATGTCCGGGCCTTGTGTGTGTGTGTGTGTGTGTGTGTGTGTGTGTGTGTGTGTGTGTGTGTGTGTGTGTGTGTGTGTGTGTGTGTGTGTGTGTGTGTGTGTGTGTGTGTGTGTGTTTGTGTGTGTGTGAGAGATGTCCGGGCCTTGTATATGTCACCAAAGGGGTTTCTAGATTGATTTAGCCCGTTTTTCACAAATTGCTGTGGGTTTCTGGTACGCTCAGACAAAACAACCAATGAGCAGATGTCTAAAGTATGACGCGGCTGTCTGAAGTATGACGCATTTGACGTAGCCAGGACGGACTTCGTACACGCCCCCCTCCGCAGCAAACCCTCCCTGCTCACCAGCAGCCCGCCCTCCTCACCCGCCTCCACTCCGGCCTTACGCCCTCACAAACTCGCTTTCAACGTCCGATATACAGGCTGGTTCGCTGCTCTGCGTCTTTTTTATTTTCTTGCTTGAAACACGCTTTTTTGATGAATCGACATGATAAAATCTTACTTCAGACGCTAACAAACCGCTACGCACGGGTTTACGCCTGCCTTCCTCCTCCCCCTCAGAGATGGGCGGAAGAATAGCGGCTCATTGAGAGCAGAGGGCGGAGCTTGTACTTTCTCAGGACGGGCAGGGGGATGAGCAGACCCGGCTTTTCTTAGTTCCGGGTCTGTGACTGCGCTCCACCAAATCAATATATTTTCATAACTATCGTGTAATGCATGTTGCAAACCCCACATTTTGCGTGTGTATGTGCTTAGGATACAATGTGAAAAGAGTTATTTTGCATGAGATGGGTCCTTTAAATTTCAACAAATTGTACGGTCACTATGCACTTAAATATATGGCTTTTAAGGGTTTTTTTTTAAATTATTATTATTATTAAGAACAGACAGGTGTGGTGTACAGGCAGATGGAGCAGATTTTTTTTTTTTTTGCTGATCCAAGCAGAATCAGCAACAACTAAATATACAGCAAACCAAGGAATTAATCCTGAATGCCAAAAGATGTTCCCCTCCTTTACAACCCGTCCGTACAGGGGGTAACTAAGTGGAGATATTCTATGAGTTTTTGGAAGCTTTTTTGGATAACAAACTCGACAGGAACGAGAACATCGCCTTGCTTCACGAAACGAGTCGGATCAGGTTGTACTTTCTTTAAAGTGGGGTTGAAACACGCCCCGCCAGAAAAGATCAATCTTAGGACACAGATAAACTCTTCTGAGAACTTGATTTTAGGTCATTGTCTTTATTGTGTTTTTATGTAGTTATTATCTAAGTAGGAAGTAATTGATTGCTATCTGTGTGTGGGCCGCTGGCCACTTAGAAATCTTATTTGAGACTAATATAACATCTAACAATCTATATAAATAAATCATTTGGAAAGCTTCCTCTGCTGGGTGGCTGGGCTCTCATTCAGAGATAGAATAAGGAGCTCTGCCATGCAGGAGGAGCTCGGAGTAGAGACGTTGCTCCTCCGAGTCAAGAGAAGCCAGGTAGGGTGGTTCGGGCATCTGGTTAGGATGCCTCCCGTACGCCTCGCTGGTGAGGTGTTTCGGGCACATTCCACCAAGAGGCAGACCCCAGACTCACTGGAGAGACTATGTCCCATAGCTGGCTGGGGAACACCTTGGGATCCTCCCAGGTGAGCTGGAGGATACACGCAGGGTAAGGAAGGCTTGAGTTTCCTATCTGCGGCTGTTGCCGAGACAGCCTCAGGGGTAGACAACAGAACAAAACAGAAATTTGGAAAGAGCTTAGAGGCTCATGCCAATGTTCTTTGCTTGTTATATATAAAGACTCCTCTGCCAACATTCTTCTCATAAATCAGTCAGTAGCCATCGTTCCCCCCACAAAGAAGAAAAAAAAAAAATCAAACCCCCAGCAACAACCTTCCCGACAAAACTTTTCCTCCTTATTCCTCAGGTAATGATCATATTTACGTATAAAGTAATGCTAATTGTAGCAACAGTTAGCCAGCTAACTTCCAACTGGCAAAAGCAGTTCCAAAAAAAAAGCCTGGGACTTCTTGTGCTGGCTGGAAGTACTGCAACCAAATCAGATCTTTCTGAAAAGTCCCTTACAATTAAAATCATCCTATCTTTTTTTTAAATGAAAGGAGTCTAAAGCTTCATCTGACACTTTTAACCCTAAAAAACTTGAATT
Source organism: Neostethus bicornis (assembly GCA_902685375.1). Classification (NCBI taxonomy): domain Eukaryota; kingdom Metazoa; phylum Chordata; class Actinopteri; order Atheriniformes; family Phallostethidae; genus Neostethus; species Neostethus bicornis. The sequence goes on from LR738564.1 coordinate 13,976,194, forward strand.
TTGTCCCACCTTACAGCCCTGTTGAAGCAATAGGAACAGAAGCGATGCCCACACTGAGCCTGAAACGGCCTTCTGAGTATATTGTGGCAGCAGTTGCACAAGTGCTTGTCCTCCAACTTGTTGCCCAGGATCTTCTTTGGGAAGCCGGGTTTATTGCTCTCCATAGACGAGGGAGGGGATGGTTCCTGTGATGGTTCCTGTGAGGCCATGGTGTCTGTTCACACGTCACACCTAGGAAAGAAGGAAAGAGTTGCGATCTAGAAGTGTAAAAAACAAAAACCCAGTGTATGAACCTTTTCATGCTGAATGCATATATAAATATCCATCTCTATATTCATATTATTGCAACAGTTTAAGCAGATGATGAGTATCTGTCTTGTTTCGTTTAATTTTCTGAACCGTTTATCCCTACTGGGGTCCCAGGTTTCTGTCTGGAAAATGGTAAAACCTATTTTTAAATATTGGGTTTCTTTGATGCAAAACATAGCTTTGTTGCCATTTTTAATGACATTTTGATTTTCACAGTTTGAATCCACTTGTTCTTTAAAAAGTCAGTCAGTCAGTTGCCTTCTTAACAGTCTATCCCTTCTGGGGTTACTAAGGGTCCTGGAGCCCATCCCAGCTGATTTGAGGCAAAGGGCAGGGTACATCCCGAATAGGTCGCCAGACTGTTGCGGGCCACACATGTACAACCATACACACACACACTCTCATTCCTAGGGGCAATCAAGTAGCAGCCAATCAACCTAGCATGCATGTCTTTGGAGGGTGCGAGAGAACCAGAGTACCCATAAAAAAAACATGCAAACATGGGGAGAACATGCAAACTCCACATAGAAAGACCAGTGTTCCAAGCCTTGTCCCCACCCACGACTTGAATCCACGACCTTCTTGCTGTGAGGCCACTATGCTACCCACTACGCTACCGTGCCGCCCTCTCCAAAGAGTAAAAAATAAACATATAACTTTCTAGCTTTTTTTTTTAACTAAACACTGTTTATTTTGTTCCCTTAACCGTCGTTATAATAGTATCAGCAGGATATGTTTTCAGAAAAGGGTTGTTTGCGTCTTTATCTTACATTTTCTCGTGTCCCAAATATGTGCCTCAAAAATGTATTTTTTAAATACATTTTTCTACATATTGAGTCTTTTTTTTTTTTATCAATATAGAAAAAAGTATCTAAATATTTTTGATTTACCGAGAATATCTTTGTTCAGTTGGGAGCATATTGCGAGTGTTTCTCTGAGTGTTTTTGTAGATTTTCAAATGCATCCAGAAAACAAATACCTATATAAAATAATATTTTCTAGAATACTGTGGGATTTGATTTAAATTCAAAATAATTTGATTTAAATTCATTGTGCATTTTAAGAAACAAAACAAGGTCTCGTGTAAATTTGTAAACCCACATTGGAACAAGAGATGTAAGGAAAATAAAACACCAAAAATAAAATACAATACAATAAAATAACAACTGATATATTTTACATACACGACGTCAAGACAAATAAACAGACCTCACCAAACTCTAAACTTCTTCCTGTTTTCTTTTCCTGCACCCATATTAAAATCTGGACCGGCATCTGTTTTGTGTATACAATAAATAAATAAAATAATATTATAGGAGTTATATGTTACTCAGTTAAATTGTTACAGGTGTCTTTAAACTATCATATATGATGCGTACATTAACATGCAATAAGAAAATTAGTCAAATGGATTCATATTGATACCAAACACCTGTGTTTCCCAATAAAAATCCAGTTGAAGTTTTATTTGTCAAGGGTATCAAACTTGGGGTGTCCTGAAGGGATTTTATGGTGTGTTCTTGCGTCTACACACCTGATCCAGCTTATTGAGTCAGTATACCAAATTTTATTGACTGTTGATTTTACTTTATGTGTATCGGTTGTATTGAAATAGGAACAAAGTGAAAACCGTTAGGACGCCAGATCTTGACACCCCTGATGCAAGCTTTTTCATGGCTAAGCCAACAATAGAAAACAGAACTAAGATTTAAGGTAGAGTTGAGATGCTTCAGGCCAGTTAATAATCCAGTAGCCTACTGGAGGGCCTTCAGATGCATCTCCACTATGGCTCTAAGATCACATCTTCCTGTTCTGATCAACAACAGTAGCAGTTGATGTGTGTGTCAGAGCATGAGAAGGCCAGCTGAGAGACTCACACCCTTTGTTTACATTCCTTACTCCTCAAACTGCTGGAGATCTCCTCCTCTCTTTCTCTTCACACTGCCTCCCTGACAAATCGCACATCCATTGTCTCTCCTCCTCATCTCTGTTGCTAAGCCATCAGCATCCTTTAGTCACTATTGAACCCAATACCCCGCCACGCCCCTTCCAAATCTGAACGCTCAAAGAGACGCTTTTCCAAATGCTGTGGCAACCGCTGGAGTTTGCACTTACCAGTGTTTTAGTCTAAACTGTCATCGCGTGGAGATGCTGTGGAATCACCGTTCCTCCTTGCAGCTTGATCGCTTTCCCGATCTTACATGTGATTTTGCAGCCGAATGGAGGTGATTTCTTCAACGTTAGCCACATAATACTGATGTGGTCCCCAAACGCGATGGCTGTTATTGTCCAATATCGCCATTGCACTTTCAGACTGGGCGTTACGTCATGCAATGGGCTGAACACGGGTTGACAGGCAGAGGAGCTGTGGATGCAAGTGGGTTATTGGTCCAGAACATGGAGAAGGCGGGCTGCAGAGCTGGAGGAACCCATAGAAAAGCACATCACTGATTTCATCCATGCATGACATGCTTCTCTGTTTGGAATGCCCACAATGTTTAGCTCTGATTTCCAACCTTATCCTGCATACTGATTATTGTCATTTATCAATATTTAGGAAATAAACATGTCGATTTCAAATTCAAAAGAGCCAGGTTGTAAAAAATCTCTATATTTTAATAAATATTTAAAAAACATTGATTTCCACTTCATTCTTGCGCATCAAACATTTTTATTCTATTTGTATAGCCTAGGCATGGGTAAACTACGGCCCGCGGGCCACATGCGGTCCGTCAAACGGTTTAATCCGGCCCGCCAAAGTTGAGATAATTAAATGAATAAACTTTGTTCGTTTTATTTCCCCTGCAGTTCTGATGTTTCCGACATGGAAAGCCATTGAGCCAAATACACAAACGTAAATAAGCATGTTAGATGTTAAAACAAGCAAAATGTTACTTCAAGCGCTTAGATTTCAAACCTAGTGCTGCTAAATGCACGTATCTAAGCATCATCACACTATATTTACGACCTAGCACGCTATATTTTAAATTTAATGCTACTGATGTAATATACAGTACGCTTGTTTAAAATCTAGCGCGCCATTCTATCGGTCTAATCTAGCGGTTACCAAAGCATGCCATCCATCTGCTCCTCATCCGGCCCCTTTGTCAAATGTTATAACTCAATGAGGCCCGCAAATCAAAAAATTTGCCCACCCCTGGTATAGCCCAATATCACAAAATGATTGTCTCAACAGGCTTCATATTGCAGATTGAAAAAAAGTACAAAAACTGATAAAAAACAAAAAATGGGGAAAAAACCTACATTATTAAAATACACAAGAAACAAGAAACCCCACCAAGAGCCAAATAAACAAGGAATCCCACCAATGATGGATAGATAATGTGCTTAGCATTGTTGATTAAATATTAGCTAACCCAAATCTACTGTTATACATTTGAAGAAGTTTCTACAAATTTTAAACCAAAATTAAAATATTTTTTGTTTTCTTGAAAATAAAACCATTGACAGAGATCTAAAAGTATTTGTAACTACCAACCATACTGGCGTTGCTAGGGCAGCAGCCAAAGAAGGGACTACAGATTTGCTTGCTTTCCTGAGACTTTACCACTTGTGTGTCCTTGGCCATGCCAAGGTCCCTCTCTGCAGGGGGTTTACACTCCTCCTTACCACGGTGGACAAAACTACTAGGTGGCCAATGATCATCCCCATCATCAGCCACTGCTACTGTGGTGGCCCAGGCATTTATCGAGTCGAGAGTGGCCCAGTTCAGTCGGCCAGCTGACCCTCTCTCAGACAGGGGCACATAATTTACGCCCGAGGTCAGGACTGTGGTTACTGAGAGCCTGGAATCTGGTTTCAATGTTCCATGGTCACCAGCCTCACTGACAGGGAGAAATAGCTTCGCTGATCTATGAAAACCCCCATTTACGCCAGCCTCATGAACAGCTGCTGCAGCTGTTCATGAACAACTCTTGGTCCTGGTTGATCAGAACCAGCGTTTCGTCTGGGTCAGTCCCAATTCCTGCCCCAGCAATTTTTTTCATTGCCAAATTATTACTGTATGTGTAAATATTTTATGTTCAATGTTATCGGAAACATTTCCATTCAGAATTCATTGGTCAACGATGGTGGATCTTGGCCAAGTATGCACCAAGGAATGACTCTTCTCAATTTCATTTTACTTAAGCAACTACATTAGGGATTGCAGGCATTGGCTTACAGGAGCAAACTCAAGCAACGGAAATGTTTTGAATGTTTGAGTAAATGTCGATTGAGATATGTGTTGTCAGGTCAACTGTGTCCACAGTGTCACATTCTTCTAACACCACCAGACAGTGGTGGTCTGAAGCAACCCCCAGCTTATCAGTGAACATCATTTGTAAATGATCAAATGGTAAAACTACTGCATGAATATAGATGGAAATTTACCTTTTGGAAGGAGATCAAGAGGCAGACCCTTAACCCGGAACGACTCGGGATCATTCCGGGTAAACTGGAGGATGCAGCTGGGGTGAGAAAAGCCCGGGCTTCCCGTCTGAGGCTGTTGCCCCCGCAACCTAGCCCCAGATAAGCGGAAAATGACGGAACGGAACCTTTTGTAGGAATATACACATGACATGTGCTCTTTGTCACATACATTTGGAGTTGTCTGATGATGTCGTCTCTCTTTTTGAATGTTGTCATTTAACTTGTAATAAAAAAAAAACTGTAATAAACATTGTTGTTCAGCCACATTGGCTGCAGGCATTCGGCCACATAATCCAGTTATCATGTTACACTACCGCTGTTTGCATTTATTTGCCTGTGGGCTGCAGGTGTGTCACCTGACCATGTGATCAGCCTTAATGCAACCTTGTGTCTACCAACAGGAGGAAATACTGGTGAAGCAGATAAGGAATGAAATGTGTTTATTTCAGAACTTATTTCAGAACTGTGGTACAATTGCTTCAAGAATTTAAGGCACAAAAGTCATCAAAATTGGACCCATTAATCTTCCAAAGCATAAATTTAATAGTACAACCAGAGACGTCATTGCTAATGTTATAAATATATATATTTTTTCAAATTAGAAACTAAATCTGTTAAGAAATCTTGTTAAAATTTTCAGTAAAACATTTACATAAAATACACACATCTCGTCATTTGGAAATGTTTTTGCAGGACAAACTTTACACTCCTTTATTTACAATTGCACAGTCACTTTCCATTTGTAGAGAAAGAACCTAGCTTCAAGCCCAAATAAAGGAATCATACACTTCATATAAATATAACTCGTTGGCATTACAAAGAAAACATAAAAACAGAAATTCTTGACCTCTTGAAAAGTGTTTGAAAACACTGACATTGGACCTTTGAACCTTTGGATGAAAAACAAGTTACAAACAAGCTCTTAGATAAATACCTCCTCTTGCTCCAATAACGCTACCATACAGCTTTAGCACAGCTTTGTTCAAAATGAAAAAAAAGTCCTGAGTGAACAGCAGATAGAGGCTAGCATTGCACGACAAACTTTCACACAGTTTTCTAGGCAAGGCTAGCCATATTTGTTGTCCATATTTTGGCAGAGGAGCTACCAAATGTGCACACTGCTGCTTCTCACGCAGCATCTCTAATTTCCAGACAAGCTTTTTTTCTCCGACCGACACTCAGGAAATCAGTCTTCTTTTACTTCTCCTTCAAGAGCTTCTGGAGGTTTTTTTTAATCTAGGGTGTGACAAAACAAAAAAACAGAATTACACCGATGCTCATAATTCACTGTTAGCTTTTTAAGCATACTCTTTAAAAACAGGTGCAAACTGTGAGCTTAAATAGAACAAAGAACAGCCCTTACACAGAAAAAACATTTTTTTTCTTTAAATAGATGTACCGTTGAAAAGCATGTGCTGAAAGAAAGCTCACATGCAAGCACAAAACGGGTGTGGTCGGCATAGTCGGTATAAAAATACACAGCATGAGACAAACAATCACGAAAGCAGCAAGGCTTTTTACACTACTGACAACCCATTTAGAAGAATTAGAAACAGTAAACTTTTGTTAATAAAAGACACACTTGGCTGCCATTTAATATCTAAAAAAATACCCCTGTAATCACCAGAATTTCAAAAGTTATAATTGGTCATTCAGCAAAAGCAAAGCAGAAGCACTGAAGCAGTTCGATTTGAACCAGAGTTTTTACAAAGTTGTCCCACTAAATAGTTGTTGCACTTAAATGTTCCTTCCTCTATTCTTAGAACCCAACAATGACAAATATAGACATTTTTATCAAACATGTTTCAGTTTGTAAATGTTTGGTTGAAAGTAGAAACCATTCTTTTGTTACTTCTTTTGTTATTTTTTATCATTCAAAAGTGTCTTTGGTTGATGTGATCCCCCCGCCGCAGGCAGTTCCTGACCAGCTGATGACACACTGTTATGTTAAATAAAGAATGCATTGATACTGTTTGCTGAGCATCCCCCACCTTTCCACTTATTTACGGTCAGCACAGCTTTGGTATAGTTATTAATAACTTTACCATCTAACAGTGAATGAGTTAAAAGAATTGGTGATGACTAATCTTGTCTCTGTAGGCTTCCGCTAAAATTTTTGGCGGGTATATTTTAATTCCAAGAAACTGATGTTAAATAAAGGAAAAGGTTTGATCAGGAATGCTAAATCAAAGCAAACTATGCTTGAAAAGATGGGAGGAGCTCACTAATTCATTTTTACACATGAAAAAATATTTCTAGAGAGTACCGTATTTTCATGACCATAAGGCACACATAAAAGTCTGAAATTTTCTTCAAAGTGCGCCCCATGTGATTTTTGATTTGTGGACGTATTAGAGAACTATGAGGCGGACATAGTTGAGGACATTAAAGGGGGAAGTGTGGGCGTGGATTGTGTATAAAAGAACAGGTATGTGCTTTATGCAGAACATTGCTGTTTTAACAACACTGAAAATGGAAAAGAGATACGTTTATGAAGCTCAGTTTAAACTGATGGCAATCAGCTACGCGGAGGAACATGGGAATCGAGCCGCTGCGAGAAAATTTTAAATTAACGAGTCGATGGTTCGTAAGTGGAGGAAGCCGGAAAATGAACTGTGACAGGTGAAGAAGACGCAGTTGAGTTTCCGCGGAAATAAGGCGAGGTGGCCAGAGTTGGAGGAAAGACTCCAGCAGTGGATCATCGACCAAAGAACGACTGGGAGGAGTGTTTCCAATGTCACTATTCAGCTAAAGGCCGTAACGCTAGCGGAGGAAATGAAAAACGAGCAGTTCCAAGAAGGTCCATCTTGGTGCTTTCGCTTCATGAAACGCTGCAATTTTTCCATCTGGACCAGGACTGGCACTGTTGTCCGAGCTTTCACAAAAGTAAGCATCATTTCCGCAGAGCCGCACGTTACAGAAAGTGACTCTGACAGCGAGGAAAGTGAACCTGCGAGGTTGGATTTAGCGCACCTGTTCAATTCTGAAACAGAGGATGAGGACTTGGATGGATTTAATACATGACTTTATGACGACTGTAACTAATATTTAAATGAAGCCAAACAAACTCAGTTTTGCTCCCGATCTATTTTTAAATACGCACACGTGTGTGTGTGTTATTGTTGTTGTAAGGTGGACGGTGTAAAAGATGTATACATATATAAAACCAGCGCCCTATCATCAGGTGCGCCTTATGTGTGTGTTAAATATAGAGCACGCAAAATTTGGCTGCGCCCTTTAATACGGTGCGCCTTACGGTCGTAAAAGTATGGTACTAAAATAATCAAAACGCCATTCAAAGTTTTATTTATATTTTGTTGCAGGCAACTTAAAACTAAATGTTCACCTAATGATGATCTCACACCGACACAAAAGCTTTAATTCTTCTGCACCATTCAAAAAAAAAGCCAACAAAGCCCTGGTATAAATGGATTATAATAGGATTTTCTTTAGCTTGAACATACTGTTGAGTCTCAACATATTCTTAACAATGAATTCAGTGTAACTGCAATTTTTTTTAGTAGTTAGACCATCTTTTTTCCCCATTTTCAAATAGTTTCTAGATAGTTTGTGCTGCTCGTATAAAATTCAGTGTGAATCAAATTGAATCAAGAGCAAACTGAGACCATTCAGAAAAGTGGTGAAGTATTTCTATCTACGCAGTAGTGACTCTCTTTTCTTGTTTTTAATAAACACATTTTTGAACAGACGCTAGGAAATTATTTTCTATGAACAGATATTTTGCTTTGTTAATCAAAGACAATGCTGGCTGAAGCTTTGTAAATATTGTACAAGCATGAGCTGTTGTTATGATTGTTGTAAACGAAAATTAGCCACTTTTGTGTCCAAATTTTTTAACGTTTTAAGCAACTTTTAACGGGATATTAATTTTGTACAAATCGCTCTTTGTACAAACAAATTTTCAATTCTGATCCAACTTGGCTACACAATGACATGGAGGTTCACATGATGGCATCACAGCAAGAAGCTCAGGGGTTCAAGTCCTGGACTGAAATACTGGCCCCTTTGTGTGGGGTTTGCATGTTCTCCCTGTGTATGCGTGGGTTTGTTTCGAGCACTTTGGTTTCCTCCCACTCTTCAAAAACATGGATGTTAGGTTGAAATTAAACAAAATTATCCCTAGGATTGTGTGTGTGTGTGTGTGTGTATGTGTGTGGATGGTTCTCTCTGTGTGTGGCCCCAAAATAGGCTGGCGACCTCTTCCGGGTGTATCCTGCTTCTCCCCTGAAATCAGCTGGGATAGGCTCCAGCACATCCCGCGACTCCATTTGGGATAAGCGATTCAGAAGATGAATGAATGATCCAACTTTCCAATTGAACTAGTTTCTGTTTGTATGTGCAGATGGAGCTTAGAAGAGGATATTATTTATAGTTCTTTCTTAAAGGTGCCACGGGAGATCGTATTAAAATATATCACTACATCCGACTTCACTGGTAGGACGTGTTCCTTGAAATAGGTGCACTGAAAATATATTTGCATATTTCGTCTTCTGAACTGCTTATCCCTAATGGGTTTGTTGAGGGGCGGGCTATCTAGTCTGATTTCAGGCAAGAGGTAGGGTACACCCCGAACAAGTCACCAGTCTATTACAGGTACACACACATTCTCATTCGTAGGGGCGAGTTTGTAGTGTCCAATCAACCTAACATGCTGTTTATGGAGGATGGGAGAAAAACAGAGTACATGGAGGAAACCCCATGCATACACAGGGAAAACATGCAAACTCCACACAGAAAGACCAGTATTTCAAGCATCACTCTTTACCGAGACTCAAACCCCTGACCTTCTTGCTGTGAGGCCACTGTGCTAACTTCTGCGCCACCGTGCAGCCCAAATATATATGTTTCATAGTAAATGTGAACTCTGTAGAACCCTGAAAACCTCTGTCAATTTCTTTTGTATGATGGGCAAAAACAATCGTCCCAGAGCCTGACTGATTTTGGCAACAAGTAGGTACAGTAATTCTTTTGGCTGGAGACGCAAATCCAGAAGAAGTCAAAAAATAATAACGAGGAACCTTAACACTAGTTCAATGTTCAAAAGCAGATGTTAGACTACCAGTGCAAGAAGACCTTCCGTATTCCCTTTAACTAGAAAACCATTCAATTAAATCAGTGTTACATAAACTCTTATTATAAACTTGTGTGAATAAATGACGATAAATGATTCTCTGTGCCCTTATGTCAGGGGTGTCCAAAGTCGGTCATCGAGTGTCCTTAAGGTTTTCATTGTGTTCCTGGTTCTATACAGCTGATACACAGAAAGTGAAATCAACAGCCAATAGAATTTGGCACAATGACTCAATTAACTAGATCAGGTGTGTAGATGCAAGAAAACCTTCAGGACACCGGCCCTTGAGGACCGGATTTGGACACCCCTGCCTTATGTTGCATGTGAAAAAGTTTCATTTAGGAATAGTTATGGAAATAAACCAAACGAACCTTCTCTATTCTGAACAAATTGGTGAACAGTTCCCCGCAGATCTCAGCGTTCCCTTCATCCTGCAACATCTCAACCGGGCTCTCACTGTTCAATCCAAATAACATTTAGACAACGAATGAATAAAAATAAGAATATATACAAATATAAAGTTACGGCTTTGGTTCTTACCCACTGCGAATTTGTTCTCCCATCATTATGCTGTTCAAACGATGCTCAAGAGACATGATCTTAAAAGCCATGTAACCGGTGGACATGACAAGGATGCAGGCTCTGTGAGGACAAAACATACACACACTTCAAATTAAACATCGACTAGCTTTGTATTCCGATGCTTCGTAGGTTACTTACAAAATCAAATAAAAGGTGAGGATGATGTGCAAAGACTTTGGCTTGGAAGATTTGACTTTCGGTGTGGCTCCACGAATTGGGCTAACTGAGCTTGCCAAAACAGCTAATGAAAAATGGAACAAAACAGGAAAAATGACAGTACGTTATAAAATAGTTTTTAAGACTTTCAATAGCTTAGCAGCAATTGGTAAATAAGCTCCAAATAAATTAGATTTTATAGTAATAATGAATATATATATATGTATATATATATATACAGTATATATATATATATACAGTATATACATAGCCGAGGTGTCCGCCGGCAGGAAAGTCTTTGTTATTATTCTTTTTTATATTACAAAAAAAAAGGTCTTAATACGATTAAAATAAAAAAAAGTGAAAATAAAAAGTTTTTTTTTTTTTTAATTCCTATTTTAAAACTAATTAGGAATAAAGTACCTTTTTTGAGTGTAGCTCCATGTTTTTGGCTCGGAGTCTGAAGGTGAATATCTGCATGAACTGAAACTTCTCTAATTTTCGGTGCCCTCAGAAAAGCATCTTGGAGGTCGGTGTAACCTTTAAAAAAAACAAAAAAACAAAGAAGCTGTGATTGCGGTAGCTACCTGGTTAGAGCAAATATTGCTAAAATTTTACGTACCATTAAATGCATCCAGATGAACCAGCATGTTAAAGTTTTAATAGTCCTAAACAACTAAGTGTGATTTAATACATATACTGTACAGTACATCGGGGGTCTACAACCTTTTAAAGAGAAGTTAAAGAGATACTTTAACAAAAACGAAAAGGCTGGGAGCTACTCCTGCTTTGTAACATTTTTTTCTCATAGGTTAGTTTAGCCCAAACAAAGACAATTTTGTATTGCCTGAACATTTACAAAATGATGGTGTCTAAAAGTCCCGCTATGGTAAATAAGGTTTCAGCCACCGCCGTCATAGCCTCCTTTACAATCCGGCTTTTTGTTCTTTGTTAAAATGTGCGCGACTTTAAATGATGCTTTGGCATTGGTCTTCTTCGTTGGTTTGGTGAACAGCGATTGTTGTCCATGAAGCGGTGTTTTTAGTGCCTTAATTTTCTCTTTTTCGGAGACCTCTGCCCGCGAAGTTGCTGTGGACCTTAGTGAAATGGCGTTCCATGTTATATCTTTTACCGACAGACACACTGGCACCGCAGATCAAACACACGCACTTATTGTTTACATGTGCAAAACAAAGCTCTGTTTCCCACTCTTCGTGGAAATTTTCGCCTCTTAGCTGTGGTCATAGTTGCTGCCAATCTGGCCGCCATTTGCCTCTGAGTCAAGCTAGACTGCAGCGCAGTTTGCGAATAACAATATGAAGGAGACGGGATACTAATGAATTTAATTAAATAGTTGTGTAAATTTGTTTACAGAGTGACAAATCAAATGTGCCAGATAAAAGCTGTATAGGATTCAGAAAGCCTTTGGAAAGCTACTCAAAAAGGGGGCGCGAGCTATGGGTTGGAGACCCCTGAAATACGTACATACTTATAATAAAATATATTTTTAATAAAAGAAACCCTCGGAAGTTCCATAAGCTACCTTGGACCAGAGTAAATTTGACCCCAGAGATCCCTGACCAGACCTAAGCAACTCTACAAAGTGTTGTGCCTTGTGTCTTTGAATGAGAACGTGGGGAACACACCGTGAATTTTTTCATCATCAGGGGTCTGAGACCCAGAACTGCTGCTTTCCATCATGTCCCGCCGTTTCTGCTCCACAACTCTATCAAGGTCAGAGAAGTTTCCAGAAAAGTCCTGCAGAGTAAATGCTCACAATATGTATACATGTCTTCAATGCATACCACACACAGACAGGGTGCAACAGTAACAGAATAAAGGCCCTCTATAGATCTTCTATTACAAAAGAAAATGTGCAATGAACACATCCTGTGTAAAACATGCAAGAGAATAGAGAGAAAGACCCCTGACTGACCAGAGGATGTGATGGGGGGCAGCTAGATCTGAAGCTGTTTTCACAGGAGGAAGTAACAGGGGTGGTACATGCTTTATCCATCTGGAATGACAACATTCACATTTTTGTAAAAAAAAAAAAAAATTATCTAGCATTTTTTGTTTGTTTGTTTGTTTTTAATAGCTAAATATTTGCTTTTGGTTAGAAAAATAAATAAGCAACAAGTTTTTCCATGTGTCCTGATCAGCAGTAATGGATTAAAGTTTAATAATAGTTCTCACATAAACAGTCCAAACAAGGATATGTTTTGTTGTTATTTGTCACTTACTCGTTCTAATCATGTATGAAAAATATTTCTCTAATAACGTATTTAGGACATATTTATATTTTCAAGACAAATAAGGTCCAATTTACAAAACTTTCAATAGTTAAAAAACAATTAAGTGTTTTGATACAATATACTTGCATGGATTTTATTTTCATCTTCTGAACCGTTTATCCCTAATTGGGTAGCGGGGGTCGCCGGAGCCTATCCTGTCTATTTTAAGGCAAGAGTAAGGGTACACACCGAACAGGTCGTCAGTCTGTTGCGGGACCACACACACACTCACACACACAACCATCTATACACACTCATTTCTAGGGGCATTTTCTTAGCGGCCAATTAACCTAACATGCATGTTTTTGGAGGTTGGGAGGAATCCCACATATACACAGGGAGAGCATGCAAACTCCACACAGAAAGGCCAGTGTTTCAAGCCTGGTCACACCCAGGACTCGAACCCTGATCTTCTTGCTGTGAGGCCACTGTGCTAACCTCTGTGCCACGTGCATTCTCTGGAATATTTTTTCTAAATGAAATATTAAAATAAATCAAATCAAAGGATAATATGTCAATATAAAAATGGCATTGAAAACATTTGATACATTTGACACCAGGTGCACGGTGGTGCAGTGGTTAGTTAGCACGGTGACTTACAGCAAGAAAGTTGGGGTTCAAGTCCTGGAGTGGGAGCGAGACAAGAAACACTGGTCTTTCTGTGCGGAGTTTGCATGTTCTTCCCGTGTGTATGGGTTTTTGCAGATACTCCGATTTCCTCCCACCCTCCAAAAATATGCATGTTAGGAAATTGCCCCTAAGAATGTGTGTGTGGATGGTTGTCTCTGTGTGTGTGACCTTGCAACAGACATGCAATCTGTTCAGGGTGTACCCTTACTCTTGCCTGGAAATCACCCAGGATAGGCTCCAGCACTCCGTGTGACCCTGTTAGGGATAAGTGGTTCAGAAGATGAAACATTTGGCACCCAGAAAACAGAGGTTCAAATGGTTTAGCTTTTTTTTTTATTATTGTGGACACATTTCGTTTACAACCTGAAAAGTACAGTGAACCAGTATAAATTTTGGGGGGTTCTGTTGAACTGATAATCATTGCTAAATTTGTCATTTTAATACTAGGACTGCCGTGTTCTAAATCTACCTGCAAGCGCCATTACCGTCAATGTGACCGCTTATGTAATTATTCATGTTTTGTGCTGCTATATTTCATAAATACATTTTTACACCACTCAATTTTTAAAGTAATAATAATGATAAAATGTTAAATATTTTTAAAACCTAGAAAAAAAACAGCAAACACCAAAGTAAAATGATCGAATTAATCAATAACCTACTTTATTTCCACATTTTGCGCTGCTGCTTCAAAATTGTCCCCATTAAAAATTGGCTACATGATAAAATAGAAAACATGTTTATATTAAAAGTCATAAACGGTCAGCCTCCTAGGTTGTGTTTTATTTATTCTAATTAGCATATTAAAGCGCTGTGCAGTCAAATTGACCGCTGCGGTGGTCCTAGTGTTAAGGAAAGAAAACCATACCAGCTTTGAAACAAAAAAAGGAAAAAAAACACACATTCTAACTTATTTTAATGATAAACTAAAAATCTTTAGTGAAAAAGTAAACAAGAAAGACTTACCTCTAAATGAAGACAGATGGATTTTAGAAGCTTGAAGGTGCTGTTTCGGGAGAGTAATGATGCAAACACATGCTAAAAAAAAAAAATTAGAGTTACTTTAATGTCATTAAAAAGAAAAAAAAAACTGATTTTTTTTTTACAATATCCTCACCTGGTCATTGCTGGTTTCAATCACAAGAGCGTTTGGTACCAATAATGCTGTTTTCTTTTTGATAAATTGCACCGACTTCACTGGGATCGTAATCTGGAGATGAGATAATCATCTTAATATACAACTTATCAAGAAAAAGAGATGTTAATCATTGGCTTGTTTTAAACGTAGCAAACCTTGGTGTCTCTGCCAAAGACTTTGGAGTGGAAGCAGATCCAGTTATCAGAGACGAACATTTTTCCTTGATATAAAATATCTCTGTACAAGGCACAAGTGTAACCTGGTAACAAAAATATAAAAATAAAAACCATAAATAGCTGTTCTTTTAATGTGTAAGATGAGTAAACACGCTGGCAGCTTACTTTGTTTGAGTAACTCGTCTTTGCTGACTTCCTTGAATAACTTGTGGTAGTGTGTGTTGGTCTTTGATATCTAAAAAAAAAAAAAACATGCTTTTTATTTAAAACTTGCCAACAGTTGTTCATTTCTTTTTAAATGTGCTGAATCAGAACGTATCTGTACATGATTTGGCTGCAATTTTTTCCGATCAAACTTTGTCTCAAAGTCACTGAGTGTTGCCATCGGTGAAAGCTGTTCAGCAGGTTTCAACCTGGTAAATAAAAGGTCAGTGTTTATGATTACTAACACCAGAAGAGGACAGGAAAGAACCAAATGCTACGGCAGCAGAAGATTATATGAACTGAAACATGTTATTGGTAAAAAGAAAAGGTCTTTTTTTCTGCTGTGTTCTTACATGAAGCTTGCTGGCACGACAAGCGTCTTTATATTTGAGCTGGTTTAGAATATTTGCTTTCTAGGCGTAGTAGTAAGACTATGAAGCTACTCTTGCTAATTTCAGCTTGTTTAAGCTACATCCACACCAAATATTGAGGAAAAGTACAACACATTAATACTTGATGCTATGATTGCTTCTTTTGTTCATGAAGAAAAGAAAAAAAGAAATAGTGACAAGTCTGTGTAATTCTTCATTTGTACACGAGGGATCCATCCTAGGAAAGAATTCAAAGTTCTTCTTCTTCTTCTTTCGGCATTTCCCTTCAAAGTCACCACAGCAAGTCAGTTTCTTCCATCTATCCCTATCTTGTGCATCTTCTTTGGTCACACCAACTATCTTCATGAACCTCCTCTTTGGTCTTCCTCTAGTCCTCTTTCCTGGTGGTTCCAAACCCAGCATCCTTCTTCCGATGTACTCTCTTTCTCTCCTCTGTACATGTCCAAACCATCTCAGTCTGGCCTCTCAAACTTTATCCCCAAACCCCTCTAACATGTGCTGTTCCTCTGATATACTAATTTCTGATCCTGTCCATCCTGGTCACTCCCAGAGAGATCCTCAGCATCTTCATCTCTGCTACCTCCATCACTGCTCCTGTCTTTTTCTCAGTGCTACTGTCTCTAGACCAAACAGCATGGACAGTCTCACCACGGTTTTGTACACTTTTCCTTTCATTTTAGCTGAAACTCTTCTATCACACATCACACCTGATACTTTCCTCCACCCGTTCCAGCCTGCTTGAACACGCTTCTTCACCTCTTTTCCACACTCTCCATTGCTCTGAATTATTGATCCTTAGTACTTAAAATCTTCCACCTTCTTTATCGCTTCTCATTGTAACCTCACTTTTCCATTTGGAAAGGTTTCAAAGTTATCTTCTGCAAATACACTGTCCAGAAGACAACTTTAAAGCCTTTTCTATGAGATTAAGAAATAGTTTTGAATTTTTTTAACAAGGATATCTATAGACATAAAACCAACCAATCTTGATTTTCACTACAAAATGTAAATAAGCAGTTATTAATGGTTTTACATAGTATATGTATACACATACCAAACTAAATAGTGATTAATTCAAGTCTTATTTTATTCAAACTCAAATATATTCAGTTTAATCAAAAGAAAACAGAGTAAAGCAAAGAAAATACAAAAATAAAGTCAACACTGGACAAATTCTTACAAAATCTCCTCACTATGAGGAGTCTAACTTCAGCCTTTAGATGAAGACACATTTTGTTAGTGATTTGTCAGCTATCACTTCATCTTCCTGAATCATCAGAAAACACACTTCATCATCACTTTTACAACTCTGTTAGAGTGTAATAACAACTAGTCTAAAGTGATCAAAGTTAGAAATTAATATGGATCACCTCATGGCAGTTGGTTTCTTTCTGTTTTCTGAGTGGTCCGACTCTATCTCTAGCTGAAGCTGGAGGTCTGCAGGTGCCCTTCCAACTCTTCTCTGTCTTTTCTCAGCTTCATTTTCCACTTCAGACCTGGACACAGGAAACAATGTGGTTGGATGTCAAAACATGACAGGATGAAATTACACTTTGCATGTTGACTTCACACCTTCTTCCTATCACACACAACATACAAGCTCTTATTGTGAAATATAACATCTGATCATGAAGTAAAATGAGTTCTGAAAATTATGTGCTGGATTAATTTCAAAGACACGTGCAAAAAAAGCAAAAGAACCAAATCTAGTCATCTCTTAAGTTTAATAAGATGTTTGTTCATCTAGAATTTTGTATGGATCTTGCCACGTTCACCAATCATTCCTGTACTTAGAGCCCCTGCAGCTCTGTTGCTCACATGCATCTCATGAAAAAGGACGTGCATGCAAATCTCCACCATCCATCATGTCTCAAGAATCTTTCGAGCATCTGAAATTCAAAACGCGGCCTTCTGCTCTGCCTCATCATGTCCAGACTCACGTTGAGCTTTTCCCCCGAGAGTCCTTGGAGGGAAGTTGTTCTGGAGAGGATAACGGGCTCTGGGGTACGTCCGCCTGCTCAATCATCAGGGCCAAACTTTGTTTTATATGTTTCTTGTAGCAGCCATAAGTTTAATCCCTTGGATCTCATAAAGCGAAGAGGATTAAAGAAATCTTGGAAGTTTTTCCTTCTTATTTTATGTGTGGGATGATCGCTCGATGGGAGAAAGAAACTCCACAAAGGAGGAGCTGGGAAAGAGGGAGGGAGCAGTGGAGGGAGGAACATCAGGGAGTAAGGAAGTAAGAAGAAGAATGGATCGAAGGAGAAACGGTGCAAATTTAATTGATTTTGATTCAATTCAAATAAAAAGTTATTTTGTGAACTTTTGGTTGAAGTAAAAGGAAGAAAATATGGATTTTTTCCTCTAAATTCCCGCAAGAGTGAAAGTTGTGGTTCTGTAAAATGTCCACTAGATGGCAGCAAAGTTTAAATAATAAAACTTTGCTGTGTTTATAAATTTGAGAATTTTAATGTTGATACAAAGTTTTTTGTTGACAAACAAAATTTTGAGTTTATTGAAAAACAAAAAATGTACTAAATAAAAACTATGATTGGTTTCATTTTTAAATTCTGTTTTAATGCTTATTAATAGCTTTTAAATGATAATATCACTTGTTTTATTCCTTACTTTCACAATAATTCCTTTAATTTAAAAAAAAATATATATTTCTTATTTTTATATATTAACTTACTTTTTTTCTTGATCACAGTGCTGCTGCTGTAACACACAAATTCCCCACGTGTGGGTTCAATAAAGTACTTCTGATTGTGATTCTAAAAACTGTTGATTTTCCAACAAACATGATGATTTTGAACAATTAAAAACTAAGCAGACTTTTACAACTAAAAGCTAAACAATGCAAAACAAAGAAAAAACCCCATCCCTTTCCGACTAAACAGAAGTTGGTTAAACTTTAACAGTTTTAGTCAATGTGGGATGAACAATGCATCAATAGGTATTACCTAGAGATAAATGCAAACAAAGGTCATCCTGATGCATGGAGGTGACCTAGATTACCACGAGGGACCAAGAATTTTAATGTATGTATTTTATTTTTTTTTACCATTGGGAGACAGATCATTAGTCAGAGGAGTCTCCTTAGGAGGTCTAGAAGATTACAATATTTGGTCATGATTGATAAAGAGTCTATCTTTAGCCACAGATTCTTTCACTCAGTTTGGTTCAAAGTCTTGAAAAGAAACTGTAAACTTGTTTTTGTTTTTTTTTTTTTCTTAATGTCCCATGAACTGACTCTAGGAGTCGCCAGTGCAACATTTGATGAAACCATCCAGTGTATACGTAGCAGAAGACTTGTCAGGGTATCCAGGAAACAATAGCACTGACTGCAATGCAATGCAAGTTAGCAGCCAGTAAGCCTGTCATTAATCATGTCTGACAGGGAACTTAGGGTTAAAGGTGAACAAGCTGACAGCAACTCAATGAGTGATTTGATACTGTAGGAGTGATGGAGACACTGGGATTGAATGTTGTTGGGTCAGATTCACTATCATGTAAAAACAAACATTTTAATCTTCCACTGATCCTGATGTGTGTCACGATGCAGGTTTAGAGACACAACAAACAAATGCTCTCCTGTTTTGCTTGAAGTTTCGTTTTTATCTTCTGAACCACTTATTCCTGACAGGGTCGCGAGAAATACCAAAGCTTGTCCCGTCTGATTGAGGCAGGGTACACCCTTAACGGGTCGCTGGTATGTTGTGGGGACACAACATACACACACAAACATGGGGTAATTTCGAAAGAGCTTAGAAACCAAACATGCATGTTTTAGGAGGGTAGGGGGAAACCGGAGCACCTGGAGAAAACTTACACATACATGAGGAGAACATGCAAACTCCACACAGAAAGGCTAATGTTTCAAGCCCCGCACCAACTCTGGGAGTCGTATCCCGACTTTCTTGCTAGGAGGCCACTGTGCGTTAATAACCACTGAACCACCATGCAGCCCACTAAAATTGATTGATTCTTTTTTCAAATCAAATTGTTTGTTTTTTGGCCATCATTATTTATGAATGAGACAAGCGGTTCAGAAGATGAATGAATGAATTCAAGCCCACATTTTTTGCTGATTTTGCTAAAATCAGTGAACGTTCCATAAAGGCCTTCAGAGTATGCTCTGTTTTACATACAAAGTTAACAATAATGAGACTTTGCGTTACTCAGAAATAATTCAGTTTCAAACACATGGTTGTATGTACCTCCTCCTTCACCCGACCCCTATGGCCCCTCCTGCAGGAGGTGAGTCCACTGGAAGGGCGGCCCAGCTCCCCTGTTAGGGCTGAGCCCGGCCGGGCCCCATGAGTAAAAGTCCGACCACCAGGCGCTTGCTCTCATGCACCACCCTTGGGCCTGGTTCCAAGGGGGGCCCCAGGTGACCCGCGTCCGAGCAAGGACAACCTGGCCATTCTTGATCTCTTTATAGGGTGTTTGAGCCGCGCTTTGTCTGGCCCCTCACCTAGGATCTGTTTGCCTTAGGTGACCCTACCAGGGGCATTAAGCACCGGACAACATAGCTCCTAAGATCATTGGGGCACGCAAACCCCTCCACCACGATAGGGTTGTGGCTCAAGGAGGCTTCTCATCTGAGGCTGTTGCCCCCGCAACCCGGCCCCGGATAAGCGGAATACAACGAAACAGAACGGTTGCATGTATCAGTTACTTGAGCTGTGAATCTAACGTACTGATGTTGCAGAGATCATTGGAAAGTTTGGTGGAAAAAATGCTAAATTTGTAATGACTAAAGCGTAAATACAGAACTAAAAATGACCAATATTAGAATATAGCATTGTGTTTGGAATGAAACCATGAAAAGAATTTCTCCTGGACATGTCAAAGGAACACCAGAACACCAATATGTATAGAAGCACTCAGCTCTGAACTTACATTTAAGTCCAGAATAGTTTACCCAGACAGGGTAAAGACTGGCGACCTGTTAGGGGTGTACCTTGCTTCTTGTCTGAAATCAGTTGGTATAGGCTTTGGCACCCCATGAGGCCTCGTTAGGAATAAGAAATTAAAAACATGAAAAAAAAAAAAAAACCCAAATGCAAAGAAGAAGTGAAGAATTTTTGTTTCTTGGTGACACAAAATTTGGACTTTCCATTCTTTATGAGATACTCCCTGTTTACTGCAAACCTAAAAATGTGCAAACAAATTTACATTCTGTTTTTATCCAAACCCATTCTTCTTTTGGCTGTTAAGTCAAATCTAGAGAAGTCTTTAAAAAACGAGGTGAAATCAAGCCAGAAAACAAGAGTAAAAAGGGGTAAAGACTCTCTGTAGCCTTTTCCTTTGGAGAAACATCTCTCTCTGTCAGCAGAAGCCCTTTCATTGCCTGTCATATATTCCACCGCAGAAAGACAGAGAACAACGAAGGCATAGAGAAAAGAGGCTGCTGTGTGAAGGAGTGTGTGCAAAAATGGTGCTCGTGACGGGGGAAGATTGAAGTCCTGTTAAGTGCTCTGCTTGAAAGCATGTCTGGCCTCATTAGCTGTCAGTTGTAACAATACTGAACTGGCAGTGAAGACAGGTTGGAGTCTAGTGGTCATAAATCACTTTTTGACAGCTGCCTGACAAGCTGGGAACCAGTGCGTAAGCACAGGCGCCCTCTCAGCCACAACACTGAACAGGCACAGCGATCCAAGAAATCATCACTTTCATCCGGAAATTATAGAGAAAACTGGTATGCGGTGTTTCGTAAAAGGAAAATTGCTCTAATTTGATGTCTTCTAGTCCAGATGTACATGTGAACCTGTCTCCTGCTAATGTCTGTCCTTGGCTAAATGAGCAGAAACTACAGTGACTTCTGTGGGGCAAAAGGGGGTTAAAAGCAAAGCCTGCAGGTCATTAATCATGGCCCCTGACATGCAGAGCAGGAGGCCAAGGCTCCCCTATGCATACAGCTGCTGGGCCACACTCAAAGCACAGGCGTTGGGTTGACCCTCAGACGCCCCCACTCCCAGCGCCTATGGCTCTCATCTGTCCAAGTCCTTCACTGTTTATGTCATTCATTTGTGCTGTCTAACACCACTTCCCCCTGACCAACCGTACAATCCTCTGGCCTTATCCTCTAAATGCTTGCAACGGGCTCCTAACAGTTTTGCGTTTTATCCAGATTAAGCGAGTCCGTTTTGAACAAAACAGCTCAAAGAACTGTGAAGCTGTTGGGTCACAGTAACACTGGGTAATTTAATGCTTCAACAACTTTTGGAAAAACTTTCATTGACATCTTTTTGCTAAAGTCAAAACCCCATGGTGAATAATTTAAAATAAAAGGCGTTAGAACAGAACAGAAATGGCTTCATTGGTCCAGTTGTTCACTTGGAGCGATATTTTTTCTCAAGATGATTGAGCTCAAGTTTTGCTTTTGGCCTGTTCAAGTTTTTTTTTCTCAATAAGTAAACTTTTTACAATGTGAGTAATTCCAAAAAAACACTATAAATACAACTTTCGTCTTAAACAAGAATCCAAGACAAGACTCACCTGATTGATGGAACAGAAAAAACAAGTTTTTTTGTTTGTGTTAGTTTATTTAGTTTGCTCAAAACTTTTAGCGTTTAGTTTTTGCCTGAAATGTTGCCCAAATGTGATTACAATAATATTTTTATATCCAAGAGAGCCTTTGAATACACGCAAGGAAACTTTCCAACAATAAAACAACTACCGGTAATAATCAAAATATAAAAAGACAGAAAACAAACAGCTTTAGCGTAAAAATGGGGTAGAAAGGTAGATGGCAATCCAGGGTTATGGATAGTCTAAAAGATGAAAGTAAGAATTCGGAAAATAAGTTGAGACTTAATCGAGAGTCAGTGGAGTTGCTGAAGGACCGGGTGTTGTAGTCGAAGTAGGGAGTTGTGAAGATGATGCAGGCAGAGACATTTTGGCGGTGTTGGAGTCTACTTGGGGATTTCTCAGGGAGGCTAAAGAGAAGTGAGTAGCAGTAGTCAAGCCTGGACGTGACCATACAGTGGACCAAGATGACAGTGGTGTGGGTAGTCAGAGAGGGCCGAAAACCAAGTGATGTTATTGATGTGTGACTGAAAGTAAAGAGCAGAATCTAGACTTCAGATTTTTGGGGAAACTGAGAGAACTGAGAAAACTGAGGAGCAGTCGATTTGGAGGGAGAAAATATCAACTTTAGATAGTATAAACTTGGTGCCAACAAGGAGGACTTTAATTTTATTGCAACTTAAAAGTTTGAAAGTTAGAGGTAAATGAGTTGGGTTTGTCAGACAAGTAGAGCTGGGTGTGAACCACAGAACGGCAAAAGTGAATATTAAATTTACAGAGGACATTGCCGCGGCACGGTGGCGCAGTGGGTAGCACAGTGGCCTCATAGCAAGAAGGTCGTGGGTTCGAGTCCCGGGTGGGGACGAGGCTAGAAACACTGTCCTTTCTGTGTGGAGTTTGCATGTTCTCCCCGTGTTTGCGTGGGTTTCCTCCCACCCTCCAAAGACATGCATGTCAGGTTGATTGGCCGGTGCCAAATTGCCCCTAGGAATGAGTGTGTGTGTGGCTGGTTGTTATGTGTGTGGACCCGCGACAGATTGGCGACCTGTTCGGGGTGTATCCTGCCCCTCGCTTTGAATCAGCCGGGGTGGGCTCCGGCACCCCCTGCAACTCCATAAGGGATAGACGGATAAAAAGGTAACTGACTGACTGAGGATATTGCTGAGAGGAAGGAAGTAAATGATAAAGAAAAGGGGTCTCGAGAGTGAGCCCTGGGGAACACCTTAGGTAACCGGGGTTTTAGACGGCTTAAAATTGATGAACTGAGCATGACTAGATTGATTAGAGTGGAACCAGTTGAGAAGGGTGGAGGTGATGCCAAAGAAAGATAGATTGTGGAAATGTGAAGGATTGTGGAAGGATGTGAAAAATGGTATGGAAAACTGCACTCAGGCCAAGAAGGATGTGGATGAAGATTAGACTGGAATCGGATTGAGTGAGAAGGTCATTATTAATCATTTCTGTGTCAGAGCAGAAGAGAACATTTCAATGAGGCCTTTACGAGTTAGATGAGTGGTAACTATTTTTCATCCCAGTGTGAGTCCAACAATGAACATTTGCTTACATATTTCCTTTCAAAATTAGCTGAAGAAAACAACCACTAGAGTGGAGTAGAGATTTTAGAGTTTACTTTGAAGTTTGACAATAATAAAAAAAAAATTCCAAGTACGTAAAATTAAAAAGTGACAGCAGAGTTAATGACTGGAATCTTTATCTAAAGAACATGTTTTGTTTTTTAAGTTGGTCACACTTGAGCAATTCTTCAAAAAACTGTCAGACATTTAGTTCTTAATCAACCAGACAGTTTTGGATTGAGATTAAATCTTTAACACTAATCATGAATGACTGTGTACAAAAGTTTCATCTGAGAAATGATCAAAGATATTTCAGATAAAATTGTAAACACTTATGAATCATATATCATCAGAACTGCAGCCTAACTCTGAGCTGTGGTTTTTATGGTTTCCACATTCGATGTCGATATTGTTTCTTCTTCTTCTATCGGCATTTCCCTTCAGGGGTCGCCACAGCAAGTCAGTTTCCTCCATCTAACCCTATCTCCTGCATCTTCTTCGGTCACGCCAACTATCTTCATGTCTTCTTTCACCATATCCATGAACCTTCTCTTTGGTCTTCCTCTTGGCCTCTTTCCTGGTGGTTCCAAATCCAGCATCCTTCTGCCGATGTACTCTCTCTCTCTCCTCTGCACATGTCCAAACCATCTCAGTCTGGCCTCTCTGACTTTATCTCCAAAACCTCTAACATGTGCTGTTCCCCTGACATATCAATTTCTAATCCTATCCATCCTGGTCACTCCCAGAGACATCCTCAGCTGTCTCGGCTGAAGCAGAGAGACATCGTTCGTCTCTGCTTCTTGTCTTTTCTTCAGTGCCACTGTTTCTAGACCAAACAGCATGGCGGGTCTCATCATGGTTTTGAACACTTTCCCTTTCATTTTAGCTGAAACTCTTCTATCACACATCCCACCTAATACTTTTCTCCAATCGTTCCAGCCTGCCTGCACAAGCTTCTTCACCTCTTTTCCACACTCTCCATTTCTGTGGACTGTTGATCCTAGATACTTAAAATCTTCCACCTTGTTTATCTCTTCTCCCTGTAACCTCACTTTTCCATTTGGATCCCTCTCATTCACACACATGTACTCTGTTTTACTCTGACTAATCTTCATTCCTCTTCTTTCTAGTGCAAACCTCCACCTCTCCAGCTTTTCCTCCACCTCTTCGCTCCTCTCTCTACAGATTACAATGTCATCTGCAAACATCATTGTTTGCAACTATGCCGATATCGTTTCATATTTATGTTACTGCGATTTAGGGGAAATGTTTTTTACATTCAGCATTGTGATAATTGGAGAGCCTTTTGCGACTGAAAAGAATAGTGAGTGGACCTTGAGCGAGAATAAGTGAGTCAAACAGAAATTTGTGGGTGAGATCATTCCTCACCCACAAAGCAACAGTTACAACACAACTTTTCACCGATGTCAATCACTCATTCCCATAGCTGGAAGTCATCCTTCAACTGAAAGAGAGTCCTTCATGTCAAACACATTCATTCTCCACAGACAGCAGAAAAAATGTCAAGAACTAAGTTGCCATCTCACTCTCGCTCTCATCCGCTGACATGATGTCACCCTGATCCACAGCTGCTTGTGTAACGATAAAAGCTAGTCAGGCAGCGAGACACTGAAACACAGTCCCATCATTCACAGCTACTAAATCACTGAGTGCAGGCATAACAGAGCTGCTGAAAGACAATTCCTTATCTGCCTTCCAGCATGATTTAGGAAACATCTGGATTTTTTGAGGCCTTTGGCACCATATGGGCTGGAAATCTCACAAAGAACATAGATTTTCTTGAATGCATAAACACTTAAAAGTGTTGGCAAGGTGTCCTGGTGCAACGTGACATGACGATTGAATGATTGAGGTGCAGAAGAGGAAAACCACGGGAAGATTTCTCAAGATTGCTTTTAATGAAAAATTGACATTTTCCAGATACGTTTTTTCATAAATAATCAAATTTAAAATGTTAGTTTTGAAACTGACCATTGGCAGATGCTGTCTTGCACATGTTCAGCGTTAGCCTCACACAGCATTCACTTTGTCATGATGTTGGCAGTTCAACTTTCAGATGTTACATTATCTAAAACAAATCCTGCTTGATTTAACTGATAAAAAATAAGCAGGATATATTGATTTTGTCAACGAAACAAGATACTGCACCGTGATCACAGAGAGAAATGGGGTGCATTTCAAACCTAAAACCTTTCAAATGAACAGCTTACACACTGGAACATGCCAGAAAGCATTTTGTGTTTAATCTCTGACCCGGATTTTCATCTCCAATCTTGAAGATGCCAATAAAGAAATTGGGTTCTAAGAGTTGGTGGGATGACACCAGGTCTGGTCTGTATGTTGAAAAAGAAAACAGACACTTGTTTCTTCATTTTTACAATAACACTTAAAGAGGAGGTTCGTGGATACAGTGAAGGAAGACACGAGTATAGTTGATGTGACCGAAGAAGATGTAGCAGATAGGGTTGGATGGAAGAAACTGACTTGCTGTGGTGACCCCTGAAGGGAAATGCCGAAAGGAGAGGAACTCTTTTAAATAGTACTGCATTCATAAATGTAGTGTAATATGAGGAACATAAATACGTTTATTACGTGGGTTGTCCAACAATCCAATCACATCGGTTTCTCTAGAGTTGCATGGGTAGAAGCCCAAGCAGGAAAACCCAAGATTTGCATCTTCTAGCCAATTATTCCAGCTCATCTGGGGTAAACCCCCACATTACCAGGCCAACAGGGAGACAAAGTTCCTCCAGCTATCCTTGACCTTACCCTGGACCTTCTGCTGGTGAGGCATCTCTTCAACACCTCAACAGAGAAGATATTTCATGTGCCTGGGCTGTTTCTTGTGGAAGTGGAAGAGCAGCAACAACTACTTTTTAGGTTATGTTGATTACAAATAATCAAAATTTTTTTTGTCAGTGTCTAACAGATTGTTTTGGTTTTGACTGTTTAGATCAGGGGTCACCAACCTTTTTGAAACTGAGAGCTACTTCAAGGGCACTGAGTACTGCAAAGGGCTACCACTTTGATAACACACTTCTGAAATAACAAAGTTACATGGTGTACCTTTAATTTGATATTATTAATAATGATATTCTATGTGAAGACACTGATTGTTAATGATCCATCACAATAATTATTTCAGTATGATTAAACAAGGTAGGAAACAGATACATTTCAATATGCAATATCCAAGTGTTTCATTTTCAAATGATCACTTCCACAACATTTTGCAGAAAATCTTTTTCAATTTTTACTAACAGTTATCAAATCATAAACGCTGAACCATGTTTGTACAAATGAACAATTATGTAAGATTTAACAAAAATCTACTCCTTTCAAAATAAGAATGGTGCGAGACCAAGGGGCAGACCCCGGACCCGCTGGAGAGTCTCACAGCTGGCCGGGTAACAACTCGGGATCCTTCCAGGTGAGCTGGAAGATGCAGCTGGGGTGAGAGAAGTCTGGGCTTTCCGTCTGAGGCTGTTGCCTCCACAGTCCGGTCCTGAATAAGTGGAAGACGACCGAATGGAAAATGTCTGAATGATTGGAAGCTAAAAGAGTCGTCCTCTAACATCTATGTTTTCTGCCTGTTTTCAATTTATAAAAAAACAAAACAGGAAAAAATATTGATTTCTTTGTAAGATATTTTTCACACTGTTAAACTGCATACAAACATTTTTTTTCCAAATGCTCAGACAAATCCGTGTAGTCCCTCATTCATCCAGGAGTGATCCATAGTAGAAAAAGTTTTAAAAAAGTCTTCTGGACAGTTTAATTCTTGAACGAGACGTTTCGACTTCCATCCGGAAATCATTTTCAATCTGAATGAAATGGACAGAAAACTGGATCTATTTGTACTAACCTGAGCACAAGGTAAAAGGTTAGTATAAATAGATCCAGTTTTCTGTCCATTTCATTCAGATTGAAAATGATTTCCGGATGGAAGTCGAAACGTCTCGTTCAAGAATTAAACTTTTCAGAAGACTTTTTAAAAACTTTTTCTACTATAAATGCTCAGACAATGCAGTAAAACATTTGTCCATGTAGTCAGTTTTCTGGTATGTACTTGTTAATTTTTGCTGACTTTCTGTTTTTCTTCAAAAGGGTCAGTAGACATAAGAGTATTTCAGAAAAGAGCGTGACCCAACAAGAACTGGTGGTGGATTTTAACTTTAAAAATGTGTGGGGATTGATGAAAGGGAAAATGAAATGTTATTGTTTTGTAATTTGAATCTATGACAACAATGTCATCACCTCATATTTTGACTTAATAAATCATGTGTTTCAATTACTTTTCTTTTTCTAAAAAATTTTATAAGGATTGAAAAAAAAAACATTTCAAGAAGGCAAGCTCATACAAAGGCAGCACGATGGTGCAGTGGGTAACACATTGGCCTCACAGCAAAAAGGTTGTGGGTTTAAGTCCCTATTGGGGACGAGACTTGGAAAATTGGCCTTTCTTTGTGGTGTTTGCATGTCTAAAAAAAACAGCTTAAAAAAAAATTTAAACATTGTCAAAAACAGGCCTGTCTCATACTGTCAAGAAGACTTTTTCTGACCAGTTTTAGGTCATTTCAGCCAGTGAAGTCCTGTCTCTGATTACCAGAAAAAGAGCTGTTTCCATTGTTGTCAAAGTCTGAGATACATTAGTTCATTTGGGACCTTTTTCTTCTCCTTTCGGCATTTCCCTTCAGGGGTCAACCACAGCGAGTCAGTTTCTTCCATCTAACCCTATCTCCTGCATCCTCTTCGGTCACACCAACTATCTTCATGTCTTCCTTCACTGTATCCATGAACCTCCTCTTTGGTCTTCCTCTCGGCCTCTTTCCTGGTGGTTCCAAATCCAGCATCCTTTTTCCGATGTACTCTCTCTCTCCTCTGTACCTGTCCAAACCATCTCAGTCTTGCCTCTCTGACTTCATCCCCAAAACCTCTAACATGTGCTGTTCCCCTGATATATTCATTTCTAATCCTGTCCATCCTGGTCACTCCCAGAGAGATCCTCAGCATCTTCATTTCTGCTACCTTGGGACCAACACGTCAAATTTATATTTTAGTCCTCATCTATCGAGATTTTTCTACACATTCACGTCTTACATATTCTCAATATTTGAATTTACTAGTTACGTAGAAGTTCTAAGATGTCAAGTGGCAAGCAGGCCGACAAGAATAGAGACCCAGCATGAGGCTACAAAGAACCAGAAACAACAAAAAAGTCAATCTGCCACTGCTCCCCCCATGACTCATACCACCTATCACATTTGCAGCAAGTGTTATAGGAGCTGCAGCTTCCGCATCGGCTTATTCAGCCACACACGACACTACACAAACAGATATGGCTCCAGGTCCAGACTCCATTGTCTCTACAGACAAAAGGATGCCAACAACAAGTTCTAAAGAACCATAAAAAATACATAAAATGAATTGGTGTAAATTGGTTCTTATATAAATAGGTTTTCAAATCATTTTTTGACCTGTTACCAAGATTAGCCCAATCTAAACTCAAATTTATCAATAATAAAAGACAAACTTAAAATAAAGATGTGCTTGTTTGCTCTCTTGGTGCAGAAAACTACGATGTTCTCATCCATATTTTGAATTATTTATCATCTTTTGTTGCTTCCACTTAAATTAATGAATGCGCACACAGACGCACACACACATCCTGTCATACGTTTGTATCAGAGATCAGGTCTGCCGGTCAGACTAAACATCGGTGTTTGAGTGGATTTGCTCCCCCTCATTAATCATCCTGACAGCCTGAAAAACAACATTTCCTAGTTAATGACTGTATTTGAGTAATCACGTCTGCTTATTTCCATGGAAGCTTTTCTTTCTACTTTGTACTCTCCTCCTTTCTGTTACCATCTGTGTGTGAGTATGTACTTTGGAGTCTTTTCTCTGGCCTCCCATGTCTGAGGCATGGCGTCTGCAGTGGGTCACTCTTGCCAATTACAATGAAGTACGTTTGTGAAGAGGGTGAAAAACCAAAAGGAATGAGAGAATGTGGCCATGAGGATCTAAAAGCGGAAAGCAGAGGATGGTGTCACCCCTAGCCCCTCCTTGCATGTGGCTAACCCACCAGCAGCCGCTGCTGGCCTCCAGGCCTCCGCTGGTCATTGCCAAAGCACGTTTCCCCGTTAAGCACTGAGTCTGTGATGCATGAGAGCTGACAACTGAGCTTGGAGCTCTCGTAGTACAGCCAGATCAAAACCAGATGGGACCATGCACATTAGAAGAGAAACCATAATTACGTTTGCCCTCTTGTACGCCACTAAAATCCCTCGGTTGACTTTTTTTCATCTTAGAAATGACAGAAGGAAAGAGAGATGAGAAAATCCGATTCCGTTTTTAGACGCAAAAATACTTGCTCAAGCGCAAGTTAATTTATTGTAGGATGTGGGTAATGTAATACATGAGTAGGGTAATGGATGAGTTCGGGTCAACAGCAGCTTTGTGGAGTGTTTTTCTGTAAGTGAGAAAAGTGTATTTTCAACATTTCTCCCTGCCTGTGGGTGGATGTAAGTGATGGGTTTATGGTGGTTTAGGAACATTAGTATAGCCAGGCTGACATCTGTGTCCGCTTTATTTTTGGACCACTTGAAAAGCACTCATAGTAGGATGATGGATGAAGTGATAAAGTTGGAGAGAGGACAAAATGAAAGCAGAGGAGTCCATTTCTGGGAAGCAGTTTGCAAGCTGTAACTCAGAAAGAAGTCAGAGAAAATACCAGGGCAGATGTTTGTAATTTGTGACTACGCCTAATGATTTTAATAATCTCTAAGCAAAAAAAAAAAGGACAAACTCCAAAAATACTTCTCACCCTTGAAATTTGGTCATAAAATAAAAAAAACCCAACATATTCCTGGACATCTTTCAAATCCAACCCCTTCTCTTCTACAATGGCTCAAGTTAATTGAGAGGTTAAGGGTTTGTCATGATATGAAGGAGCAGCTCCACAGTCTGTCATCATAAATCATTGGTGCTGTCAGGCTGTAAGAAGGACTCACTCAGACCAACCAGGGTAACGGAGCCACAACAGAGGACTCTGAATGTAACGCAAGAGAATAATCCTGTAACTCAAATGCAATTATACCTCCTAAATATATTTGCAGAAGTAGCCAAGAGACTGAAGACACGCTACAGTATGTGAAGAACAAAAGGCTAATCCCGCGCTTCACTGGAAAAAAATAGTTGGGAAAATTGAGTGAGTAACCTCCACCTCCTCCATCAACAGTTGTTGGCTTGTGTTTTGAGCTGGACATTTGGTTCAAACAAAAGAAAGTGTTGGGGAAAAAAAAACCCAGCATGAATGATGAGTTGACTTCTTTACAAATGAGGCTTTGAGAGAAAAGCCCCAAAAAAACAATTGATAAAAGAGTTTGTGAAAAGTAAAAGAAGTAATGATTAAGCATCTATGTTCATTGGAAATACCCGATCCTCTCGGTCAAATGTTGGTCCACATGTCCAAAAGCCTGTCAAGTTACTTTTATTCATGGTGCCCATTCAAAACAAGCAAGCACGACCAAAAGTGTTTCACAGATTGAGAACGACAAAAAAAATATATCAATGAATAGCAGTGAAATCTTCTGGGAAGGTAAATTGCTCAACTCAAAACCCCTAGCGTTACAATCTAGGGTAATAAATCATGAGTCAGCGTCTTTTCCTTGTGTGCTGTTTTCTGTTAGGAATTGTTCCCCATAAACAATCAAGCATCTACAGAATGTGGAAAGGGAGAAGCTGTGATTAGTACGTTTAGTAGAAAGACCATAAAAACTTTTTGCAGGATAAGTTTCGAAATGATGATCTTTTGCATTGAGGATGATAATTTGTTGCCTTTTGCTACCTTTTCCTTTGCTAGTGTTTTTCTGACCAAATAAAGAGCTCTAAAACAAAATAAGTGGGTATTTTGTCGTCAGAACACATAGAAACGTTTGTATGTTGACAAACAAAAACTCTGCGTTGGTGGAATAACGAGCACTTCAACGCTTTCATACAGATCACGAGTTGTTTCACACATGAAAAGTAACTTGAACAATTTGCTCTCAACACAAAAGAGTTCAACTTTTTTTTAAAGTGAACCACAGTCCATCTATTTTCCAAAGTGTTTAGCCAAACACATGGTCAGAGGAAGAGGTGGGGTACACACTAGACAAGTTGGCAAACAAAGACAAACAACAACACACACTACCGCTCAGAGGTATAAGTTTAGATCAGGCATGGGCAAACCATGGCCCGCGGGCCACATGCGGCCCGTTAAACATTTTAATCCAGCCCGCCGAACGTGAAAAAAATTAAACAAATAAACCATGCTAATGTTTTATTTGCCCTGCAATAATGTTTCCTCATTAGAAGGCGCACTCTGGACATATTGGCTACAAGACCAATACCAACACTACCCCCAGCACTACTCCCATTAAAATGTGTGTGTCTTCATGATGCGAACGTTGTCAAATAAACAGTGCGTGCAGACATGGAAAGCTATTGGGGCCAATAAGCACATTAGATTTCAAACATAGCAAATTAAAGCACATACTGTATTTTCTCCAAATACCAAGATGTGTATTTTTTTTTTTCCAATGAGGTGTGATTCCCAAAACATACCATCTATCTGCTCCTGTTCCGGCCCTTTTGTCAAATGTTAGAGCTCAATGTGGCCCGCGAACCAAAAAGTTTGCCCACCCCTGGTTTAGATTCGTGCATAATGTCACAATGTTGTCCAAACAGGATGTTAGCATGACAAAAAATAAAAAATAAATTAACCCCTTTTGAGCGTATTTTGATCCAAAGAGTCTGCTAACTTGAAAGTTTTACCTCATCGCTTATCCTATTGTTTTCTATATTATTCCTTTCTTCCTCTTTAATGTTCTCTTGCATTTGTTTTTATCAGACATGTTGCGTCTCCAATTTAGCTGTAGTGTTAATGTACATTTCCTAGCATGGGGTGTGTTGGTGCAAAGCAGCGTGCAGCAGTTAGATGATGCTTTAGGCTTTGCAAAAAAAAGTGGGTTCATACCGTCTTTGTTCTGCAGAGCAATGGCAGTTCAAAAATCTACGTAACAAATGACCATATGTCAGCATATGGAGAAATAACTTCGGAGAAATAGTTAGAATCAAAAAATACTTTAATAATTCCACATATAGAAAATTTGTGTGTCACAGCAACAACTTTCTATCTGCTGAGTGAGTCGTTCTGAAGCCCGATCACGTACGGGAAGAAAGACCTCCGGTAACGAGATGTTCTCGAGCGGAGCTGTCTGAGCCTCTTGGAGAAGGAGCTCGACAGTTGAAATATTGCAAAGTTACACATTAAATCTTCTGGGGTTTTTTTTTCAACGCAAGGCTGGGGTAAAAAAGGGTGTCCTGTAGTCTTTTTGTATCTATAAGCAAGTGAAAGGCTGAATAAAACCTCAACACCTCATCATTTATTTTGGGAATGGGGCAAATATTAGTTAAGTTAATTTGCTGCTACAAAATTATTCCTAGAAATGAGTGTGTGTGGATGCTTGTCTGTGTCTGTGGCCCAGGCCCTGCAACAGACTGGCGACCTGTTCAACATGTACCCTGCCTCTTGCCTGAAGTCAGACGGGATAGGCTCCGGCAACCCCGCAACCCATTAGCGATAAGAAGTTCAAAAGATAAAAAAATATAGAAACCATTCCATGCAGACTTGTGGATGTGTTTGAGAGTGAGTGTGTTTATCAAGCTTTATGTGGCCATATGAAAAATTGGTTCTGCGTCCACAGTGTACCCACTTTTCACCAGCTGGAAAACAATCCAGCGATGCTATACTTACAAAATGATTGGAATTCCATTTGAAGTTTATCAACTTGACCAAAACAAAGAAGCTTCAGTTGTTGCTCTAAATGTTTTTAAAACCACATTTTTACTTAAAAACTTTTTTGTTCTGTTTTTACACTTTAAAACTATATTTACATACTTTTAACTTCTACGGTTTTATGTTTGAACTTCAAACTTTTTGTTTCGTCTTCTGAATAACTTATCCTTGGAGTCTATCCCAGCTAATTTCAGATAAGAGGCGGGGCACACCCCGAACAATCTCCAGTCTTGAACTTCAAACTTCATTTTCAAATTAGAACATAATATCAACTCAAATCCAAATGTCCATCCGTTCTTTCTATTGCCCCAAGTGGAGGAGTTTAAGTATCTCGGGGTCTTGTTCACGAGTGGGGGAAAGATGGAACGGGAGATCGACAGGCTGATCGGTGCGGTGTCAGCAATAACTAGGACGCTGCATCAGTCTGTCATCGTAAAGAAAGAGCTGAGCTGAAAAGCAAAGCTCTCGATTTACAAGTCGATCTACGTTCCCACCCTCACGTATGGTCACCAGCTGTGGGTGGTGACCGAAAGAATGAGATCGCAGATACAATCGGCCGAAATCAGCTTGCTCCGCAGGGTGGCTGGGCTCTCACTCAGCGATCGGGCGACGAGCTCTGCCATCTGGGAGGAGCTCGGTGTCGAGCCGCTCCTCCACCAGGTCGAGAGGAGCCAGACGAGGTGGTTCAGGCTAAATCTAGTCAGGATGCCCCCTGAATGCCTCGCTGGTGAGGTGTTTCGGACACATCCCACCAGGAGGAGACCAAAAGGCAGACCCTGGACCCGCTGGACAGACTATGCCTCACAGCTGGCTGGGGAACGACTTTCGGATGAGCTGGAGGATGCAGCCGGCGTGGCATAGCATACAGGACCCGACAATAAAGTATAACCAGACCAAAACCAATATGTCTGCTGAGACTGTTACTGTCACCAGTAACGTGAGTGACAGAGAAGCAGACTACACAGCAGACAGATCCGATTTAAAGCAGTAAGCTAATACTTGTTTTTGGCTTTGTTCGCTGTTAAAACACTTGGAGGAATGTGGGGTGTCAGTGCTTATTTCCAGCGTAGTTAGGTTCAGTTAGAAAAAGGAGAATTTCTTCAAACACTATGGTGCTTTTGGGCCTGAAACAGCTTTTAAATATTCCTCTCCATTCTAGAAACTTTACTTTTAAGTGTGTGTTTTTTTCTTTTAAATGTGGTTTGTTAGTGAGGATTGTATGTAAACCTCTGTCTCCATGGGGTTCGGTTTTAGATGAAGAGTGTCAAACTGTAATTACCAGAAGACATAAAGTCTGCGGATCACAACATGGATTTTTGTCCAGTTCAAAACATCTTTTTGGAAATGAGTCACAGGACTATAAAATAAAGAAAATCTAACTTTCTTAGACTCTTTTTTTTTTAATCGGACTCTGTCAAATGGTTTAATCCTCAACAACCCACAGATGTTTCCATAGAATCACACCACCTCACGTTCTTGCTGCTGACATAGGGAAAAAAAAAACAATTTCCCCACAGCTCATAGTCTGATTAAGACTGTCCTTTCTGTGTGGAGTTTGCATGTTCTCCCTGTGTATGTGTAGGTTTTCTCCGGGTGGCCCGGTTTCCTCCCACCCTTCAAAAACACGCATGTTAGGTTGATTGGCCTCTATGAAAATTGTCCCTAGGAATAAGTATGTATGTGAATGGCAGTCTGTGTGTGTGGCCCTACAACAGACTGGTGACCTGTTTGGGGTGTACCCTGCCTCTCGCCTGAAATCAGCTGGAATAGGCTCTGGCATACCCAATTATGAATTAGCAGTTCAGAAGACAAAATGAATCATTCCAACTCTCATCTTTCCAAAAAATCCAATTATTTACCAAATTATATACCAAAATATAACAGGACACCCCTAACTTTTAAAAGCACCCTGAAATTCCCTTCTTTTCAACAAAAAAATGTCATATCACGTGAGTAGTACAAATTTATTCACAACTATGTCAAATGTTCCAAAATATCTCAAAAAGCTAAAGAAAAATCTTCCCTATACCATGTTGTTCCATTTAATAACAAAAAGGTATAATTGGTCACCAATAGGTGGCATCCCAGTCCAGGTCCACACTTCCACAACAGCTGGAAACACAGCTGTCAAACTGATCTGAGTTGAGTGAAAAATCCTGTTTAACAACCTAAAAAAAAAAACATCCTGGATTATAACTCTAAAAGTGTTGCGTCACTTTGTTGTTTAAGTTACCGGCTTATCTTCTACACCTAATAACCTGAGTCTGTTTTTTTCGGATTCCTTTTTTGGTAACCTGAAACCGCCATAGTTGACCTACAAAATGTCATGCCCTTCTGCTGAACTCTGACAGCCCCATAACTGCATCTCAGTCCTCAGAAACAGAAGCTGTGTCTCTTGTTACAGCAGCCACAGCATGTTTTGACCCCTTTGGGTCTCTTGTCAGAGTTAGGAATGACCAGTGAGGGTCAGTTTTTACTTCACCGTGTCAGAGTGTCATGTTGCTAGGAAATAGCACATAACTGCTGCCAATCGTGCGGCCGCCGCGGTAACTTGAGCGACTGACAGAACACCTACAGGAAGCAGCTCTGATGCCTATTGGTTTCCTACAGTATGTATGCATTACCAACTGACAGGTCTGACTGTCACATTGAATCCAAGAGCTTAAATTTGGAGGTGTTTGCTTCAAGGCAGTGGTGGATGAAGTACTCACTTTTTGTACTTAAGTAAAAGTACAGATAATTAGGCAAAAAAATTACTTAAGTAAAAGTACCAATTAAAAAAATCTATTTAAGTAAAAGTACAAAAGTAATTGGTCTAAATTTTACTTTTAAAGTAAAAAGTAAAAGTATTCGATCATAATTCAAATGTCATTTTTTGTGCTGTAGGGTCACAAATAAAATACTCCTCAGGGGCGTGACCCCCGAAGTACATTTACTTCGTTACATTCCACCACTGATTCAAGGTGACACGACCGCATCTTACCGATGAGCTCGGTATTGACAGTAAAGCACAACGAAAGTCATCAATCATGGGATTCTTTCACGGTAAAAAATAGCTACTAGCAAACATCCGGATCACTGTCAAAGCTTCACTGTCAAAAGTTTACACCTTCCCGTCAGCACCGCACTTATCTTTTCTTTTGAAGACACAGAGATGTGACCTGGCTGAACTGGTGAGGAAAGAAAGTATGGAGGATGTGTTTCAGAGGTGCTTTCCAGACATACAAAAGATAGCTTGCAAAACAATCCTGTTGTTAATCTAGAAATTCCGCCTGTCAGAAAATCAGGTTGATTTGTGTGCATTTCTGACAGCGTTAATGACTCTTAACAAGTCGACCAAATCAAACATGGAATAATAGATTTTTTTAAAAAAACATTTCAACATCTAAGTTTATGAGCGACTATTTGCTTAAAACGTAAACGAAAACTTGTGAATTTGGGATTATGTCACTTGCAGCTGCGTTTGAAATGAAGACAACAGAATTTACATCATCAGTGTGATTTATTTTAACAAAATATGACCCCCTCCCCGTCTTCCCACTACACCCGCTGAGATTGGGTCCCAACACAGGGCATACCAGTATTACAAAATAATATCACATCTCATTTTTATTGATTTGCCATGAAAATAAAGAGTTGGAAAAGCTGAGAGCTGGAGCTTACATGCATCTTTTCCAGGGTGAAAATCTTGAGGCGAGAAGCTGAAGTTCACAGTTGCTCCTCACACGCGGCTTTTTCTTTGCTGCACTAAATCACCATCATTCGAAAAGAGAGAAACCTCAGCGTTTAAGAGCTTTTATGTCCAACTATCAATTTACTGAAGAGCACGGGGTGGCAGTTCACCTCCCGGTGGTTCGCTGCAGATGTATCCAAGCAAGAGCCACATGTCCTCTGCAGCTTCAGAGAAAAGGGACCAATTCAAAAAATCCATAAAGTAAAAACCAAAGTATGAAGATGATCTCAAGTCAAAAAAAAAAAAAAGGAACCAATCCAGAATTCGCACAACCCACAAACCCTCTGTTCAACTTGAGCAAAGATGTCACATTTTATTTTCCAAACCGTTTTTTATCCATTTGAAAAATAGTAAAAGATTAGCCCGCCCACCATCACTGTTAGGAAACAGCTTACCAACTAAGAGGCTGAGAAAACTTCAGCTAGTTAGCTTAGCATAAAGATAGAAATAAAAAAAAATGTAAGAAACAGAGTTCAAATGGAATGAAAACATGATCATTTGCAACTTTCAGCTATATTTTTAATGATCTCTGAACAAGCCCTTAAAAAATAAAAAGAGAACTTCTTTGTCACACTTTTATCCTTATCAGGCTAAACACCTAGCGGTATCTCAAGTGCCGAAAGCCTCAATTTGTTGCATTTAAAAAAAACAAAACTAGCACTTTTCTAGCTTACATGCTAAGCTAAATAACTGTAGCTTCTCATTGAAGAGTTGTGAGTTGTAAACCGTTTGATCTCCTTCTCAGCCGGAAAGCAAATCAGCGTTACTCCAAAAAATGTTACTCTAGTTCTATAAACATGAAAGTTCTGTAGTGTTTTACTGGTATCCAAGAGCTGCTGCAGAACCAAGTCTCTGACTGTAGAGAGCATAGTGGGGGTAGTATGGACCTGTGGATGGCAAAGAGTGCAGGGAAAGGGAGGACGGTCCAGATGGAAGATGGACTTTGCTGTAAGGATGGTAGCGGGCTAATCCCAAGCTTGGGTGACCCCTCAGGGACAGAGAGCTGGGCATGGAGCCTGGGTTGCTTTGGTGTGGGAGGTGAAGGTGGCAGGAAGCAGGTCCGGAGGATGAAACAGAGAGCAGCTTACTGTCCATTCCCACTGGCAGAGCTGTGTGGGTGCGCAGGTGAGCTAAGAGTTCGTCTGATGTTGCGAAACGCTTATCGCAGGGTCCTCCAGCAGATACCCAGTTGCAGGCATGAGGTAGGGGGTCGTTGGGGAGCATGAAACCGTACGTGTAAAGTGGATGTGAGAGGGAGGAAGACACACTGGATGAAAGGGAGCTTGGGTGAAGGGAGTGAAGAGGGTGAGACGGGTACACCAACGGGAAACTGGATTTGAGAGGGGAAGAAGGGTCATGGATGCAGGAGTTGCAGTTACTTCCACCCAGATGGGATACAGTGGGGTAGCTTAAACAGTAGGGGTCCCTGCATAATCCCTGCATGAAAGAAGGAGGGGAGGCACCTGTAAGCGGGCTGGAGCTCGGATGTTTTCCTCCTAATCCACCCACGCTGAGGCTCGACTTGGACGGGTCCAATCCTGGAACGTACTGGGATGGGTAACCAGCGTAGCCCCCCATGACAGATCCGTGGTAGCTCATGTTAGAGGATGGCAGTGGGAAGAGGGGTTGGTTGGATTTGTATGGAGAGATGGGTGTAATGTGCCCAGGACCAAGGCTGGGCTGGACAGATTCAGGTTTACCTCCATCGTGGTTGGAGCCCCCATCTGAGCTGCTGTTGCTGCAGTTTGTGCTGGCACGAACATGGCTGGAGTTTGCATGCTGTGGACTTTCCAACCTGGGCTTGCCCCCATCAGCGTCCTTTTTGGTATTGTTATTCCCACTTACTGTGCTCGTGGGACTGCTTTGCTCTTGGGCAGGCTCCCCACCGGGAGTCTGGGACTGCAGGCTGGACTGTCCAACAGGAGACTGGCTTTGCTTTTGAACATGTCCTGGAGGGGTGCTGCTGCTTCTGGAACTAGGTGGGGTACTGGCATGGGGTGGGTAGGACTGCTGTCCACTGGTCGAATTTCCATTAGAGGCAATGTTGTTGCTGTTGGGTACCCGGAAACCAGCTTTCTCGCCGTTAGGAACCCCATCTCTGCGTCCATCTCCATTACCTTTGTTGTAGGGCTTGAAGCTGGATTTGTCCTCCATGGACGGGCGGCGCTCCCCCAGCTTTAAAGAAGAAGTTGACCGACTGTTGGACTCTTTCTCCCCCTGGGTGCAAGAGGAGCCCAGCTTGGAGGATGATGGTGGATCAGGTTTACCAATCTGGGAGCAAGTCTGAGCCAGCAAAGCCAGGGGACTCTTCTTGGCATCCAGCTGCAACAAAGTAGAAAAATAAAAATGAGTGTTTAAAATGTGCAAATTTTTGTAAATAAATGCATGTATTGAACAAAAAATATCTTACAAAATAGGGGTGAAAGATTCGGCTTCACAAACGTCAAGTTTTAAGCCTTAGATGAAGAAAAAGTATTTAACTCTTACAAACAAAAGACTTTCAATTAGCCTAAAAACAAGAGTCTGCCCTTCAGGTTATTGTTCAAACAAAGAGGAGCATTTGAAGACTTTACCTCTGTGTAATTACAAAGGTTTTTGGGCAGGTCATGCGCAAAACAGAGGATCAATCTTTCATGACAATCAGACGATGCAGAACTACTTAAGCAAATATTTCAACTAGCCTGAAAATGAGCTAATTCACTACGACACCGAAAAAAACTGCTCAGTCACTGTCAAAAAACTATTTGTTTTTCAAATCTAGATAGTGATTTTATGGGTTTGGTCATTTTTTTAAAAAAAAACTCGGTCATCAGTTTTACAACTCTCTTTTAAGCAACTGCATTTTTTTTTACTTTTGTTTAACATGTAAATGTAATTATATTTTGTGTTTAAGTCATTTTTAAGTGATGGACCCCAGGAAGACTAGTGTCCACCATGGTTGCACTAGTGGACTAATGGGGGTCTATTTGAACAATTACTAAGGTTACAAGGGAAATTAGACCAATCTGACAGGTTATATTAGGAAAATAAAAGGAAAAAAAGGGGACATTTTTGTGGGATTTCTTTTCTAAGAAACTCCGTCATCAGTTTATGAGGTTAGAAGGGAGATTAGACCAATCTAACAAACTAACATAAATCACTTTATTAATCTTTCAAAGACATCAACAAGGCTCCTAAATGGGGATCAAATAGCGGATGAATACCTCGATGCTGACTGGTGCAGATGTTAGAGGTTGTAAATATTCCGGGTGTAGTAAGTGTCCAGTGTGAGCGGTCAACATCTTGAGAACTCGGATTGGAAGTCGCTTTGCCTGTCGAACTGGATCCAGAGGGGTTAAAAAAGACACCACAGCACCAGGATGAGAGTTCTCTGAGTCCTTACTGAGCTCGATCTGCTGCCAAACTCGATCCGCTGATGATCCTAAAGGCTGATATTTCATTGGTTATCAAACGCGGTGTTTTTTAGGATGTTTGTGTCCAAAGACAAAATAAATATTCCAAAGAGATCAAAAAGCAGAAAAGCGATGATAAATGTCCCAAAGGACTGAGAAGAAGCTTAAAGATTCAGGTGCGCTTCTTTGCGTTAAAGCATCTTCACATCGGACCCGATCCCCTCTTTAGATTCTGCTCGAACCCACACACACAGTGTAAAAAACATCAGTTGGTGTGTCTTCTGTGGGAGAGGAAAGAAGTTTGTAGAGATCCGAGAGAAGAAATCCGGAGATCCGGGCAGCTGACTGAGACAGACGCACTTACTTCAAAGTGTGGAGGATGCTGGGTGGTCGCATCGGTAATAAGCAGGGCGGGGGTAAAGGCGGAGTGACGTAACCACGCACTTAGCGTCCTCTCCGTAAAAGGTCAGGAGGTAAATCAGAGGTGATCTACTAAATTAAAATATTTGACAAGCAAAATGAAAACAAACAAAAGAGTTTATTTAAAATAAACAAACGAGAAAATATAAATATTTATAAAAAGAAAATTGAATGTAAATAATTACATAATAATAATAAATAATAATAAACAAAGAAGTGATCTACAAAAAATAAATCGTTTAACAAGCAAACTAAAACAAAACAAACAAAAGAATTGATATAAAATAAATAAACAAGAAATGTAAATATATAAAAAGAAAATTAAATATGAATAAATACATACATAATAAAATAAATAACAATAAACAAGGAGGTGATCTATAAAATAAACATAAAAAGAATTTAACAAGCAAAATAAAAATAAAACAAACAAAAGAGTTTATATGAAATAAATAAACAAGAAAATATAAATAATAAAAAAAAGAAAATCAAATATAAATAAATACATAGATAATAAAATATAAATAAATAATAATAAACAAAGAAGTGACCTGACATAATTCACTGGAAATTAATATCTGTTTATTCTATTTTTTTGTTTTTTTTTGTTTCATTTACTTGTTTGGTTTATTAGTTTGTAACTTTATTTTGTTTGTTTATGTATGCAAATCATACATTTTATTATTTATTTGTTTGTTAGAAGATTTTTTCTGTTAAATATAAATGGATGCGAAACAATGCTTCAGCCTTTTACTTTTTTACTTTGATTTCTTGTATGTGTGGGTTTTCTTCAGGTACACCGGTTTCTGCCCACTCTTCAAAAACATGCATGCTAGGCTGATTGTCCACTACGTGATTGACCCTAGAAATGAGTGTATGTGTGTGTTTGGTTGTATGTGTGTGGCCTTGTGACAGACCGGCGACCTGTTTGGGGTGTACCCTGCCGTTTGCCTTGAATCAGCCGGAATGGGCTCCGGCACAACTGCAACCTGATAAGGGATAGATGATTAAGAGGGTGACTGAATCTGTCTATATATTTCAAATTTTTTGCAAATATATTTATAAATGATCTTCATATGATGAAGTATGTCATTATAAATTAGACATTTGAAATCAATACTAGAAAAGAACAAACTTTTGCATAAAAAAATTAAACGTTTAGGACGATTTAATCAGTAGCTTACCATTACCTGGTATGGAGTGAATAAATAATGCATATGTGTGTAGCATTGTTGAGTGTTTTGAAAAGTGCGATGTAAGTAAAATGCATTATTATTATTTCAGATTTAAACTATATAGAGGATTTAATGATACGCTAAATACCTGAAACCTTCGCTGGAAAACGAAAAAAAAAAAAAAACAACAACAACAAAAAACCCCCAGCATAAATCAGTTGAATTGTTAACAATGCAACTTTTTGCCAAGTTAAAAAAAGTACATTTGTTCATTTTTTTTATAATCCATTTGTGAACTAGGGCTAGACGTTGCTGCAGTAGTTATCACAGTGGCTTCAAAGCAAGAAGGCTGGGATTCAAGTTCCAGAGTGGGGAGAGGCTTGAATTCTAGGCCTTTCTGTGTGGAGTTTGCATGTTCTCCCCATGCGTCTTTGGGTTTTCTCCATGTTCCCCAGTTTTATTTTTTTTTATTTTAATATACTTTATTAATTTAGGGTGGAGACGGTGACCGCGTGGTTAGCGCGTTCGCCCGCGGACCGGAAGGTCGCGGGTTCGCGTCCCACGGAGAGCACGTCTAGGGTCCTTGGAGAAGACACCTAGCCCCCACTTCTCCCACCATTGGCGCCGTTGAAGGGCAGCCTGCTGCGGTGTAAGGAGTGCAGCAAACAAATTTCCCCGGTGAGGGATGAATAGAGTAATTCAAAATAAAAAAAAAATAATCCCTCACCGGGAAATTTGTGTGCTGCATTACACCGCAGCAGGCTGCCACCTTTGACAGCACCAATGGTGGGAGAAACGGGGGTTTAGATGTCTTCTCCCAGGACCTTAGACGTGAACTCGTGTGGACACATTCAAAAAAGGCCTAAAGACATTCATTTTTAATAAGGCTTTTAATTTTTGGTTTTATGATTCTTAGTTTTCAGAATGTAGATTTTAGTTTTTAAAATGTTCTTATTGTTTTTACGTTGCCTAGTTTCTATGTAGCGCTTTGGGATTTTTTCTTAAAATGTAAGGCGCATTACAAATAAAATGTATTATTATTATTAACTCAGCGAGATGGGAACCCGCAACCTTCCGGTTAATTTCCGGTCCGTGGGCGAACGCTCTAACCACTGAGCCACCGTCTCCGTCACCCTTTCCTCGCGTCCTTTAAAAACATACATGTTAGGTTAGTTGGCCACTACAAAATTTCCCTAGGAATGAGTGTGTGTTTGGATGGTTGTCTGTGAGTGTGGCCGCGTAACAGACTAGTGACCTGTTCAGGGTGTACCCTGCCTCTTGCCTGAAATCAACCTGAAATTACCCCTGCGACCTCATTAGGAATAAGTGGCTCAGAAGACGAATTGAAATTAAATTTGTGAACTTAAACTAGTTAAAAAAAAAAACTAAAGAACGCAGAATGTAAAACTACTTGTTTTTGATGTGTGTATTCACAAACATATTCATCCACTGGAACTTTATACACACATTGAAATTGTGAGCAGATGCTTATTTTTAAATCCGTGAGCCAATATTGCATCGCTTATGGTTTGCTAAATCACAATCTGCTCTAAACACACGGTTGAATTTGGCATGTGTTTGACCAACAGGATGTCAGCCACAATTAAGAAAAATGATCTGACTTTATATCAAATTGTGGTTTGCATAACAATAACTTCATCTGCAGAGCAACAAAAACAATATCTGTATCCTGAAAGCCATGAGCGATGAATCACAAGGTGGTGCGTTATTTGACACATGACTGAGCAGTGTTTAAACTGAACCACACGATCAAAAATCAATTTGAAAAGGCAAAACCTTGTTCTAGTGTCTTATGGGATCTTTCAGTTGTTCCACTTCCTGGAATTTGGATCAAAGGAAAACATGGGATGTTTCCCCATCAGAGAGTTAACAAGGATGTGGTGCACAAACCACTTATTAAACTGAAAGGGCTCGATTGTGAATGTCGGATAGGAGAGAAACACGTCCATAATTATCTTGTGTTTCTTTCGTTGAGTCTTTGAGGGTGTGTCAAGGCATAATGAGCAAAATGAATTTCATTTCTTTTCATGGCAAAGTCCAATCTGAACCGGTTATCTTTAGTGAGGTCACTTGAAATTCTGGAGCCTATCCCGGTTGATTTCAGACAGGTTGCCAGTCTGTTGCAGGCCCACACACAGACATTTCCTAGGGGCAATTTTACAGCAGCCAATTAACCTAACATGCATGTTTTTGGAGGGTAAAAGGAAACCGGAGTACCTGGAGAAAACACAAAGACGCATAGGGAGAACATGCAAACTCCCACTTCAGGACTCGAACCTCAATCTTCTTGCTGTGAGGCCATCGTACAACCTCAATTGTGGTGGTTTTGCAGTGAAAAAAACACAATGGTTACGCAGTGGGGAGGTAGCACAGTGGCCTCACCGTAAGATCATGGGTTCTAATCCCAGGTGGGGACGAGGCTTGGAACACTGTCCTTTCTGTGTGGAGTTTGCATGTTCTCCAGTGTATGTGTGGGTTTTCTCTGGGTACTCCGGTTTCCTCCCACCCTCCAAAAACATGCATGTTAGGTTAACTGTCTGTTAAAAATATTGCAACTAGAAATGAGTGTGTGTGTGTGTGTGTGTGTGTGTGTGTGGCCTCCAAACAGACTGATGACTTGTTTAGGGTATCAACCGGGATAGGCTCCGGGACCCCTGCGACCCTATTAAAAAAAAGCGGTTCAGAAGACGAAACAAAACAAATTA
Organism: Neostethus bicornis; assembly: GCA_902685375.1. Classification (NCBI taxonomy): domain Eukaryota; kingdom Metazoa; phylum Chordata; class Actinopteri; order Atheriniformes; family Phallostethidae; genus Neostethus; species Neostethus bicornis. The sequence continues at coordinate 14,021,014 of LR738564.1, forward strand.
TTTTTCTGTGTGGAGTTTTTGCATGTTCACCCAGTGTATGTCTGGGTTTTCTCCAGGTACTTCAGTTTCCTCACACTCTCCAAAAACATGCATGTTAGGTTGATTGGCCACAACATGATTGCCCCTAAGAAATAGTGTGCATGTGGATGGTTGTATGTGTGTGGCCTCTCAACAGACTGGTGACCTGTTCGGAGTTTACCCTGCCCCTTGCCTTGTATCAGCAAGGATGGGCTCCGGCACACCCGCAACCCCGTAAGAGGTAAACGTATAAGAAAGTGACAGTGACAAATCATGGGTTCCAATCTCAGGTGTGGACGAGGCTTGGAACACTGTCCTTTCTGTGTGGAGTTTGCATGTTCTCCAGTGTATGTGTGGGTTTTCTCCGGGTACTCCGTTTTCCTCACACCCTCCAAAAACATGCATGCTAGGTTAATTGTCCCCTAAAAATAATGCAACTAGAAATGAGTGTGTGTGTGTGTGTGTGGCCCCCAAACAGACTGATGACCTGTTTAGGGTATCAACAGGGACAGGCTCCGGCACTCCTGCGACCCTATTAAAAAAAAAAAGCGGTCCAGAAGACGAAACAAAACAAATTATTTTTCTGTGTGGAGTTTGCATGTTCTCCCAGTGTATGTGTGGGTTTCCTCCGGGTACTCTGGTTTCCTCACACTCTCCAAAAATATGCATGCTAGGTTGATTGGCCACTACATGATTGCCCCTAGGAATAAGTGTGTCTATTGTTGTATGTGTGTGGCCTCTCAACAGACTGGTGACCTGTTTAGGGTGTACCCTGCCCTTTGCCTTGTATCAGCCAGGATGGGCTCCGGCACACCCGCAACCCCATAAGGGGTAGATGGATAAGAAAATGACAGTGACAGATCATGGATTCAAATCCCGGGTGAGGACGAGGGTTGGAACACTGTCCTTTCTGTGTAGAGTTTGCATGTTCTCCCTGTGTATATGTGGGTTTTCTCTAGGTACTTCGGTTTCCTCACACTCTCCAAAAACATGCATGCTAGGTTGGTTGGCCACTACATGATTGAAGTGTGTCTATTGTTGTATGTGTGTGGCCTCTCAACAGACTGGTGACCTGTTCAGGGTGTACCCTTCCCCTTGACTTAAATCAGCCAGGATGGGCTCCGGCACCCCCCGCTACCCTGTAAGGATTAAACCGTTGAAGAAGGTGACTGTTTTTTCTTGTCTCATCCGAAAGCAGTTTCGTTTACAGATAAGGAGTAATTGTAGGATCCTGAGGAATTCCCCGTTTTTTCAAGTTAGGGGTTAACATACATCTAATGTACATTACGGAATATTACGATGTGTTTATGGATGGTTTTATGTGTCATGACTGTATCCGCAATAAGAAACTTTTTCTGTTTTTTTTTTTAACTTTCCCAGCTGTAGAGACCTTGGCGGTGAAGCCATTGTGGTTCAGACTTATCTTTGAAACACCAAATCTAATCTCCCTTCCTTTCGTATCTCCATTTCCTCTACAAGGGTAGCGCCATCGTTGGCTGACTGCCTTGATTCTCACTATTCCCACATTGTGGGACTAATAAAGGTTTTCTTTCACCACTGGGTTGTTTATTGAGTTACACCATTCTGTATAAATTCAGAATAGCAAGATGATTTCATTTGGGAGGTTGATTAATGCAGATGGAGTACTGCTGAAGGTCTAGGTGTGAAATGCGCGGCCCAGAAATGAACAACTAGTTACTCTCCCTCATTGGGTGACCACATGACAAAACAACATATTATTCTTGTTTTTTTTTTGTTTATAGGAACAGAACAAATACTTAAACTCCTCCACTTGGGACAGGACCCTGTCCCTGACCCACAGGGGGCATTCCACCCTTTTCCAGGCGAGGACCATGGTCTCGGATTTGGAGGCGCTGATTCCCATCCTGGCTGCTTCACGCTCAGCAGCAAATCCATCCAGTGAGAGCTGGAGATCACGGTCTGATGAAGCCAACAGGACCAGATCATTCGCAAAAAGTAGATCGGTGCGGCGTCAGCAATAACTAGGACGCTGCATCGGTCCATTGTGGTAAAAAAAGAGCTAAGCCCAAAAGCAAAGCTCTCGATTTACAAGTCGATCAATGTTCCAACCCTCATCTATGGTCACCAGCTGTGGGTGGTGACCGAAAGAATGAGATCGCGGATACAAGCAGCCGAAATGAGCTTCCTCCACAGGGTGCCTGGGCTCTCACTCAGAGATCGGGTGGGGAGCTCTGCCATCCGGGAGGAGCTCGGTGTAGAGCCACTCCTCCTCCAAGTTGAGAGAAGCCAGATGGCGTAGTCCGGGCATCTGATCAGGATGTCCCCCCCGAGCGCCTCACGGGCGGGGTGTTTCGGGCACGTCCCACCGGGAGGAGACCGAGAAGCAGACCCCAGACCCGCTGGACAGACTATGTCTCACAGCTGGCCAGGAAATGACTCGGGATCCTTCCGTGTGAGCTGGTGGATGCAGCTGGGGTGAGAGAAGCCTGGGCTTCTCAACTGAGGCTGTTGCCCCTGCGACCTGGGCCCGGATGAGCGCAAGACGACGGAACGGAACAGAGGAGCATGCAAAACATGAAACCAGTATTCTGAACCTCACTGGACCTTCATAAGAAATATAAATCATGAAGTCACAGAAATCTATCCACCCTCATGAGATCACAGATACAAGTGGCCAAAATGAGCTTCCTCCGCATGGTGACTGGGCTCTCACTCAGAGATCGGATGAGGAGCTCTGCCATCTGGGAGGAGTTCAGGGTAGAGCCGCTCCCCCTCCAGGTCGAGAGGAGCTAGATGGGGTGTTTCGGGCATCTGGTCAGGATGCCTCCCGAAGGCCTCGCTTGTAAGTTGTTTCGGGCATGTCCCACCGGGTGGACTCAAAGAGGCTGGGGAATGACTCAGGGTCCTTCCAAGTGAGCTGGAGGATGCAGCTGGGGTGAGAAAAGCCTGGGCTTCCCGTCTGAGGCTGTTGCCCCGCGACCTTGCCCCGGATGAGCGTAAGACGACGGAACGGAACAGAAGAGCATGCAAAACATGAAACCAGTATTCTGAACCTCACTGGACCTTCATAAGAAATATAAATCATGAAGTCACAGAAATCTATCCACCCTCATGAGATCACAGATACAAGTGGCCAAAATGAGCTTCCTCCGCATGATGACTGGGCTCTCACTCAGAGATCGGATGAGGAGCTCTGCCATCTGGGAGGAGTTCGGTGTAGAGCCGCTCCCCTTCCAGGTCGAGAGGAGCTAGATGGGGTGTTTCGGGCATCTGGTCAGGATGCCTCCCGAAGGCCTCACTTGTTAGTTGGTTCGAGCATGTCCCACCGGGTGGACACAAAGAGGCTGGGGAATGACTCAGGGTCCTTCCAAGTGAGCTGGAGGATGCAGCTAGGGTGAGAGAAGCCTGGGCTTCCCATCTGAGGCTGTTACCCCTGTGACCCGGCCCCAGATAAACAAAAGACGACGGAACTGAAGTCACATAAATATAAGATTCCATATTTAGTTTCTAACCAACACGTATGATGGCGTGACCTAGTTTTTTCATGTAAGTCTATTACCAACCACATTACATGCTTCCAGACAGAAACACTGGGTGTTCTTTACGGTGACACAACGAGCTCTGGCAAACAGATTCCAGGGAGGTGGCAGGTTCCCAACACGTTCTTCTTTATCCACTCATTTATTAAGTCAATGAAAAATTTGCAACATTTTTTTTTCTTCCCTTAGTCATTAAAATATTTGGGTGTTGTCACATTTGAACCGTCACTTTTTTTTTTTTTTTTTGCTTTGAACTCACTTCTTCTTCTTCTTTTGGCATTTCCCTTCAGGGGTCGCCACAGCAAGTCAGTTTCTTCCATCTAACCCTATCTGCTGTATCCTCTTCGGTTACGCTTACTATCTTCATGTCTTCCTTCACTGTGTCCACGAACCTCCTCTTTGGTCTTCCTCTAGCCCTCTTTCCTGGTGGTTCCAAATCCAGCATCCTTCTTCCTATGTACTCTCTCTCTTTCCTCTGCACATGTCCAAACCATCTCAGTCTGGCCTCTCTAACTTTATCTCCAAAACCTCTAAAATGTGCTGTTCCCCTGATATACTCATTTCTAATCCTGTCCATCCTGGTCACTCCCAGAGAGATCCTCAGCATCTTCATCTCTGCTACCTCCATCTCTGCTTCCTGTCTTTTCCTCAGTGCCACTGTTTCTAGATCAAACAGCATGGCCGGTCTCACCACGGTTTTGTACACTTTTCCTTTCATTCTAGCTGAATCTCTCCTGTCACACATCACACCTGATACTTTTCTCCATCTGTTCCAGCCTGTTTGAACACGCTTCTTCACCTCTTTTCCACACTCTCCATTGCTCTGGATTGTTGATTCTAGATACTTAAAATCTTCCACCTTCTTTATCTCTTCTCTGTGTAACCTCACTTTTCCATTTGGATCCCTCTCATTCACACACATGTACTCTTTTTTTACTCTGACTAATCTTCATTCCTCTTCTTTCTAGAGCAAACCTCCACCTCTCCAGCTTTTCATCCACCTCTTCCCTCCTCTCACTACAGATCACAATGTCATCTGCAAACATCATTGTCCATGGGGATTCCTGTCTTTGCTTTGAACTCACTTGAGCCCCCCTCCAATAAAAGAAATCAATAAAGTACACAGAACAAGTCACAGAGGGTCTAATTTCTTTTAATTAATTAATGCCATTTATACCAGTGAAGAAAAATGTGATAAAGACAGATCACCACTATATTAATGGTTACATAAATCTGGAATGTTAATAACTTTATTGCATTACCGCCTGCTGACTGACTTTGCAATGAGCTAATTTTGCTAACCTAATTATACAATGAATTGGTTAAAGTACTTAAAAATTACGTCTGACAAGAACCATTAGCAACGGCCTAAAATAGTCTGCGTCTGAAGGGCTTTGATTCTCTGAATCCTCTGCTGCTTCAATTGAGTGCAAAATCATTCCTAATCCTTCATAACCTGTGGGCATAAAAGTGCATAATGTGAATTAGCTGATGGATATTTGTACACGTCTTGCGCGGCCCTCCTTAATCTTCAAACGCAATGGTTCCTGTGTAAATAGAAAGAGGGTGATGAATTAATACATATGTAAAAGCCAGGATTCATTCTGCCAAAACATGTTTATTTAGAGAATTCCCTCTTTGTTCGCGACTTGCCGTCCTTGTTAATGATGTGAAATCAGCATTAGGCCACTGACAAAATAACATTAGGTTAGAGTAACTGGTGCCTTGACCTCATGCCCCCAAACAGCAAAACAGCTACTTACAACCATCCATCACTGTCGTATTTGTGATAAGAGCCAGAGAGTGGGAGCACCATCTAATCAGGAAACAAGGTCACAGTCTGGAGCTCTGCGGAAGGAGAGAGACCGACAGGAGCAGCTGGGAGATGTTAAAACGCTTGTCCAAACACACTGGTAGAATGAACAAAGAGATAATACGCAAAATTAATAACTTCCCATGTACTTTTTGACCACACATAGTTCCAAACCTTGTTACAAAAAATTTTCAGGATGAGGAGTACAGAAAGAAAGAACTCCAGGAGGAAGGAACATGGACGGGAGGAGGAAGAACAGATGAGAACAAGGTCAAACACAAAGAAAGAGGCCACAATGAACAATAAACTACTTGTCTTTAACTTCTCATGACTTGTCTTGAAGTTCGTCATTAACAAGCCGTGGCACGGTCTGGGAGTGATTGTTGCTTCCTGTTGCTTAATTTGTGATAAATTTCTCTTCATTTTCTCATCTAGCGAAACGTAAACAAGGCATTTGGAAACAATGGAACCAAATTGAAGACTTAGTTGTTATGAATTATTTTCGGAAACGTTCAGTCTTTCCAATTCTACTGAGCAGAAAAAAAAAGTTGCATAATTAGAAAAAAAAAATTCTCCAGACTATTTCATTTTTCACAGCACGGTGGCACAGTGGGTAGCACAGTGGCCTCACAGCAAGAAGGGCATGTGTTCAAGTCCCGGGTGGGGACGAGGCTTGGAACACTGTCCTTTCTGTGTGGAGTTTGCATGTTCTCCCCGTGTCTGCTTGGGTTTCCTCTGGGTACTCCGGTTTCCTCACACCCTCCAAAGACGTGCATGCTAGGTGTATTGGCCGGTGCCAAATTGCCCCCAGGAATGAGTGTGTGTGTGGATGGTTGTATGTGTGTGGCCCTGTGACAGACTGGCGACCTGTTCAGGGTGTACCCTGCTCCTCATCTTGAATCAGTCGGGATGGGCTCCGGCACCCCCCGGAACCCAGTAAGGGATAGATGGATAAGAAGGGTGCTGACTGACTGACTGACTTTACAGTATATTGTATTTATATCCTATAAATGAGGGAGACGGTGGCTCAGTGGTAGAGCGTTCACCCGTGGACTGGAAGTCAACCAGAAGTTCATAGGTTTGCATCCCACTGAGTAAATGGTCCTTGGAGAAGACACCTAACCCCCTGTTTCTCCCACCATTGGCGCCATCGTGGCAGCCTGCTGCGGTGTAGGAGTGCAGCACACTAATTTCCCTGGTGAGGGATGAATAGAGAAAAAACAAAAAAAAGATTCCAAAAACATTTCTTTATTATAAAAGTTAGTCCATTGACACTGTGTTTACACATGCATCCTCGGCCAGTGTTTCATTTCGTCTTCTGATACGTTTATCCCTCGTGGCGTAACAGGGACCACTGGAGCCTATCCTGCCTGATTTCAGGCAAGATGCAGGGTGCACCGCAAACAGGTCACCAGGCTGTTGTGGGGCTACACACTCACAACATCACCAAGCAGCCAATCAACTTAACATACATGTTTTCGGAGCATGGGAGGAAACCTGGGAGGGTACAAGCGGCCGAAATGAGCTTCCTCCGCAGGGTGGCTGGGCTCTCACTCAGAGATCGGGTGAGGAGTTCTGCCATCCGGGAGGAGCTCGGTGTCGAGCCGCTCCTCCTCCAGGTCGAGAGGAGCCAGATGAGGTGGTTCGGGCATCTGGTCAGGATGCCCCCCGAGCGCCTCGCGGGTGAGGTGTTTCGGGCACGTCCCACCGGGAGGAGACCAAGGGGCAGACACCGGACCCGCTGGAGAGACAATGTCTCACAGCTGGCCGGGGAGCAACTTGGGATCCTTCCGGGTGAGCTGGAGGATGCAGCCGGGGTGAGAAAGGCCTGGGCTGCCCATTTGAGGCTGTTGCCCCCGTGACCCGACCCCGGAACAAGCGGAAGATGACGGAACGGAAGGGGAGGAAACCGGAATACCCGGAGAAAACAAATGCATGCATAGAGAGAACATGCAAACTCCACACAGAAAGACTAGTGGTTCAAGCCTTGCCCCCTCTCTCGGGCTCAAACAAAACAAAACAAAATCAATCTGAGTAGTACAAACGTGCACGTGCTTAAAAACCAGCATTTGCAATGAGTTCACCGGTTAATTAATTTGAATAGTTCCCTCATCATCTCTGCCTTTGGGATTTGTTTAATGATGGTGTCTCCTCGTCTGCTGATGGATTGTAGTTTTGAGGGACAGCCTAAGTAGCTCTTTGGCACATACGGTATAAACACACATTATTTCGTGCACACACAAAGAGACACACTGCACAGATGCATTTTGCATGTCCTGTGGGTGGAACGATCTAGAGAGATCAGGCTGCCAGAGGACATCAGCCTGCAATCAGATTGTACTGTGCTGCTCTGTAAAATTTCATCTGACATCAAAGATGTTTTTTCACACCCCTTTAGATTTGGCTTTTTGTAGAATATCTTATTCCAAAAAATGAGACTTGCCTGCTGGCGACTGTGCTTGAAAATAGAAAAGACCGGAGCGGCAGAAGAAGAACTTCAGTTGTGACTGATTTAAACTCCACAAATACGCTGATTTTATGTAGATTTTAATTTACCGTAAATTACATTTCAATTCATAACTGATTGCTAAAATTAATTTGAAACCACGTTACTACCCACACCAAACATTTAATTCAAGATTTTGTGAAGTTTAACAAGGTTTCTGCTTTTTCTCAAAAAAATGAACTTAAATAACACTGACATCTTTTTTAGCATAACAGTTGATCATCCAATCATTTCATTTATTCTTCTTCTTTCGGCATTTCCCGTCAGGGGTCGCCACAGCAAGTCAGTTTCTTCCATGTAACTCTATCTGCTGAATCTTCTTTGGTCACGCCAACTATCTTCATGTCTTCCTTCACTGTATCCATGAACCTCCTCCTCTTTGGTCTTCCTCTAGGCCTCTTTCCTGGTGGTTCCAAATCCAGCATCCTTCTTCTGATGTACTCGGTCTCTCTTCTCTGTACATGTCCAAACCATCTCAGTCTTGCTTCTCTGACTTTATCCCCAAAACCTCTAACATGTGCTGTTCCTCTGATCCTGTCCATCCTGGTCACTTCCAGAGAGATCCTCAGCATCTTCATCTCTGCTACCTCCATCTCTGCTTCCTGTCTTTTTCTTAGTGCCACTCTCTCTAGACCAAACAGCATGGCCGCTCTCACCACGGTTATGTACACTTTTCCTTTCATTCCCATTCGTTCCAGCCCTCTTAGGTAAATTACTTTTGCTGCATTGTATCGCAGTAGGCAGCAATGATGTGCCAATTGTGGGAGCAACTGGGGGTCAGGTGTCTTCTCCAGGGACACCTGGACATGGGCCCAGTGGGTATCGAACAGGCTTCTCCCAGTCCAAGGACGGACATTCTACCACTGAGATAACGCCTCAGCCTTAAACTTGTTTTTACTGATTGATGAACACTGGCCCAAAAATGAGTGTAAATTACGTAAGCTCGGTTTTTGAAAAGCTTGAAAAGTCAGTCAGTCACATTCTTAACCATCTAAACCTTTCGGGGGGTGCCAGAGCTCACCCCGGCTGATTCAAGGCAAGGGGCAGGGCACACCCCAAACTAGTCACCAGTCTGTCGTGGGACTACACACATACAACCATACACACACTCATTCATAGGGGCAATTTGGCACTGGCCAATCAACCTACCGTGCATGTCTTTGGAGGGTGGGAGGAAACCGGAGTACCTGAAGAAAACCCACGCAGACACGGGAGAACATGCAAACCCCACACAGAAAGGACAGTGTTTCAAGCCTCATCCCCACCCGGGACTTGAACCCACCACCGTCTTGCTGTGAGGCCACTGTGCTACCCACCCTGCCACCGTGCCCCCCACCTTGAGAAGTCAGTAAATAAAATTTGAGTTGTTCATATTTATCAAACTGCTTAAAATCTTTTTACTTTAACCACATCAATGATTCATACTTGTCCTATCTATGGATTGTTTTGAAAACCCCCCTAAAAATAAGCTGTTCTACATTCACTTTTCACGGTGTATTAAGAATCGAGGGGACCTTTCCTGACCGCTATAGGGGGAAATTGTTTGCAACAGTCCTACCCAGGAGAACTAAACAGACCTCTTTTCTCCTTACTGCCTTTCCAATTTGATCATTTACCACTGATTTCCTTTCTGTCTGTAACAGATGTAAGGTGGAGGTTGGGCTTATCACAGTTGTCAGGGGGTCGTGCCACGGATTCATTGTGAGCTATAATCCAGCTCACAAAAAAAAATCATGGCAACAATATCAATGCATAAGTTAACAATGACAGGAACCTGGCTGAGATTGTGGAGGACAATCAGGCTTGAAAGATTGTTTAGAGAATGTGCAAATTAGCTAACAAAGATAAGACCGCCACATTGACTTTGGGGAAATGATAATTTTGCATGGTGGGAAATGGATATTGATCTAACTGTCTTCCAAGTTTTGTGATACCATTAAATTTTAATTGCCTTGGTGTTGCTGAACAGAGGGAGTAAAATTTCAAAGCTTTACATCACCAAATGTATTTTTGTTTACTTCTTCTTCTTCTTTCGGCATTTCCCTTCAGGGGTCGCCACAGCAAATCCGTTTCTTCCATCTAACCCTATCTGCTGCATCTTCTTTGGTCACATTAACTCTTCATGTCTTCCTTCACTGTATTCATGAACCTCCTCTTTGGTCTTCCTCTAGGCCTCTTTCCTGGTGGTTCAAAATCCAGCATCCTTCTTCTTGTGTACTCTCTCCTCTGTACATGTCCAAACCATCTCAGTCTTGCCTCTCGAACTTCATCCCCAAAACCTCTAACATGTGCTGTTCCCCTGATGTACTCATTTCTAATCCTGTCCATCCTGGTCACTCCCAGAGAGACTATCAGCATCTTCATCTCTGCTACCTCCATCTCTGTTTCCTGTCCTTTCTTCAATGCTACTGTTTCTAGACCAAACAGCATGGCTGGTCTCACCATGGTTTTGTACACTTTTCCTTTCATTTTATCTGAAACTCTTCTGTCACACATTATACCTCATACTTTCCTCCACCCATTCCAGCCTGCCCGAACACGCAACTTCTTCACCTCTTTTCCACACTCTCCATTGCTCTGGACTGTTGATCCTAGATACTTAAAATCTTCCACCTTCTTTATCTCTTCTCCCTGTAACGTCATTTTTCCATTTGGATCCCTCTCATTCACACACATGTACATTTACTAGAAACCATTTTTTAGGACGTCCTTCCCAGTGGAATTAAAGTCGTACATTGAAAGTATAAGTCGATTACAGGAAGCAGTAAAAAGTCATGACATTTGATGCTACTTCATGGATTCTGCTGTGAAATACATGTAAAATGGGATGCTTAAATATTTCACATGTTCTCCCAAAGCCCTTTTGTAATTAGTACAAATTTCTTGTGCTAATAATAAGAAAGGAGGGGACACCGAAGTCAATTGCCCTCAAACTGGATCCCCATTAATCCTGAATCTGTCTATAAAATCAAAGGAAAGGTGGTTAGCTGTAACAGAGCACTGGAACACAATCTATGTCAGCCATCGATCCGGCCTGTTTGATAAGTTACTATGATAGAAAATCCTGTGGGTTGTTTAAACAATGACTGTGAGGAGAAGAAAAAAAAAGAAGGAACATGCGGAAGTAGAAGAGGTGGCTCTTTGCTTTGTACATGATCCAAACTTTGATGGCTCTGTTTGCTTAACCTTCAGCTCTGCCCTCATTCATAACTGTCAGGAATGGATCCATGCACCATTTAAGAAAATCTATATGTGGATGCCAAACATAGGCAGTCTTCCTGCACAAATGCAGCCACATAATCACTGGTCAGTGGTGACATCTCAACCCATAACGCATTATTACAGAACAAGAGATGCATTTCAGCATTCATCCCACATCTGTCATCGCTCAGCAAACACCACACCCCCCCTCTTTGCACTCCCTGAAGACATGCCAGCCATGCAGACACAGTCTGTCACAACACTTGACTTTTTGGTTTAACAGACTGTGGGAACCCTGGGAGCTGGTAAATTAGATTTTTTTTCCCCCCTTTTGTTTGTATTTCTGTCTTTGCAAATTTATCAAAGCAACAGTTGGTGAACTGCAAAGTATGAACAATGAGGAATAGAAACAAAAAATTCAAGTTCCCTGCAGTTGTTCTGCATTTTCTGACAGGATAACTGCTTTAATTTCAAGTTCTGTTGGACAATGTTGGTCCCTCGGGCAAAGGTGTCCGGTTACAAGATTCATGACGGTTTGAAGGAAGCTGAAAAGGACGAAGGGAAACATATTGTGACTGTCAGTCACACAGAGAGGGGAGAAAGCACTGCTGTCAAACCACTTGTCAGCCTTTGATGTTACAAAGGACAGAGGAGCTCAATTAAAAGGCCATTATTGTGCGAGTGAATCAGCGCCTATCAGCCACGTCACTTTACACAAATGATCTTCGCCCGGCTGCATCGCTCCATTTTTTCCTGTCAGATATTTGACTGCAGAGATCAAGATAAAAGACGGCGTTCGTGTTACTGCTCAGTTACTGGAACGCCGGAGAGAATGAAGAATAATTTTATATCAGAGCAATACTTTGTCTTCCTGCTGTTAATGGAGATTATTTACTGAATAACTGATGACTAATTCAGACGATCAAATTTGTTGCTGCGTTCCAGATGCACAAAATGTAAAGAATCATGAATTATTCTGCTGATCACCCAACACCCGCCACCTCCGCTCCTCCTTTAGTTAGTGATGACAAAGTGCTCTATTTAGGAAGTTGGATTGAAATGTCTGGGGCCTAATTTATCTTTCTAAGATGAATACATGAATGTGAAGTAGTGCCATTTTTCACACACAGCCTCACCAGTGGATGGAATATTATTACCATTGCCCCAGAAAGTTGTGAAGGGAACCGTTTTTCACCTGAACAAGCATTACGATGTCATGTTGAGCATTATTCACCGTGTGCCGAGCGCTCTGACATGCTGTGAAATATTTTCAGCGCTGACCTCAGATTTTTGCTGAAGTAGGACAGTTTCTTTTCCAGCTCCAAACGGTTGCTGAACTTCAGAGGGTGCGATAAAGTCAGTTTTTTTTTTCTCTCCACAGAACCATAAATACAGATTAGACTTGATATCTATGAGGTGTAGATCATTCGTTATCCTGTTCCTCTCACAGTATTTCTTTTTTACTAACTGTCTGTTAGTCATACCCATACAGGATGTTGACTCAGTAATTTTCTCTCTGAGCATCCCTGATCTTGTTGGCAGAAGGATTGGTAACTTCTGGTCAGAAACACACCTGGCGAATATAACGTATCTCTTTTTTGAGGGTTTGTTTGTACAGAACAGGTAAAGACTAATGAGAATTAAAGTGAGTAACACATTGCTTTAATAATAGTAAAAATGTTCATTCTGTTCCCATGGACAATGATGTTTGCAGATGACATTGTGATCTGTAGTGAGAGGAGGGAAGAGGTGGAGAAAAAGCTGGAGAGGTGGAGGTTTGCACTTGAAAGAAGAGGAATGAAGATTAGTCAGAGTAAAACAGAGTACATGTGTGTGAATGAGAGGAATCCAAATGGAAAAGTGAGGTTACAGGGAGAAGAGATAAAGAAGGTGGAAGATTTTAAGTATCTAGGATCAACAGTCCAGAGCAATGGAGAGTGTGGAAAAGAGGTGAAGAAGCGTGTTCATGCAGGCTGGAACGGGTGGAGAAAAGTATCAGGTGTGATGTGTGACAGAAGAGTTTCAGCTAAAATGAAAGAAAAAGTGTACAAAACCGTGGTGAGACCAGCCATACTGATTGGTCTAGAGACAGTGGCACTGAGAAAAAGACAAGAAGCAGAGATGGCGGTGGCAGAGATGAAGATGCTGAGGATCTCTCTGGGAGTGACCAGGATGGACAGGATTAGAAATGAGTACATCAGGGGAACAGCACATGCTAGAGATTTTGGAGATAAAGTCAGAGAGGCCAGACTGAGATGGTTTGGGCATGTACAGAGGAGAGAGACCGAGGACATGGGAAGAAGGATGTTGGGTTTGGAACCACTAGGAAAGAGGCCTAGAGGAAGACCAAAGAGGAGGTTCATGGATACAGTGAAGGAAGACATGAAGATAGTTGGTGTGACCGAAGAGGATGCAGCAGATAGGGTTAGATGGAAGAAACTGACTTGCTGTGGCGCCCCCTGAAGGTAAATGCCAAAAGAAGAAGAAGAAGATTCTGTTTCCAAGCACAAGTATCCTTCAGGTTTTAGTTTCCCTGATGCAACACACCCACGTCAGACTTGTACCAGCTTGATGTATCCATTGATCAGAGCCAGGTGGCTTGCATCTGGGAATTTTAGGTCTGTTGGACTCGTCCTTTCATCCGTTCATTACCTGAGTCCAAAAACCTATCCTAGTAAATAGGTTGGGCACACCTTCAACAGTTCATCAGTCTGTTACTCTCTGTTGGACTCATCTTTCCAAATGAATGATGAGAAATAAAACTGTTACATCTCAGGGCTTTTCTTCTCTTATAAAAGAGAGAGAAAAAAATCCTGAACTCAAAGTTAAAAGATAAATGTTCTAGTTTTACCAGCTGGATGTTCAATACAGTTAAAGATTGAAATTAACATCTGTAACATATCTTTAAAAGAATTATGACAGCAAGCTAAGCTACACCACCTAGATCTCGTTTTTTTTTACTAGAACGTGGATATTTGACTTGTTTCACAACAAAAAGATCAGATTGTATCTTTCTGAATACACAATCCAACTAACTGCACACAACAAGATAATTTTGCATATTATTGTCCCAGCGACCTCAGAATTCTACAAATCTCCAGATCGACTTCTTGTAGTAGACGCCTCCGTCAAATATAAAGGGCTGATTTTTCTGCTGAGCGGTCACGACAGTTGGATTCATCTAAGTATACAGGTCCTCCTGGCCACCACACTACACCAACGACAAACGTCTTGTTCCATAACCACACATTGATCTGGTTTATTTCTCATCTTAAACTTCACTTCTTCTTCTTCTTTTGGCATTTCCCTTCAGGGGTTGCCACAGCAAGTCAGTTTCTTCATTCTAACCCATTTGCCTTTTGGTGGTTTATTAATGTTTGGCATTATATAACTTTCTTTCTGTTCCCAAAGTACGTCTCCAGTGCAAAAATCCAGTTATTACTGTAAAGACAATGGATTAATGTATTTCTATAGGATTTGTTCGAGTGCACAAAAAAATTTCACCCTGAGGAGGAAGCTCATTTTGGCCGCTTGTATCTGTGATTTTGTTCTTTTGATCACCACCCATAGCAGGTAGCTATGCATAGCTTGACTGGTAAGTCAAGAGTTTTGTTTTCGGCTCAACTTTATGAATTAAAATAACTAGAATTTTAAGTGGGATGGTTGGTGTGTACGAACCTTAAACGTAGTGACAAAAGCAATTCTATCAACAGGGAGATTTTTTTTTAACAAAAAGTCAACACTTGTTGGTTTAAATTGTAAAGTCAAATACATCTGGTGAGACATGGGTCGAGTTGAAGGTGTTATTTTGTGGCTAAAAGTTGAAGTCTACTCCTTACTTCCTGCCACATGCTGTAAATTACTCACAGCGTGGCCGCAGCCAGCCAGCTTGGGTTTGCGGTGTCTCATGTATCCATGTACATTTGTGTATACATGTGGGTGGTGTTGGCAGTAGGGATACAGGGGATTGTCACGAGGATAACACAACTAGCACTTTCCTCTGCTGTCATCTATGATAAATGAGTTTCAGAACAAGACTGAGCGTATATTATATCACCTGTACAGTGTATACACCACTGAGGCAATAATTCTTCTTTTTTACCAGAAAAAAAAACTCAAGTATGGCATTGTATATTTCCCCGTTGGACATATTTACGAGCCCTCCCTGTTGTATAAACTTAGTGATTGGTATTTCAAAGCAGGTTGTCAGGCTGAGTGCTGAGCCCTGCCAGCTGCCTCAGCTACCTCAGCAAACAGTGGGAGCATTTCACAGGAAAGTAAGATGGAGAGAGTTATTGCCTTTGCAAAGTTGAGTGCCTATTACAAAAATTCTCTGGTGACTGTAAATTTATAGTGTTTGTGCTCACTGTTGTAAAAATCAAAACCACAGCCTGGCCAGGATCATTCATTCCTCTGAACCAGCGGTGAAAAATGTGAGCATTATTATAGAAAAGCACTGATTGCTTTAAAAGAGTGGCCCCAATGTACAAAAGCAATGCTGGCTTTGAAAATAAAGGGGCTTTTTGTATGAACATAGAGATTAATCATTATGTCAAAATATTGTAACTGGGGTTGTGTGTAGGGTTTCTGGCAACATTTCATTTTAGTTTTTACCCTAAAGCTTTTTTTTTTCATCCTTATCATGTCTTCTCTTGACATACCGCAAGATTTGTCACACACTGTGTGGATGCTTATATTTTTTAGAGCCAAAGGAGAATCATTGTTGTGTAAAAGGTCAACAGTTTACAGCGCTTCACATACAGACATGTGTTCAGCAACATCATCTGCACAGCATGAAAGGAAAGAAAGAGAGGAATGTTTCATCAAAGAGTCCAGAAAATGTTCCACTTTACAACATCTCGTCTGTGCCAGTGAGCACCAGCCTTGATCACATTGACTTGGAGTTAAAAATTCAAGGGTGATGGATTTAAACATCCCAGATCCCTCTGTGTCAGAAAAACACATCAAACTGATAACAAGTTTAGTTTCGTCTTTTGAACCGTTTATTCTTAACAGGGTCGCATGGGATGCCGAAGCCTATCCCGGCTGATTTCAGGTGATAAGCAGGGTGCACCCAGAACAGTTCAGCAGTCTGTTGCAACCATCCACACACACACTCAATTTAGCAGCAGCCAATTAAATTAACATGACTGATTTTGGAGTGTGGGAAGAAACCAGAGTACCCAGAGAAAAGTCGCGTATACAGAGAGAGAACATGCAAACTCCACACAGAAAGACCAGAGACCAAACTTGTCATGATGATGGTCAAGGTGGACAAGCAGGACCCAGATGCATAGCCAGCAATGTTCCCTCTAATTTTTTGTGTCTGCACGAAAGCTTCCTGAGCAGAAGGGGGTGGAGCAAAAACTTTTACTCTTTTGTGACGTCATCAGCAGTGACGCGCCAAACGCCGAAAAAGCGGTTTGAAGCAATTTTTGTTTCAGAAAGAAGGAAGAAACAGATATGATCAGTAGTTCTGTCTCATTCTACTATCTTTTCTTTAAATTGAGTTTTATTTTGTGCGCTGCATGGGTTTTCATGTGCGCTATTAATCTGCGAGTGGTGCGCAATTAGCGGGAACATTGATAGCCAGTATGTTGCAGGTAACGTAGAGACATGGAGGGACAGCAGGGTAAAGGTCCAGAGATGGATGGACTGCAGGGTGAGGGACCAGAAGTGGAGGGACAGCAGGGTCAGACGTGGTGTGACACCAGGATGAGGGACCAGAGGTGAATGGACAGCATGGTGAGGGACAAGAGGTGGAAGTAAAGCAGGGTCAGGGACCAGACGTGGATGGACAGCAGGGTGAGGGACCAGAGATGGATGGGCAGCAATGTGAGTTACCAGAAGTGGAGGGAAAGCAGGGTCAGGGACCAGATGTGGTGGGAGAGCAGGATGAGGGACCAGAGGTGAATAGACAACAGGGTGAGGGACCACTCATGGTGGGACAGCAGGGTCAGGGACCAGACATGGATGGGCAGCAGGGTGAGGGACCAGAGGTGAATAGACAACAGGGTGAGGGACCAGACATGGTGCGAGAGCAGGGTGAGGGACCAGAGATGGATAAACAGTAGTGTGAGGGACTAGATGTGGATGGACAGCAGGTTGAGGGACCAGACATGGTGGGACAGCAGAGTGAGGGACCAGACGCGAATGGATAGCTGGGTGAGGGACCAGACAGGGTGGGAGAGCAGCGTGAGGGGCCAGACGTGGATGGACAGCAGGATGAGGGACAAGAGATGGATGGACAGCAGGGTGAGGGACCAGAAATGGAGGGATAGCAGGGTCAGGGATCAGACGTGAATTAACAGCAGGGTGAGGGACCAGAGGTGAATGGACAACAGGGTGAGGGACCAAACGTGGAGGAACACCATTATGGCTGCATTAGAGCAGGACAGCAGCAGGGAGATCAGACACTGTTTTCATGGACACCAGGGTTTAGGTAAACAGGGGAAGACGAGACACAGGTGGAGAAATTGGGGAGGTGCAATTGGGTAGAAATAACCAGATTGTTACCCAAGCCAATTCAGACCTTTTAAGAGGGGTTTTGGTTGAATATTGCCTTGTTTTTTAGGACACTTAATCAATGTTAAACATCCAAATTAAATCAATTTCAACAAACACAGAATTACTTTCTAATCCCAGGAGAAAATGACAGTTTTATATCGTTGGTTTTTCCTTTGTCACATTATAAATCAAAACAAGGGGATCCAGATTGCACATCATGTCTGGTGACGGTTATACTTATTGAATGAAGTTTTTAAATTAGACAGCCACCCAGAGGAATATTATTGTGACACTTTGTTACCCTCTGGGGTGAAATGGACCTTTTTGATGTGCTATTCACCAAAGCTTGAATCGGTTGGCAGATTTTATCAGTGAACAAGACAGCCAAGCCTAACGTAGACGAAATAAAAGGGGGGGTGAATGATAAAAATGTCAAGGATTATCTGCCATTGTGGGGTGCTGTGATGTTGTTTCAAAATGGATTTGGTGGAAATAATTTGGCAGGAGGAGAAGAGATGATGAGAGGAGGTGGGGGCAGGCGAGATCTGGCTGTGTGTGTGTGTGTGTGTGTGTGTGTGTGTGTGTGTGTGTGTGTGTGTGTGTCGCTGGCTTGTACATTCAAATTGTTCTCCTGATAATAATCCCATTATTTAAAAAATTTAAAGCAACAAAACTGTCTTTTGCTTTTATTCTTTTAATCTTACACCACCATTTCTATCTTCTTCTTCTTCTTTCGGCTTTTCCCTTCAGGGGTCGCCACAGCAAGTCAGTTTCTTCCATCTAACCCTATCTGCTGTATCTTCTTTGGTCACACCAACTACAGTATCTTCATGTCTTCCTTCACTGTATCAATGAACCTCCTTTTTGGTCTTCCTCTTGGCCTCTGTCCTGGTGGTTCCAAACCTAGAATCCTTCTTCCTATGTATTCTCCTCTGCACATGTCCAAACCATCTCAGTCTGGCCTCTCGGACTTTGGCCTCAAAACCTCTAACATGTTCTGTTCCTCTGATGTACTCATTTCTGATCCTGTCCATCCTGGTCACTCCCAGAGAGATCCTCAGCATCTTCATCTCTGCTACCTCCATCTCTGCTTCCTGTCTTTTTTCAGTGCTACTGTCTCTAGACCAAACAGCATGGCGGGTCTCACCACGGTTTTGTACACTTTTCCTTTCATTTTAAACTGAAACTCTTCTATCACACATCACACCTGATACTTTTCTCCACCAGTTCCAGCCTGCCTGCACACGCTTCTTCACCTCTTTTCCACACTCTCCATTGCTCTGGACTGTTGATCCTAAGTACCTAAAATCTTCCACCTTCTTTTTCTCTTCTCCCTGTAACCTCACTTTTCCATTTGGATCCCTCTCATTCACACACATGTACTCTGTCTTACTCTGAATAATCTTCATTCCTCTTCTTTCTAGTACAAACCTCCACCTCTCCAGTTTTTCCACCACCTCGTTCCTCCTCTCACTACAGATCACAATGTCATCAGCACCACCATTTCTATCTGTTTCTATAAATCACAGAACCAGATTTTAATTTCTCAACCTGTGAGTTCAATTTGACCAAACTTGCAAGCAACGAACAAATCAAAGCCACTGTTCTTTGTTCATCTTTCAAATGAAGGAAACAATTGTTCCAAACTGCTTCATCTAAGGATCAGGCCAGCTTTCTATGTCTCCTAGAATCAGTTCTGCACCCGTCTTTCTGACAGCACGACAAATGAAGGCGTTGCCGGTCTGGAGACTACACAAGGTATCAGGGAACTGGGATTTCCACCACTGAGGCTTCATTTAAATCGATCTGATTTATATGACTTTTTTTTTTAACTTACCGGACAACTACAGCTAGCAGTGTTGAAAAACCACCTGTAAGAAACTCTAGCATTTGATTTAAACTAGTGACTAATTAATAACTAACTTTAAATACTGTAGTGGCATATAAAGTGGGCGTTAGCTCAGTGGTAGAATGTTCATCCTTTGACTGGGAAGTCGGTTCGGTTCCTACTGGGCCCACGCCTAAGATCAACACCAAACCCCGAGGTTACTCCCACCATTGGTACCATCATGGCTGCCTGCTGCTGCGCAATGCAGCGAAAATAATTTTCCTGTGAGGGATAAATAAAGTATGATAGGTTAATATAAAGGCATAAACATTTACACTTGGTCTCAAAATTATGTTAATTTGGGATGCTTTTACATTTTGGATGGAATGAATATTTTTTGCGTGAATTGTGAATAAACCTGGAAGAAAGATTTACCCAAATAATTTGTTTGGTCACCTTCTTTTTAATAGGGTTGTGGAGTGTGTGTGTGGGGGTGTGGGGTGTGGAGCCTATCCCGCTTGATTTAAGTTGAAAAGCCCCAAACAGACTTGCGACCTGTTTGGGGCCACACATACACTCATTTCTAGTTGCATTTTTTTTAGCGGACAATTAACCTAGCATGCAAAACTCACACATACACTGGGAGAACATGCAAACTCCACACAGAAAGGACAGAGTTCCAAGCCTCATTGCCACTCCGGGACTTGAACCCTGACCTTCTTGCTGTGAGGCCTCAAATTATGCAAAATTATTAATCAAATCTAGATTTATTTATAATAGACCGTTAATACAACAGTCAATCTCTGTGCTAGACGGACTCGATGATGCAGCACGACATCTTCATTTCTCTAGTCATGTGTTTTAATAAATGTTTAGCTTGTGTTCCAGGGATTATTGTTTACTGTTTCATTCTGTTGTCTTACGCTTCATCCGGGGCCAAGTTGCGGGAATAACGACCTCAGACGGAAAACCCAAGCTTCTCTCATCTCTCATGCATCCTCCAGGTCACCCGGGAGGATCTCAAGGTGTTCCCGGGCAGCTGTGAGACGTAGTCTCTCCAGCGGGTCTGGGCTCTGCCTCTGGCTGGAGAGCCCAGCCAAATACCCAAACCACCTCACCTGGCCTCTCTCAACCCGGAGGAGCAACAGCTCTAATCCGAGCTCCTCCCGTATAGCAGAGCTTGCAGCTCTATCTCTGAGTGAGAGCCCAGCGACCCTGTGGAGGAAGCTCATTTCAGCCGCTTGTATTCTCAGTCTCATTTTTTTTTTGTCACCCCCCACAGCTGCCCAGCTGTGATAGCTGTTATTGTTTATCTCTCTGCAACTCTTAATGCTTCCTTCCACCTGGTTTTGCAACACCTCCCTTGTCCATAAAATAACAACATGAATATTGTACTCTAACACTAGGACTACCAGAATTCTAGAACTACTAGAACTCCCACCGCCGTCAATTTGACGAATAGCACTATGGTGAATACGTCATACACGGAAGCGCCTCAGTGACTGCTAAACGTATTCTTAAATCCATTTTTTGCTCACCTCGGTTTCGCCTCAGTGGCGCTACAACAATTACTAGGCAACCGTAATCGTGCTTCGGTCAGGTGCGGGAAAAAGTTACAATGTATTTAATAGAGGTATCAAAACGACGGCTTTGGGAGTTAGAGAAAGAATTACTCAAAACTCGTTTTTAGTGTTTCATTTTAGTTAAATTACAACAGTCAAATCCCAGGAACGTCAAAGATCAACGTAACGACAGTATTTAGACGTCAACTTTTGAGATCTGTCGAATTGACGGCTCTGGTAGTTCTAGTGTTAAAATATCATTGCAAGCCTTTCCCAAGCTTTGGGTGCAGAAAAAACATTGACAGATGTGGTGACTTTTCCTGTGTTTAAATTTGTCCCCAAATTTTTCTTTTTGCGTTTTTCTCGCTTATTTTTTAACTTATTTCAATTTCTAATTTTTGGTTGTAAATTTTCAAAAGTTCTAATTTAGTGTGGCAATTTTCTTGGATTGTGCTGTCAGATGAAGGTTTGTAGACATGACAGTGTAATTATTGTTTATCAGCTGCATGTGCATGTTTTGCTTCACCGGCCGTTTATCGTCACTCTACCACTTAACATCGAACGCTTCTTCCTCCTCTCTCTGTCTGCCTATCATGCTGTCAAAGTCTGACAGCAAGGATTAGAGCTGTAGACATAGAGATTTAAGAACATTTCTGAGTGTGAGCAGCAGCTGTGAGACAGCCACGGCCAACAATTCTTTCCAACCATGGCCTGAGGCAAGTGGGAGGTTTGCAGGTAATGTGTGCCAATGTGTGTCAGTATGTCACCCAACCTTGTCATCCATGCTCGACTGAATCCGGTCTGCCTGTGGATTATTACTGTCATCACCTGTGAAGAATGCAAACCTTTCTGTTCCCCGTTTTGGATCTTTGAAGTGTGGCAGAAGTTCACACAGCACACTCAGCAGAGAAGGACCGATGAAATGCTCAGTTTTGGATTGTTTGAAAGCTACAAAATATGTCAGCATTTGTTTGATTTCTAGCTTTTCTGACTTCTTCTAAACCATTAATCCCCGAGCAAAAAAAGCCGCAGAGCAAGCCCAGACAAAAGACTTGAAGTGGAGGAGGTTAAGATGTGGTGAAAAAAAAAAAAACGCCTGAAGAGGAACCTGCTGACACATCAAGTGGAGGCATTGCTTAAAACTGGAAAACCCGTCTTTGCTTTTGATGTTGACGAGTGTAAGACGCGTATGTTAAGTCACACCTTTCACTCAGCGAGGTGAAACCAAGCGTATGCTGTCATTCTGTTTACACTAATTGTGGAGACATCTGGAAAAGATGTCTTGTTTTTTTTAAGCCAGGTTCACAAAGTAAGCCAGCAGCAAATATTTACCCAAATTTCTCGCAGGTCATTTAGCATGAAACAGAATGACAAAAGAGGCCGATGACAGAGATGACTAAATTATTGTTGAAAGGAGCTAAATAGATTTTACAGAACGTCATGTATCACAGGAGGAGCCTTTAACTCCAGAACAAAGTCAGAAACTTCTTTGTTTATTTGGACGGAAATTACTGTAAAATTATAACATAGTATTTTAGTAATGTTTATTTTTATAGTAAAATATGTGATGAAACATCTCATACAACTCACATTATCAAGGGGTTCAATCA
The DNA here is from genome assembly GCA_902685375.1 of Neostethus bicornis. Taxonomy (NCBI): domain Eukaryota; kingdom Metazoa; phylum Chordata; class Actinopteri; order Atheriniformes; family Phallostethidae; genus Neostethus; species Neostethus bicornis. Next base: position 14,043,580 of record LR738564.1, read on the forward strand.
GCACTATGGAACAACTATCTAGATTGGTGTCCTGTTCAGAGTGGATCCAGTAAATGAGGTTTGTATTTTGAGAGTTACATAAAAATTTAAAGGAGAAAAACAAACCAAAAACAAAAAAAAAAATCATTTCAACTGTACAAAGACAGTGGGTAACATGTGCCCAAACAGCAACAATTTAGGGGGGAGATGGTGGCTCAGTGGTTAGAGAGTTCGCCCACGAACCGGAAGTTTGCAGATTCGCATCCAACTGAATGCACGTCTAGGGTCCTTGAAGAAGACACCTAACCCCTTGTTTCTCCCACCATTGGTGCTGTCATAGGTGGCAGCCTGCTGCGGTGAAATGCAGCACAGAAATTTCTGTGCTGGAATTAATAAAGGTGAGGAATTAATAAAATATATTAAAAGATACTTAAAATAACAGAATTTGGATTTTTTACACCTGCATCCTTGGTGAGACCGGCCATGCTGTTTGGTCTAGAGACAGTGGCACTGAGGAAAAGACAGGAAACAGAGATGGAGGTAGCAGAGATGAAGATGCTGAGGATCTCTCTGGGAGTGACCAGGATGGACAGGATTAGAAATTAGTACATCAGAGGAAGAGCACGTGTCAGAGGTTTTGGAGATAAAGTCCGAGAGGCCAGACTGAGATGGTTTGGACATGTGCAGAGGAGAGAGAGAGTACATCGGAAGAAGGATGCTGGATTTGGAACCACCAGGAAAGAGGACTAGAGGAAGACCAAAGAGGAGGTTCATGGATACAGTGAAGGAAGACATGAAGAGCATTCATCTTCTTGCAGAGGTATCAGAGCCTGGCTAGTTATAGGCAGAGGTGTCAAAAGTACTAACATTTTCTACTCAAGTAGAAGTATAAATACCGAGTTAAAAAACTACTTTAGTAAAAGTAGAAGTATCAACTCAAGTTTTCTACTTAAGTAAAAGTAAAAAGTAACCTATTTTAAAACTACTTAAAGTAAAAAAAGTAAAAGTAATTTTCAGAAAAAATGGAATATTGTTAACAAAAGCGTGTTAACATGTTTTTAACCATTATCACATGCTTCAAGGAGCAGAATATAATAACTAAATGATTCAGTGAAACTTTATGAATCAGAAACATTTTTTTCTTAACAACCTTTATTGGAAATTAATGAACACACTCAAATGTTTATTAACACAAATAGGGCAAAAAGCAACATTCCTGCAGCTACCAAATTTCACTCTGCATCACTGCCAAAAAAAAATTACCAAAAGGCTTTGTTAAGCCTCAAAAGCAGCTGGTTCTCAAAGTTCTTTGAGACAGTTCGTGCTCTTCTCGGGCAGAAGACGAGTCCGGCAACACTGAACAGTCTTTCACAGGCTGCTGAGGCTGGGAGTGCCACATTCAGCCTGCGTGACAGCTGGAATACAGCAGGAAAACATTTTAAGACTTCTGATGTGTCTCCTGGGCACCCAAGGTATGCATCCAGTTGATGTGTCATTTCAAGAGGGTTAGTCTTTTTTAAAGAGGAAAACAAGTCGTCTTCCTCAGATGAAACAGAGCTCTCGCTGGCGAGATTCCCGACCTGAACCTTCAAGTGTGTTCTAATATAATCAAGGCCTGCAGAATAAATTATAATACAAAAAGTTAGTGCAGATGAAATAATATAAGACTATTGTAAAATTACTGTAATGTGCAATGGCTATTATGTGTGCTTGTGTGTGCCAATAAATAAAATGTCAGCCTCATTCCAGCAACTCCAAAGAAATTCAAAGAATTACAGGACAGTTGAGCACTTACCAAGTTTCAGGACATTTTGATCACTTGTCCAGCAGGTCTTAAACTTAGGAACAAGAATGGCAGAGGCTATCAGCTCTGGGTCAGCAAGCATCTCTCCAAACCGTTTATCAAGGCCTAAAAGAAGGGCAGCAATCAAAGGCTCACAGAACTTGGTAGATCCACAAAAATGCCGTAGTTTATTCTTCAGCAGAGTTATGGTAGGGACCAACCATCCCATCTGCACGCTGGTTTCACTTTGAAGAACATCAAGTGCCTTAGCAACTGGACTCATTGTTTTTGCATATTCTGAGAGAAATGCAAGTTCTGCTGGTGTAAACCTGCACAAATACAAAAAGGAAAATAAAATAATATAAAAGATTCAGCCGAGTTGATACAACTTCAATCTCAGAAAAAAAGATTGTTCACTAGGGATGGGTATTGGTGCCATTTTATCAATACTTCTACTCTTCCTCATACCGCTTTGTATTTGATATTTCGTCGGTATTCTTATTGATACTTTTCAGTGTGAAAACAAGTAGGGAAGAACAAAATGAAAAACTTTTAGTTTACAATAATTTTAAACACATTAATTCCCTCTGTGCTCTTACATAGTTCTGCTGCTAGGGTGAAAGAACTTTTCTCAAAAAGTTTGAAAAATAAATTATTCAGATAAATTATTTTGTTTTCTAAATTTATTAAAAAAGACTTGACAAGTAACTTGGGTTTTACTGTGGTGTTTTAATTAGGTATGTATTGCAATTTATCAAACTAAACTTTCAGCCTGCTAAAATTAAATTTGTGTTTGTTTTTCACAGTTCTGATAACAGTTTTGATAATTTTCTGTCTTTTTAATAGACATTTTAAGAGCAACACTTTAGTTAATGTACAAAAGTAGAAAATTGTTGAATCACGTTAATTAAAAGGCAAATAAAACACTTACTGGGGTATGTTTAGTTTACTGCAGACAGCTGCAAGTGCTACTTCACCCCTTTCTTTTATTATTCTCACTAGTCTTTCAACGGCTGAGAAGAATGAATTCCATCTTGTAGGAACTGGCCTTACAAGTTGCAGGTTGCAGTAGTCTTCGATTACTTCAGCTGCAGTTGTTGATCTTGAGCTTAACTTCCACAGACTAGCAGATTTACCAAATGTGGACCTTGATATTTTCTTGTACACTGGACTGTCCTCTGCCTTTGAGGCATCAACTGTGGAGACTAGATTGAGGAGATGGCATGCACATCTGTGGTGTTTGGGTAACTGGAATTCTACGAAATCATCTTCATCCAAAAGTGCTCCAGTGTCAATGAATTCACCCTCTGTGGTTTCCTCTTCATCACATTCATCATTTTGGCCACCACCATTTCCTTCCTCACCGTCTCCATCAAACTGAATATCGTTCTCTTCTGTCTGCCCGTACACTCTGAAGGCCTTCAAAAGGTTTGACCCATTATCAGTTGTTGTTCGTACAATCTTTTCTCTTATATTGTATTCTGTGTAAATGTCATTTAGGGCTCCAGCCAGGGTTGAGAAATTATGAGATCCTTTTAGTTGTTTGCAGGCAAGGGCAGCACAGAATCTTTGCATTGTTTGTGAGCAAAACCAATGGGCAGTGACCCCAATAAAGCTGCGGCGGTGTGCGGTCCAGCAATCTGCAGTAGTTGCGATATACTCAGCTTCACCGAGAACCGCTTTGAGTTTTATCTTCATCTCCGCTGAGGCTTTTGCAACTTTATTCACAAGAGTGTTGCGTGTCATAACATTCACATTCGGCTGAAGTTGCTGAACAAGATCAATAAAACCTGGTTGCTGGACAATGTGGGGTGGGTGCAAGCCTTGGACCACAAACTTCAGGACTGCCTTGTCTACACTTTCCTGGGAGACTCTTTGATTCTCCCACAACTTTGATTGCTTTATGGGCGGAGCCAACAAATCTTGTGTGGATGATCTCCTTTTTTGGGTTAGTTGGATGTACTTTTCCAGCTTTGTGGGGTGTTTCTTCTGTGGAGAAAGTAAAGGCATATTGAGAGTTGTGTCATTTCTCTGGAATCACAAACTCAGATTACCTTGTACTGTGGTAGTAATGTCATGCTTGAAGTTTATGGATGAAAGTAAACCCACCAGTTAGGGATTGGTTCCACTGGTCTATGCTACTATCTTGATATTACTTCAAGAACCACAAGCCAAAACAAGATGTGGAGTAGGTGAGCTTGGTTATATGTGAGAAAATGTGATTGGAGTTAGGATACTAATAATTATACAATCATAAGACTGTGTTTCATAAGAATTATGTTACATGTTAATAAATATCAGACCAACATATATGATGCAGTTGTGTTTTTACAAAACCTTCACAGTATCATTCTGTGTGAATGTTATTAAATTAATAAAGCATACATTAACGGTCCCATCTCATGCAAAACAACTCTTTCCACATTGTATCCTCTGCACATACACACGCAAAATGTGGGGTTTGCAACATGCATTACATCATAGTTATGAAAATATATCGATTTGGTGGAGCGCAGTCACAGACCCGGAACTATGAAAGGCCGGGTCTGCTCATCCCTCCGCCCATCCTGAGAAAGTACAAGCTCCGCCCTCTGCTCTCACTGAGCCGCTATTCCTCCGCCCATCTCTGAGCGGGAGGGGGAAGGCGGGCGTAAACCCGTGCGTAGCGGTTTGGTAGCGTCTGAAATAAGATTTTGTCATGTCGATTAATCTAAAAAGCGTGTTCAAGCAAGAAAATAAAAAAGAGGCAGAGCAGCGAACCAGCCTGTATATCGGACGTTGAAAGTGAGTTTGTGAGGGCGTAAGGCCGGAGTGGAGGCGGGTGAGGAGGGCGGGTGGTGAGGAGGGAGGGTGTGCTGCGGAGGGGGGCGTTTGCGAAGTCCGTCCGGGCTACGTCAAATGCGTCATACTTTAGACATCTGCTCATTGGTTGTTTTGTCTGAGCGTACCAGAAATCCACAGAAAAACGGGCTAAATCAATCTAGAAAGCCCTTTGGTGACATATACAAGGCCCGGACATCACTCTTACAAGCTAGAAAACTCTGGAAAGTCACTTTTGCATGAGATGGGCCCTTTAATGTAAAAATGTGTCTGTTTCTTAAGCGATTTCACACACTGAAATCTGCTGGATCTCTAGGATTTAAAACTCATTCATTGCACCAGTAACTAAACTATATAATAGAATCAACAATAATAATAATAAAGAAAATCTTCCATTTAATGTTTACATTACAGCTTCGCAAATCAGGAAATAAGAAAAAATGGTAGATTTGTTAATATTTTAAAGAGCTAAAAACTGCTCAATATTAAGAATGGGGTTTGAAATTTTATCTCAATTTTATTAAATAATTGTTTCAAAGTTATGCAAGTACTTTGTAAATCATTACAATAAAATTGATTGTAACTTTTAATGAACGGTGTAAATAATTTACTGTCTGTGTTTTTGTTTAATGAAGTCTAAAAACAAAAACTGAAATTAACTTGAACACGTATTGACTTGTTGCGCTTCTTCAACAAATTAGTAAATTTATTGTGTAAAAATTTTAAAGCGGATGTATGTAAATGTTACTTCCTGATCTTGTTTTTCTAAAATAAGAAGAAACTGTTTTCTCAGAGACTTCCAGGGGCTTTTCCCCGATCCTTGCAATGCTTGGTCTTATCTGAAATCCATGAAATGCGCAAATCATCTCGAACACATCTAAAGTTCCTGCTCTCAGTTGTTACTGAGTGTTGCATGCATTTCTATCTCATTGTTAAAGCAGTCGATCCACTTAATATTAAAACAGTATTACACAAAACAACAATATTAAATCACACAACATCTTACAATCAAAACTCTAAACAATAATTTAACAGAGAGCTAATCAAACAAAGTTCAATGGTTACAAAATAAAATAGAACCAGGAAGTAAAGACAAAGTGTTAGCATGCAGCTCGCCATAGCTAGCAAGGCGAAATCCGTACGCATGGCGTACTACGATTTAACTAGGTTGATCATTATTAGGTTAGTAATATGTTTTCAGCTTACCTCGACATGTTTCCTCAAATTTGAAGGCGAAGTTTTGAACGCCATGAGCTCGTGTTTCTTTGGAAGGCAGAGTTTGCAAAGCATTTTGTATGAATCGTTTTTTCGCTCAACAAAGTCAAAAATCTCTTTCAAATAAGGCCATGGGTGGGCTAAACCAGTTTCCTTTTGGGTCTCATCCTCTTGTTTATTGTCCCGATCCCGGGTATCCGCGCTCGTCGATGGCTGGCTCATTTTTGCTTTAGGAGTCCCGTCCTTCTTCGTTGTGTGGTCCTGTGTGTCTCATGTCGGAGATGGAGCAACAGGAAGTTGCGTTGAGATTGCGTTGACTAGGCTCATCCAATCACATTCAAATTGAATGGCGCGAATGATCCGATTGGTTTTACTGACTTTTTCTTTATTTTTAACAGTGACAAAATGGCGATAGTAGCGACTACTTTTTGTAAAAAAAACGAAGTAAAAGTACAGATAATTGTATAAAAATGTAGCGAGTAAAAGTAAAAAGTAGACAAAAAAATAATTACTTCGTTAAAGTAGAGATAACGAGATTTTCTACTTGAGTAAGGTAACGAAGTAGTCTTACTTCGTTACTTGACACCTCTGGTTATAGGCAATACGTAGGTAGGGTACACCCTTAACGAGTTGCCTGTCTATTGTATACAGGACAGATAACCACTCATTGACACACACTTATTCCTAGAGAAATTTTCCAAGAGACCAAATACATGCATCTTTTGGGATCAAGTTAGAGTACCTTAACTTTAACTTCAACAGTCACATCAAATCAATTACATCAGCAGTGTCAGAGAATCTTTAAAATAAAACTCACTGAACATAGCCTAGTTGTAAAAGAATGAACTCACACCAGCCAAGATTGTCTTTTCTACTCGCGAGGGACAGCAGAACTCTCATCTCCGTGATCGTTCCTTCAGACTGTCAGAGTTCAGCTGCCCCGTTTGCCTTTTTATTGTAATATCAGCAAAGCATATGTCATAGTTACACAAAAACAATTTGGTCACAAATAATCAGTTCTGCTTTCCATCCCAGCTGCACCCTCCTGAGGTTGTCTAGGCACCCTCTGCTTGAACTTCGCCTCTGCTTGAACTTCTCCTTCTAACCTAGCTGAATCCTGTTTTTCCTGAGACATGTCTACTTTTACTTCTCTTTTGACTTTCTCGTGCTTGCTGATTCAACGATCAAAAGGTCTGGGTTGCAGCTGGAACTGTAGGGTTATAAGGTCAACCTTTAAGCATGATAATTAAACGTTATAAACATTTTCTTTCACAAGCAGCCTTTTACCACCTGAACAACATTGCCAAAATCAGAGGTTTGGTTTCTAAAACAGACTTAGAGGTTCTTATCCATGCATTTGTTTCCAGTAGGTTAGATTATTGCAACGGTTTACTCACTGGTCTGAACAAAAATGCTTTAAAACAGCTGCAGTTTATTCAAAATGCTGCTGCTCGAGTCCAAACAAGAACTAGAAAATACGATCACATTAGTCCTGTGCTCAAGTCTCTGCACTGGCTTCCTCTGGCTCAAAGAATAGACTTTAAACCTGCTCTGATTGTGTTTAAGTCTCTCCATGGTCTAAGGACCAAAGTATATCTGTGATATGTTAGTACCTTATGAACCATCTAGAACTCTGACGACCTCCGGGACCAGCCTCCTGTTGGTGTCTAGAGTCAGGACTAAACATGAACCATCTAGAACTCTGAGGACCTCTGGGACCAGCCTCCTGCTGGAGTCTAGAGTCAGGACTAAACATGAACCATCTAGAACTCTGAGGACTTCTGGGACCGGCCTTCTGCTGGAGCCTAGAGTCAGGACTAAACATGGACCATCTAGAACTCTGAGGACCTCTGGGACCGGCCTCCTGCTGGAGCCTAGAGTCAGGACTAAACATGAACCATCTAGAACTCTGAGGACCTCCGGGACCGGCCTCCTTCTGAAGCCTAGAGTCAGGACTAAACATGAACCATGCAGAACTCTGAGGACCTCTGGGACCGGCCTCCTGGTGGAGCCTAGAGTCAGGACTAAATGTGAACCATCTAGAACTCTGAGGACCTCTGGGACCGGCCTCCTGCTGGAGTCTAGAGTCAGGACTAAACATGAACCATCTAGAACTCTGAGGACTTCTGGGACCAGCCTCCTGCTGGAGCCTAGAGTCAGGACTAAACATGAACCATCTAGAACTCTGAGGACTTCTGGGACTGGCCTCCTGCTGGAGCCTAGAGTCAGGACTAAACATGAACCATCTAGAACTCTGAGGACCTCCGGGACCGGCCTCCTTCTGGAGCCTAGAGTCAGGACTAAACATGAACCATCCAGAACTCTGAGGACCTCTGGGACCGGCCTCCTTCTGGAGCCTAGAGTCAGGACTAAACATGGAGAAGCTGCATTTCAATTTTATGCTGTAAAAGTCTGGAACAAACTTCCTGAGGCCGTGAGACAGGCCTCTACTGTGATGATGTTTAAATCTAGAATGAAAACACTTCTGTTTAATTGTGCATTTGATTAATTACTCTTTTTATCTGTTTTAATGATTTTATTTATTTATTTTTTTTTACTTTTTTGATTCTATGTTTTGTGATTTTAATGCTTTTTTTTTCCTTCTAGTGAAGCACTTTGAATTACATTTTGTATGAATTGTGCTACAAATAAACTTGCCTTGCTGTACCTCTACGGAAACCCGTTGTCCCCCCTTTTCTCCGCTCACCCCCTCCAACACATACTCACAGGGAGAACATGTAAACTCTACACAGAAAGGTCAGTGACTCGAGCCTCACCACAGCTGGGGCCTCAAATCAGCTATCTTCTTGCTGTGAGACCACAACGCTTACCTCAGAGCCACCATCAAGGGGAATGACTGTGTTTTTAACAACATTCATTCCAGGAAAATCTTGAATTTCGTTTTTGCTGTTCAAAACAATCGGGCAACTAAAGGCTCTAAAAACAGAGTGAAGTTGAAATATTTTGACCTTCAAATCATTAGAAGAGAATGAATGTTTAGAAGCTGAATACCAATAAATTTCAGCTCAAGGCCTGCGCTCCTTTGACTCTACCCACCTCTTCCCTCATGGTGCCCTGCTGTAAAGGCAGTACTTCAATAAACAAAGCCTAGGCAGCAAAATGCTTTTGAATGGGTGCATCCTGCTGGCAGGATCTGAGTGGGCTGTTTAAAGAAGGGCTTGTCAGCTGTTACCACTGGGATGTTGCAGCATGTGGAAACTGTGGGGAGAATTGGCCTTTGAAGCCTAAGACTCAGTTCGCCTTCTCTGCTCTTCTGTTTTCTCTTTGATGGAGTTCTGTGAAGTGTTTGTCAGCGACAGGAGGCCGATGTATCAACACCCACGCAGGAGAAAGACGAACTCACAGTCTAAAACTAACCACATGCATGTCAGGACACACCTGCACAACTCTGTTTTTCTCTCCACTGCTAGCAATCCTTTTTAACCACTTTAAAAAGGTGGACAACCCAAGAATCAATCATGTGAACTTATACGGTGTGTGTCGTAGAGGATAAAGAGCTTTATAGTCAGTAAATCTTCAAGGTTGTCATTCTCCATCGCTGATGAGGTAACATTAAACACTTTAGATCTATTGGTGCCATTATTTAGCCCTAACAACCAACCAGATCAAGAAAAAAAAAAACCAAGCATCTGGAATTTTTTTTAAAAAGGCATCAAGTTGTGTGTTTTGTTTCTAAAAAAGTAAAGTTTCAACCCATAAAATCAAAGTTAAATAGTATTTAAAGAACACAGAATTGGATCTCGAATTTTGATTATATGATCTTGTTGGCTTTGTCAGGCCGTGATCTCTCACTGAACCGATTTGCTGACGAGTGTGAAACGGGAATCAGCGGATACAAATCTGAGGTCATGGTCCTCGCCTGGAAAAGTGTGGAGTCCCCTTTGCAGGTCAAGGACAGTGTCCTACCCCAAATGGAGGTAGAACACTTACCTATCTCGGGGTCTTTTTCACGAGTGGGGAATGGATGAAGCTGGAGATCGACTGACGGATCATGCAGCGTCCGCAATAATTAGGACACTGCATCGGCCCATAGTGGAGAAGAAAGAGTTGTATTAAAAAGCAAAGCTCTTAATTTACCAGTCGATCTACGTTCCTACCCTCACCTACGGTCACCAGCTGTGGGTGGTGACTAAAAGATCAAGATCACAGATACAAGCGGCTAAAATGAGCTTCCTCCGCAGGTTGGCTGGGCTCTCAGAGATTGAGCGAGGAGCTCTGCCATCCGGGAGGAGCTCGGAGTAGAGCCGTAGCTCCTCCAGGTCGAGAGAAGCCAAACAGGGTGGTTTGGGCATCTGTTTAGGATGCCTCCTGAATGCCCCACTGGTGAGGTGTTTCGGGCAAGTTCCACAGGGAGGAGACCAAGAGGCAGGCCCCGGACCCTCTGGTACAGCAGAATTGTAGTTCATTGTCTTTAAAGAGTGGCTATCGTTCTTATTTGGGCTAATAGTTCTTTTTCTCCCCCAGCGAATATTGCATTTCTCTGCTATCTAAATATGGGAGACGGGGGACTTTTTTGTCATTGAACCACAAGGGAACAACAAAAGGGGTAAAAGTTTATATAGTACCTTCTGTTAGCTTAGAAATAAAATATCAAATATCATCAAAAAAGTTTTTAAATAAATGTATTTAGTTTCACTTGAGTTTTTGACATTGTCCCCCTCCTCTCACACCCTCCTAAATCCTGCTTGAGGACAAAAGTAAAATGTAAATAACAAAGTTAGCAAAGCTAGTGCATATTTTTTATGGTCTTATTTTGGTGCATTTAATAAAAAATGGCACTTGTTTAGAACAAGCATAAACGAAAAACACTTCCTTGTTACATTGGAATGTGGGCGTGGTGGATAACAAAGGGCGTGGTCAAGAACAACATTGCTTTGAATAGTAGTTTTTGCACTTCTCCATGATGATACATCCACCATGGTTAAGCAACTTTCTTTTTAGTACTTTTTGTGTATTGACACACTTTTTTGGATAGCTTACCATGAAAATGGAAATATAAAAATGTGTGTAGTTTGGTTCTTTATATGGAATTCATTTTTTTTTTTCATTTTTACTCACTCTATTCATCCCTGGCACAGTGGGTAGCACAGTGGCCTCACAGCAAGAAGGTCATGGGTTTGAGTCCTGGGTGGGGACGAGGCTTGGAACACTGGCCTTTCTGTGTGGAGTTTGCACGTTGTCCCTGTGGTTGGTGGGTTTTCTCCGGGTACTCCGGTTTCCTCCCACCCTCTAAAGACATGCATGCTAGGTTGATAGGCCAGTGCCAAATTGCCCCTAGGAATGAGTGTATGTGTGGATGGTTGTATGTGTGTGGCCCCGCGACAGACTGGCAACCTGTTCAGGGTGTACTCTGCCCTTCGCCTTAAATTGGCCGGGATGGGCTCCGGCACCCCCCGCAACCCCGAACGGGATAGACGGATAAGAAGATGACTGACTGACTATTCATCCCTCACCGGGGAACTTTGTGTACTGCACTCCTAGACCGCAACAGGCTGCCACAACGGTACCAATGGTGGGAGAAACAGGGGGTTAGGTGTCTTCTCCAAGGACCTCGGTCATGCACTCAGTGGGATGTGAACCCACAAACTTCCGGTTGATTTCCCGTCCGCAGGCAAACGCTCTACCACTGAGCCACCGTCTCATGTGACAAACTCCAATGTTACCAAAGAAAATTAAAGTTATGCTTATTTGGAAAAGATTTGCTTTGTGTTTTTAGAAAATTTGACATGTCTTCAAATTCTTATGATTTGCTCCATCTGTCAACAACACAAGAATTAGGCAAGACAAGTTTTCTGTTGTGAAATTTGGAATTCACCTTGTTACAGGGAAAAGTAGATGAGTCATGGAAGAGTTGGGGTTTTTTTTTTTTTTTGTATCTCAGTCCATAAACAGCAGGAGAGTTATTTGTGTGTGCCAGATGAGATTTGACTGGAAAATGTGTTTCCAGTAAATCATACATTTATCAAGTTTTCTTTATTCAAAATGTACTAATTCACGGCGGCTAAAACTTTTTTTTATGTTCCCAAACAGTTCCTCTGTTTGTTACACATACTGTACACGTAGAAATCTGTTTTCATCATACTTTCATTTTCTTCTTTGTTTTTAAACATTCTGAAACCTACAGTTGGGTTTTTATTCTTTTCGCGGCACATGAAAGGGAATTTATTTTTTACAGTGATGAATATGTGGTGTGGGAGTACGAGAAAATTATGATTAAAACAAGTCTCACACTCTTTATGAAAGAGTTGGCTGCCCAAAACTGCTGCTCTGTCTCACTGCCAGCTTGTAAACTGTCAGTTTGCCAGAGTTAAAAGAGGCAATAAAATAATAAAAGACAAAACTTCTATATTCATCTTTCACCGAAAACTAACCGAAAACTGGAATGATCAGAAAGACTTATTAAACTAACGTTAGATAGAAATATTAATTTGTTAACTAAATCTGATCGGAATGAAAAAAAAATGCAAAAAAATAAAAGAGTCTCAGTTGTAACTTTTAATAAAAATGGCCAATAAAGTAGTTGTTGTAACACGTTGGTAATTACAAGCGTACAGTCAGAGCCCTTACATAACCAGAATATGCAAAACACATTGAGCAACAAAACTAACTCCAAATAAATAAGTATAAGTTTGACATATTTTTAAGTTGTACATTGAATTAAGTTATAAGTAATTAAAGCTGTATTCATTTGACCTAGTGCTGCACGTTGGCCTCGCAGCAAGAAGGTCAGGGTTTGACTCCCGGAGTAAGGGCGAGGCTTGAAACACTGGTCTTTCTGTGTGGAGTTTGCATGTTCTCCCCGTGTATGTGTGGGTTTTCTCAAGGTATTCCGGTTTCTTGCCACTATCCAAAAACATGTATGATAAAACATGCATGTTTCTTGCCTCTTCTTTTTCGGCATTTCCCTTCAGGGGGCGCCATAAGCAGGTCAGTTTCTTCCATCTAACCCTATCTTCTGCATCCTCTTTGGTTACGCCAACTATCTTCATGTCTTCCTTCACTGTATTCATGAACCTCCTCTTTGGTCTTCCTCTGGGCCTCTTTCCTGGTGGTTCCAAACCCAGCATCCTTCTTTCGGTGTACCCTCTCTCTCTCCTCTGTACATGTCCAAACCATCTCAGTCTGACCTCTCTGACTTTATCTCCAAATGTGCTGTTCCTCTGATAAACTCATTTCTAATCCTGTCCATCTTGGTCATGCATGTTTCTTGCCACTCTCCAAAAACATTGGCTGCAGCAAATTGCCCCCAGGAACGAGTGTGTGTGGCCCTACAACATACTGGTGATCTGTTTAGGGTGTACCCTGCTTTATGCCTGAAATCATCCAGGACAGGCTTTGGCACCTCTTGTGTCCCATTAGGGTTAAGCAGTTCAGAAAATGAAATAAAACATTTGACCTGCTTAGTAGTCCATTTAGTGAAAGTGGGAAACATAAAAAGTGACATTTGGAACTTGCAATTTTTTGGGGGGTGAAAAACAGAAATTAAAATAAGAAATGAAGTAAAAGTGTATGTTAATTTAAAGTGAAAAAGTCATGTAGTATGTAAACAGCTATTTGTAGGGTACTCTTGGTGGTGAGAAAGACTACGTTCTCACACAGAGGTCAGTACCATTCTGTCAACAACGCTGTAATTCTAATTTGACATATTAATGTAAGGCGGCATGCCAATGGTTCGGGTCAAACACAGAGCAGCTCATCGTGCTGCCATATGTTCTCACTTTTGTTAGTTTATAACGCCAGCTCTCCTTGTAAAAGTTTTAACTAGAGCAGCTCTGAGTCTGTATAGAAATGACAGCATCAGCAAGTGATTTCATCTACTCGTAAAGTTGCAAATCCAATTGCTGAGAGCAAAGAAAGTTTCTATTTGCTTCATGTTGTTTTAGTTCTCATTGCACAGCTCAGCCGTCTTTTTTTTTTTTTTTTTTTGCCTCTTGATGTGACAAACCAAACCCCAATTCATTTAACCCCACGGCCTTGCATTGTTGTAAATATGTCATGTAAAAAAATCAACTGCGCAGCCCTGTTTAAAACATAAAAATATTAAAACACTGAATGACCAAATCCAATTTTTTTGGAAAGTTAATGTAAAAAATGTAACTGATATCAGACTTTTCGGAGTCCTTAAAACAGTAGAACTTTACATTGGGTTTCCTTTCCTCACTTCCTTTTGGTTTCTTGCTGTGCTGTTGGTGTAATTTGCTTTGAGAATTATTTTGGCAATCTTTACGTTGAGTCAAAAATCAGTGTGACATTAAGATTGTCTTTACAAGTGGATTAATTCAATTCAATTTTATTTTATTTTTGTAGCTCAAAATCACAGAATGTCCGTCTCAATGGGCTTCACATGAAAAAGACTAATGTATGAACACAAATACACAGCAAGAAAAATAACTAACAAATGCTAACTAAACAAGACTAGCACATTTCTGCACTTAGACTCTCCTTCACGGTGAGGAAAAACTCCTAAAAAAAACCATCAGTGGGAAAAAAATAAGAAACCTCGTGGGGATCCACATGAAAGTGCGATCCCTTCCCCGGGACGAGTAACCAATGTGTCTAAGATTATTGTTTAAATATTAGCTTATTCTAATCTACAGCTAAATATCTAAAGAAGTCAATAGATGTTCTCCATCCTGATGGAAACACTGGGGGACTCCTCAGCCCGGAGATGTCCAGGACGGGAATGAGTAGACAAGTGTAAAACTTTGATTTATAGAGTCCCTGAAAACATTTTGTATTAGCATGTCATACAACCAATAAATCAATTTGAGGGCAATGATGAATTCGGAATTCTCTTCAGTTGCTTGGACCAAAGATATTAGGTTCATGTTGAAGTACTAATTCTGTACAGCAGGGTTTCTCAGGCTGGCGCAATCAGACATCTTCTCTTAAACAAAAAAGGGCCAACGTGTCATGAAAATATTTTGAAAACTAAAAAATTAATTGAAAGTGACTTCCATTTTTAATTTAAAATCAAACCGAACTGGAATCTGATTGTGCGTTTGACTACTTAGAGTTGGAAGTTTTGTGAACAGAACTAAAGTAAAAATATTTGTTCCAGGAGGTGCTGGAGCCTATACCGACTGATTTCAGACAGGAGGCAGGGTACACTACAAACAGGTCACCAGTCTGCTACGGGGCCACACACCTACAGACAACCATCCACACACACATTCATTAATAGTGGCCAATAGACCAAACATGCATGCTTTTGTAGGATGGGGGAAAATCAGAGTACCAGGAGTGAACCCCAAATACACAGGAAGAAGATGCAAACTCCTCACAGAAAGCCCGCTGGAGAGACTATGTCTCACAGCTGGCTGGGAACGACTTGGGATCCTTCCGGGTGAGCTAGAGGATGCAGCCGGGGTGAAAGAAGCCTGGGCTTCCCGTCTGAGGCTGTTGCCCCCACGAGCCGGCCCCAGATAAGTGGAAGACTACGAAACGGAACATTCGTTAATGAATCACCTTTGAATTCATTATCATTTGGATTCATCAAAATGAATCCAATTAAATTTAAACCCCTAAACTAGCAAAATGAGTAAACATGAAGATCTATGGGAAGTTTCTTTGCTAAGGGGAGTTATAGAGCTACGAAGCAGACTGGACCTTAAAAACACTCTTCAGGTTTCAGGTCAAGATGGGACTGTCTGGTTCCAGCAAAACAATCTAACTCTAATCTAGTCTTACTGGGAGGAGCCTATTTGGTATTTTTTATTCACTTTGGTTTTGTGATGTTTATTATTTTGAAGGTATGTTTTACCGTTACCATAGCAACCAGAAGGCGTTAGGGCAGAGAGAATGTTTCCATATAATAAAGACGCTGCTAATAAATTTTCTTGTAAAGACAAAGTAGATTAAAATTTATTATTATTGATTTAAAAAGCCATTTTTTTCAGGCTGGTCTAATTCAGGTTTTATGCTACACCTTTTGCCCCCTTCGTGAAAATGTTGTCATACAGTACACTAAACCAGTCCATGGCGCAGAAAAGGTTGGGGACTTCTGATCTAGTGGATGTATAACGCAACCTCAGACACCGCAGTACGGTAGTTTCTTTCTATGCGCCTTATAATGCGGTGCGACTTATATATGAAAAAAGTTTTAAAATGGACCATTCATTGAAGGTGCGCCTCATAGCATGGTGTGGAAAATATGGTATTTAACTTTTTCAATTTGTAGAAAAAAAGCAGAACGCAATCAAAGAGTTTAAGTTTACTACGTTCATTGTGAACGTACAAACGAAGTACAAGCTCAACAAAAAAAAAATGTATCACATTTCTTCATATTTTATTGTGGAGGCACTTCTCCCCTCAGTGTTCGGTTTCTACTGAGAGATGAAGTTGATACGAGCTGTAGATGAATAAACTTAGTAGTTTTTTTTTTTATTTTTGGACACTTTTTTCATTGCAAGAAAATTCAACAACGAACCAAAGGAAACAACAAAAAGTTGTTTACTTTAACCTTTACAACCACATCTATGGATCATAAAAAATTACATAACTCCCATTTTTTAAGCACTAGAAGTATTTTCACTTAATCATATTAAAGCTTTTAATCCTTTGAAGATGAAAAAAAGAAGGTGATTTGGGTTAGTGTATCACTTGCATGTGCAGGTTTTTGAAATGCAAGCTAATGAACTTCAGGTAGTGCTGCTTTCCCACGTGGATTTATGACACTTCGGAGATGAACTTTTCACCCAGAGAGAAGCACAGCTCAGCTCAGCCGCTCCCAGAATAGCTGTCTCATCTGGCAGACAAACAGAGAGCGAGCTCATGTTTTGCATTAAGGAGGTGATGTCTGAAATGACTTCAATCTAAACATGTTTGACTTCAACCACTCTCACGAGCTTCCAAGGAACTAAATTTAACCGCTTCAGAAACTGTAAAGAAACATTGTTACCTTTTTTTTTTGGGGGGGGGGGGGGGGGGGGGGGGGCGGTGTTGTAAGCTATTAGACTTTAAAGTAAAGTCCTTGAAGAATTCCTTCCCATTTAAAGAGTGTTTAAGGGTCTTTCAAGTGATAAAGTTGAAAGTATATTCAGGTAACATTCCCCCTTTACGTACCGAAATAGGGACATCAAGAGCAATTTTCGGTCAAACCTAATCATATTATAGCATATTTTTAAGACTTTGTAAAGCTTTTGTGTTACTTCCACTTGTGTCAAGTTTGTGTTTTTGATTGATAAGAGTTGTAACTTTTTATCTCGGGTAAAAGATAAAGATAAGAAAATTAAAACTAATTCACAAGGGTACAAAACTTGTGAAAGTACTCAGCAGACGGGATCCAATTAGACCCAATCTAATTGTGTGGAAAAGCATAAAAGGAGACGTGGATCACGTGTTTCAGTGCATCTGCAGACTTTTTTCGTTGTCAGGACTTTTCGTCCACAAAGAAATATTTTATGTGCCCCAAAATGTTATTTTTCAAACCTGGTGTATACTGTATATCCACAATCGCTCCTGAACAGACAGGAGCGATTGTGGTTAAATTTATTTTGTTTCATCTTCTGAACCCCTTAACCCAATTGGGGTCACAGGGTGTGCCAGGGCCTCTTCTCCTTCTTTTAGCATTTCCCTTCAGGGGTCGCCACAGTAAGTCAGTTTCTTCCATCTAACCCTATCTGCTGCATCCTCTTCGGTCACACGTACTATCTTCATGTCTTCCTTCACTGTATCCATGAACCTCCTCTTTGGTGTTCCTCTAGGCCTCTTTCCTGGTGGTTCCAAATCCAGCATCCTTCTTCCTATGTACTCTCTCTCTCTCCTCTGTACATGTCCAAACCATCTCAGTTTGGCCTCTCTGACTTTATCTCTAAAACCTTTAACATGTGCTGTTCCTCTGATATACTCATTTCTAATCCTGCCCATCCTGGTCACTCCCAGAGAGATCCTCAGCATCTTCATCTCTGCTACCTCCATCTCTGCTTCCTGTCTTTTCTTCAGAGCCACTGTTTCTAGACCAATCAGCATGGCCGGTCTCACCACGGTTTTGTACACTTTCCCTTTCATTTTAGCTGAAACTCTTCTATCACACATCACACCTGATACTTTTCCCCACCCGTTCCAGCCTGCTTGAACGCACTTCTTCACCTCTTTTCCACACTCTCCATCGCTCTGGACTGGACTCTGGACTCCAAGTACTTAAAATCTTCCACCTTCTTTATCTCTTCTCCCTGTAACCTCACTTTTCCATTTGGATCCCTCTCATTCACACACATGTACTCTGTCTTACTCTGACTAATCTTCATTCCTCTTCTTTCTAGCGCAAACCTCCACCTCTCCAGCTTTTCCTCCACCTCTTCCCTCCTCTCACTACAGATCACAATGTCATATGCAAACATCATTGTCCATGGGGATTCCTGTCTGACCTCGTCTGTCAGTCTGTCCATCACCACAGCAAACAGCAAAGGACTCAGAGCAGATCCCTGATGCAGTCCCACCCCCACACTGAACTCCTCTGTCTCACCTACAGCACACCTCATCATTGTCTTACAGCCCTCATACATGTCCTGAACCACTCTAACATACTTCTCTGTTACACCAGACTTCCTTTACAATACCATAGTTCTTCTCTAGCTACCCTGTCATACGCTTTCTCTAGATCTGCAAGGGCCTATCCCGGCTGATTTCAGGCGAGATGCAGATAACACCCCAAACAGGTGACCAGTCTGATGCAGGGCCACACACATAGCCAACCATCCACACACACTCATTCCCAGAAGCAATTTTGTAGTGGCCAATTAACCCACACATACACGGGATGAACATGCAAATTCTGCACAGAAAGACCAGTGTTCCAAAACTAGAAACTCGAACCCCTGACCTCCTAATCGTGAGGCCAACGTGTTAACCACTGCGTCACCGTGCAGCCCCTGTCTAGCTCTATGAAACACGGTCATAAATATTTCTGCATTGGCTGTATTTGAGCTCTCAAACATCAAACAGGAGTTTTGCCTCGTATTGGAGTCAGCAACCCCCGGGCACACACAATTATGAGGGATCTGGAACGCATCAATAGCTCCACCACTCCCTTTACCCACAAATGAAAACCCCACCCACAGTTTCAACAGTGATGCATTACATGCAGTATTTTTTGCTACAGAAGCTACTGAGCAGGAAATGGCTTTAACAGCAACATCTCCTGCAACTTTGCAACCACCGCTAGCAAGAAGTGGACATGAAATCCAAATACAACATGTGGGTCATGCAAGGTTTTATCACCTCAAAAACAAATAAATCAGATTTTATTTGTGGAACAGTTCTTATCCAAAAGCAACACGAGATCAACCAAGACAGGAGTGGAAGTTAAAATAAATGTTTTTTTTTCCTTTGAGCTGAACAGTGGATTTTTCCCTCATTTTCTTCCTTTGCAAAAGTGAAAAAGTCTAAAAACAAAGTGAGACATGCTTGGTTTTAGGTTTGAGGATGAGATGGAGGAAGCGACCTGTGTAACTCATTAAGATAGCACGCTATTGGATAAACCCCTTGAAGCATTGTGTGATGATAGCACAGCTCGACACCTGACAGAAGAAGAGACAGATGATTTATTTCAGATTAAAGAACAACGAACATATTGTTCTCTCATTTTTCTGCCTCTTTTCCTTTACCCCGTTTATCCCCCTTGGAGAATCATTGATGCCATTCATGCCTCTGAAATGCTATGCCGTTGTGATTTTCTCCTTCTTCTCCTTTTCCTTTGTTTCTGCACTTTTTTCCTCCTCCCAACCCCGGCGTTCCCCAAGCACCAAGGGCTCTCCTCTTAAGTTTTTCTTTCCGCTCAGATTAAGTGTGACAGATTGGCAAAAGGAGCACATGACAGGAGTTCAGATGGCAGACAAGAATAAGATCAGACATGTGATGTGATATTAAGAGGTCACAAGAACTGACGCACACACATAACACACACACACACACCCAAAGACAAACCCTTTCTGTCCCCACTCTGATTTTAACCATATGATCCACGACCACACTATCAAAGAATACACCCTCCCATACATGAGATCTTATCTGTGCTTTATCACAATATAAAGGCTGCAGCGAAACGTCTGCAGCGAGAAATTTAAAGTGATGGTTTGACGTTTGCTTTAACAGCTATAATTTGATTAGATTTGGGTGACATTCTTTCGCACGATTCTGTGCCGAGAACGACATCTGCTACTGCCAAATGCATTAACTCCTGTGAACTCGCAGACAGGAAGAGTGAAGTATTGTTTGAATCTACTCCCTTTCCATTTGGTCAAACAACAGGCATTTTAATGCTTTCAAGACATTCATGACAGCTTCGCCGAAGATTTATAACGCTTAAGAATTGTGAACACATGTAACTGAGTTGGGTTAGATAACACTACCCAGAGGAGGGAAAGATGGGTAACAAGAACCCAGAATATTACATATGCAGGGGATTTTCCTGCATGCTTGGCACACAGTTTATTAATGTCTTGGTAACAATGAAACACTGCGAAAAAAAAATGACAAGAGAAAATGCAAAAAGGAAAGCATTGCCTTTGCAGAGAAATTTTAGTGATGGTTGAAGGCTGGAAGGGAAAAAAAAGTGGCCAAGGCAGCAGGGTCCAGCAGGAAATTCAATAAAAACTCTTCAAAAGGCCAGGCCTTGACATTGAAAAATAGCAAAATTATGAAATACAGCAGGGTAACGAAAGAGAGGAGTTATTGTACTTGGCATAGGATCGGGAAGAGAGAGCCCAGGGCCGCCACGTCAAATGAGCCGTCACTGACGGAGGGAGTTAAGCCTTGTGGTGATTAAATATAGGCCTCAAACCTGCTGGCTGCCAGGCAGGCAGACATGTTTGTGCACAGGCAGCAAAATGAACAGAAAACAAAGAGTGAGACGGGCAAACTCTCATGAGCTTTGAGGAAAGTAAGAAAGAAGGAAAGCAAGTGGGGAAGAAAGAAAGAAAGAAAGTGCAGTCACAGAAAAGACAGTGTTCAGTCACAGATAGATGAATTAAGTCAGCGTTCAGCCTGAGGTGAGCACCATTGGGAAATGAGAGTAATTTCTCTTCAGATGTCTCATGGGCAGCAGGTCAGTTTGTGCCAATGTTTCCCCTTAAAGCCTTTTGACTTTTCTCCAGCCAGTCCATTTTCATTTTCTCTGGAGTCCGTTTCCAGTAATAATCAATGAAACAAGTCAAAATAGACAGTAGTTGTGTAAACAAAAATACAGCTTATTCAACTATTGTATTACATTAACTGTAATCTTCCATTCAGGGCGCAACTGAGCTGATGAGACTACCTACTATCATGAAAGGTACATCAACTCCGACTTCTTAATGTTGAAACCTTCGATATTTTTTCGCCTGCTTCTTTCTACCTGCAAAGTCTGTCGCGAGAAATGTTTGAGGAATTCGGTCAATCGCTGTCATAATGCCGTGATCAATTCAGATGAGTTAAACACCCTCAAATCATGATAGACCATGGCCATACCACCCTGTCAATGCCTGATCCCGTCAGACCTCAGAAGCTAAGCATGCTGGGCCTGGGCTGTACTTGGATGGGAGACCGCCGGAACCCCAGGTGCTACGGTGGGATGGCTGTTGAGAATACATTCCCGTTGTGTCCCTGGGCAAGACACTTCACCCATGTTGCCTATTCTGAATGGTGTGTGCGCAATTGGTTGGTGATGGTTAGAAAGGCCGATGGTGCAAAATGGCAGCCTCGCTTCTGTCAGTTTGTCCCAGGGCAGCTGTGGCTACAACTGAAGCTTACCATCACCTGGTATGGAGTGAATGAATAATGCATATGTGTAGCGTCTTTGTGAGTCCTGAAAAGCGCTATATAAATACAATACATTATTATTACACAATATAATAGCAACCATATTTCTCCAAGGATCAAATGATCCATGTCATTTTAACATTCGTCTCATCAAATTTGTTTTTCCTGGAACTTTGAAATTGCTTGACGGGTTCTCACACCACCTAAAAGGAAAATTCTTTCAACTGGAATGAGGGGGGAAAAAAAGTAGGAAGAAATGTATTCGCTTCTGTCGCAATCTGTGTCAAAGTTGGTGATACGGTTGTGCTTTACTTTGGAATTAGGATTTTTTATGAAATAGATTGGTTTACTTTATTTGTTCAGTTAGGGTTGTAGTTAGGAGAAATTGTGTAGTGTTTTTTGGCACAAGTGTCAAGGTGTGTGTAAGTTGTACAAATTGAGAGCTGTTGAGGGATGAAGTTAAGAGACATGTCAATGGTTGTTTTTAAATTGTCTCATTGTTGGAGATAAAGTCAGAGAGACCAGACTGAGATGATTTGGACATGTGCAGAGGAGGAAGTACATCGGAAGAAGGATGCTGGATTTGGAACCACCAAGAAAGAGGCCTAGAGAAAGACCAAAGAGGAGGTTCATGGACACAGTGAAGGAAGACATGAAGATAGTTGGCATAACTGAAGAGGATAGGGTAGATAGGGTTAGATGGAAGAAACTGACTTGCTGCTGTGACCCCTGAAGGGAAATGCCGAAAGAAGAAAAAGATTGTTGGAAAAACATCCTCAAAGTGTTTCTGCCGGCACGGTGGCTCAGTGGTTAGCCAAGTGGCCTCAAAGCAAGATGGTTGGGGTTGGAAACCTGGAGTGGGGCTGCAACTTGAAACATAGCCCTTTCTGTTTGAAGTTTGCATGTTCTTCCAGTGTATGCCTGGGTTCTCTCCAAGTACTCTGGTGTTCTCCGACTCTCCAAAAACATGCATGTTAGGTTGATTGGCCACTAAGAATTTGCCTCTAGGAGTGAGTGTATGTTTGGATGGTTGTGTGCATGTGTCGCCCCACAGCAGACTGGTGACCTGTTTGGGGTGTACACTGCCTCTTGCCTGAAATCAGCCGGGTTAGACTCCAGCACTCCCCATGCCACCGTTGGGCATAAGTGGTTTAGAAGACAATGAGTACTTTTGGAATTGTTGATTTTGCTTGTTTTCTGCTCTGACTGACAATATTCCTCTGTTTCACAAAGTCTTCTTATTTTTTTTTCTTTTTTTAAATTTTTACTCACTCTATTCATCCCTCATCAGGAAAATTTGTGTGTTGCACTCCTACACCGCAACAGTCTGCCACAATGGCACCAATGGTGGGCGTTTGGTGTATTCTCCAAGGACCCTGGACGTGAACTCAGTGGGATGCAAACCCGTGAACTTCCGGTTGACTTCCAGTCCGCAGGCGAACGCTCTAACCACTGAGCCAGTAGTCTTAATTTTATGTGCATTTCTGTACCGCCTAGCATTTTATGTTAACCCTTCCTGTCAAAGTTCTGTTCTGTTCCGTTGTCTTCCGCTCATCCGCGGCCGGGTCGCGGGGCAACAGTCTCAGATGGCAAGCCCAGGCTTCTCTCAACCCGGCTGCATCCCTCAGCTCACCTGGACGAATCCCAAGGTCTTTGTTCAGCTGTGAGACATAGTCTATCCAGCAGGTCCAAAGTCTACCTCTGGGTCTCCTTCTGGTGGGACATGACCAGCAAAGCGCTTGGGAGGTGTTATTGGGAAATGACAGCATGTCATTTCACGATATTATCTTGATTAAAGAAGTTTGAAGTGTTATTTATTGAAGTGTTATGCAGACTTGTGCCAAGCCCACATGGGCATGTCTGACACTGGACCCAATGAGTTCTATGTAAACAAAAAGCAATTTAATTAGCTGATGAATTTTTTGTTCTAAGAGGTTGGAGAAATGTCTTGCAGAGCAAGCATCAAAGTTAAAAGCAGTAATATTTTTCATTTTGGGGCTTCAGATGTCAAACCCAAATGCTCTTACATTTCAGCCGAATCAAACGAAAAATCGTAGAAATTCCACCAACTTCTCCAACAATCATTTCAAGACCCTGTGGTGAGACAGACTACAGCCTTGTGCATATTATATTGTGAAAACATAAGTAAAAGAACTTTTAAACATTTCAGATCTCGACGGTAACACGAGACAACAACAGCTCCAGACTGTCACCATCAATCCTCCTCTCTTCTTACTTTCTCACTGCTGTTATTTGTCTCTCTTGTCTTTATTTTCTGTGGCTCACACTCATCCTGGCGAGACATTACCGGATCTTGTGTCTCTAAACTCTACCTGACAGGGTGTTGCTCCAAGCAGCACGGCTAATGTTACAGCACTACTCGGGAGCCAGACGAATAGTGGCAGGGATAATAATGAAAGCTCACATTTGGCGTTTGACATTACAGATGACATCTTGCTTATTTCCCTCTGCTTTTATCACTTCCCAAATCTCTTGATATTAAAATGCTGGCAGGGTAGCTGGTGATGAAGCTGGTCTCCATGCGGCGTTAATGACATGTGCTTCCAGAAAAAAGACAGGGATGGTGAAACTGGAAGAGACAGGCATGCAGCGTTGTACATGAAATCTGTCACGACACTAGTTTGAGTTCATCGCTCACAGCCATGTGACAGAGCCGGTATGAGTGTTTGGTTAATCTTTGAGCACAAAAAATGGGAACCAAAAGCAAAAAACAGAAGCGAAGAAGCCAATTGTGCTTTGAAAGCCTCTTTTATGACAAACTTCTGTCATCAAAGCTCTTCACATACGTTTCATCTTCCTCTCCGGTTTGATTTGTGTCTTGAAATTTTGATTGATAATCTTTGAAGAACAGCTCATGATGGGGACGACAGGGAGGAACATTGCTCTGTCAGCACCCGCATGACATAAAAGACACTAAGCCATCGAGTGTTTAGAGATTCTTGAAGCCTAATTAATTCAGAGGCTTCTTATTCATGTGAATATAAAGTCAAATAATACGGAGACAAAACTGGATGGTGCTGTCAGTGTCTCTGTGGCGTGTCTAGACCAGCTTGTCTGTCTGAGGGCAGTGAACTGTGATTGTTCGGCTGATTTGAGCAAGATGATCCTCACTGTCACACCCTAAACTGAATCTTCACATGAACATGGCCTGAGGGTGAAGGAGCAATTTAAAGACTGTGGCCTGTCTCTCAACTCAAGAAAGGTTCCACTTGATGATAGGATGGGATAAAGCCAAAGAAGGGTTTAAAAGAAGCATTACTCGCAGCTGGCTGTTTGGATTGCCTAACCCCAATTTTTGCTACACCAAGTAATACAGTCACCAGAAAATAACAAAATGATACAATAAAGGGTTTAACATTTTAAACAAGATGAAGGCATTTGTTAAGTTGTAGAGATGAGTTGGCAATGATATTTGCAGATGACATTGTGATCTGTAGTAAGAGGAGGGAAGAGGTGGAGGAAAAGCTGGAGAGGTGGAGGTTTGCACTAGAAAGAAGAGGAATGAAGATTAGTCAGAGTAAGACAGAGAACATGTGTGTGAATGAGAGGGATCCAAATGGAAAAGTGAAGTTACAGGGAGAAGAGATAAAGAAGGTGGAAGATTTTAAGCACTTAGGATCAACAGTCCAGAGCAATGGAGAGTGTGGAAAAGAGGTGAAGAAGCATGTGCAGGTAGGCTGGAACGGGTGGAGAAAAGTATCAGGTGTGATGTGTGATAGAAGAGTTTCAGCTAAAATGAAAAGGAAAGTGTACAAAACCGTGGTGAGACCTGCCATGCTGTTTGGTCTAGAGACAGTGGGACTGAGGAAAAGACAGGAAACAAGGATGGAGGTAGCAGAGATGAAGATGCTGAGGATCTCTCTGGGAGTGACCAGGATAGACAGGATCAGGAATGACTATAGCACAGGAACAGTTCATGTTAGAGGTTTTGGAGATAAAGTCAGAGAGGCCAGACTGAGATGGTTTGGACATGTACAGAGGAGAGAGACCGAGTACATCAGAAGAAGGATGCTGGATTTGGAACCACCAGGAAAGAGGCCTACAGGAAGACCAAAGAGGAGGTTCGTGGATACAGTGAAGGAAGACATGAAGATAGTTGGCGTGACTGAAGAGGATGCAGCACATAGGGTTAGATGGAAGAAACTGACTGGCTGTGGCGACCTCTGAAGGGAAATGCCGGAAGGAGAAGAAGAAGTTCTTCAGAAAATCAGCCCTAAATATTAAGTTGAAAAAAGTGGGTCCAAAATTGAATAGAATACCATCCATCATGGAATAAGACTAACCATGGTTTGAAGTTACACAGCATTAAAATCCCTTTGCACAAAAAAAAGGAGAATGAAAAAGTACATTTGGGTGAAGGAAAAGGGAAAACATCTCAAGAAGCCTTTGTAAGAAGGTTATGCCTACAGACATATTATTTGCCATCATTCAGCTTCCCCCTCCCCATAAGAATAAAAACCTGTAAGCTCAAAAACAAAACCAGACAAACAAAACTTTGATAGGGCTAAAAATGTTTTGTGGTAAGAAGAGATGAAACAAAAAGGAGAAAAAAAATGACCGATATCCCCTTTAACAGCTGTTTAAAAGTAACAGTTCCGTTCTGTGGCCGAGATGCGGGGGTAACAGCCTCAGATGGGAAACCCAGGCTTCTCTCACCCCGGCTGTGATGGATAATCTATCCATCAGTTCCGGGGTCTGCCTCTGGTTCGCTTCCCGTTGGGACATGCCCGAAACACCTCACCAGCGAGCATTCTAACCGGTTGCCCAAACCACCCCATCTGGCTCCTCTCGATCCAGAGGAGCAAAAGCTCTACTCCGAGCTCCTCCTGGATGTCGGAGCTCCTCACTCTATCTCTGAGTGAGAGCCCTGCCACCCTACAGAAGAAGATCATTTTAGCCGCTTGTATCCATGACCTCGTTCTTTCGGTTACCACCCAGAGCTGGTGACCATAGGTGAGGTGTTTAAATGTAACAACTTTTACGATATGGAATCAATCCAAAACACACCACTCATATTTCTAATGTACATTAATAACTTTTTGTTTTTAATTACAGTACTATAAATCATAATATAAATACAGTATGTGAATAAAATCTAAAACTTATTTTTTTGTTCGTCCTTCTACTCTTTTACAGAATAGGAGATCTCGTGCACTGACCGCGGAGGTGTGTGTTCTTTTTCATCGTGACATTCAGATGTATAATTTGAATAGAAATAGAATAACAGTTGCTTTGGTGAAACTTGATGGAGTTGCTGAAAACTATTGGATGCACTATCACGTCTAATTTAACAGACGTCGTAAAAGCAACAGAAAGTTAATCCTTCGCTGTTAAAACATGCTTTTTTTTAATGAATACAAACTACCATCGATGCTGAAATAACATCAATTTGCAGCAAAAAATTCAAGTTTACTTCTAAATAAACAAAGAAAAAACATACGTATATAATTAAACTTTAAATCCTCTATGTGTATCTGTGGTGAGGAAAAATGTGGACTCTGTGAGAGCTGTTTTGTTGGGGAAGATGAGGGCTCTAATGCAGGGTATCCTGAAAAAACCCCGTCACCCTCTACATGATGCTATCATGACCCAGAAGACAAACCGAAGTAACAAGTTCCTCTTACTGCACTGCAGGACTGAGCGCTTTAGAATCAGAATCAGAATCAGAATCAGAATGCTTTTATTGCCATGTCAGTGAAAAACATCAGAGACTAGGAACTTGTTCTGGTACTGGTGTGCAAACATATAAAAAAAAAAATAATAAAAATAAAATAAATAAAAATAATAATAATTTTTACAAAACTAAGAGTGCTCAGAAGAAAAAGAAAAGTAGTGCAATGTCATAGAAAATAATAGAAAATAATAAAGATAGTGAAGTGACAAGAGGGAGGTGACTAAGAGATGTGGGGATCCAGGTTATAAAGAGTTCATAAGTCCAACGGCAGAAGGGAAGAAGCTGTTTTTGTGGCGGGACGTTCTGGTCCGAATGGACCGGAGCCTCCTGCCCGAGGGGAGTCGCTCAAAAAGTCCATGTCCAGGGTGGGAAGGGTCAGCTACTATCCGACCTGCACGCCCCCGAGTCCTGGAGACGTACAGGTCTTCGAGAGATGGAAGGCTGCAGCCGATCACCTTCTCTGCGGAGCGCACAATGCGCTGCAGTCTGTGTTTGTTCCTGGCTGTGGCTCCAGCGTACCACACGGTGATGGAGGAGGTGAGGACAGACTCGATGATGGCTCTGTAAAACTGCACCAACATCTGGGCGGGCAGCTTGGCTTTCTTCAACTGCCGCAGAAAGTACATCCTCTGCTGGGCCTTTTTGATCAGGGAGCTGATGGATGGCTCCCACTTTAGGTCCTGTGTGATGGTAGTGCCGAGGAAGCGGAAAGAGTCTACAGTGGTGATGGAGAAGTCTGTCAGTGCAAGGGGGGTAATGGGAGCTGTGACTTTCCTAAAGTCCACGATCATCTCCACTGTCTTCTGAGCGTTGAGCTCCAGGCTGTTGTTGCTGCACCAGGAGACCAGCCGGTCTACCTCCATCCTGTAGGCCGACTCATCGCCATCACAGATGAGCCCAATGAGTGTGGTGTCATCTGCAAACTTGATCAGTTTGACAGAGTCATGGCTGGAAGTGCAGGAGTTGGTGTACAGGGAGAAGAGCAGGGGAGAGAGGACACAGCCCTGTGGAGATCCTGTGTTGATAGTCCGAGAGGTGGAGACATTCTTCCCCAGCCGCACGCACTGCCTCCGGTCTGTTAGGAAGTCAGTAATCCACCTGCAAGTGGAGTCAGGCACGTTGAGCTGAGAGAGCTTGTCCTGAAGCAGGGTAGGGAGAATGGTGTTGAATGCAGAGCTGAAGTCCACAAACAGGATCCTGGCATAGGTTCCCGGGGAGTCCAGGTGCTGCAGGGTGAAGTGGAGGGCCAGGTTGATAGCGTCGTCTACAGACCTGTTGGCTCTGTAGGCAAACTGCAGAGGGTCCAGAGAGGGAGAGGTAAAGTGCTTGAGATGAGGGAGGACCAGGCGTTCGAATGACTTCATGACTACAGACGTAAGCGCCACAGGCCTGTAGTCATTAAGTCCAGTGATACGGGGCTTCTTGGGAACAGGAACGATGGTGGACCGCTTGAAGCAGGCTGGAACGTGGCATGTCTTCAGCGAGGTGTTGAAAATGTCTGTGAAAACTGGAGACAGTTCCTCAGCACAGTGTTTCAGGGTGGCCGGGGAGACACCATCTGGGCCCGAAGCTTTCCGAGGGTTTTGCTTGCGGAAGAGCTTGAGCACATCCTGTTTTGTCACCAAGAAAGCAGTGGAGGGGGAGGGCTGGTCAGCTGGGGTGACCTCTGTTGTTAATTGGGTGGGGGATGGGAGTGGCTTCAAAGTGTCTGAAGGTTGTTTATCAGTGAGGGGGGAGGAGAGTGAGACATCAAACCTGGCATAGAAGGTGTTGAGTTTCTCTGCCAGTTGTAAGTCATCAGCAGCATGTGGGGCTTTCGGCTTATAGTTTGTAATTTGCCGAAGTGATCTCCAGACAGAGGCGGTGTCATTGACAGAGAATTGCTCCTTCAGACGTTTATTGTACCTGGATATCGCCTGCTGTACCTCTCTCGAGAACCGGTACTTAGCGCCTTTGTAGCTCTCTCTGTCATTGGCTCTGTGAGCTGCTTCCTTTTCCCTCCTGATCTGTCTTAGTCTGGGTGTGAACCAGGGTTTGTCGTTGTTAAATCTTACCCTGGTTTTTGATGGAATGATGCTGTCCTCACAGAAACGTATGTATGACGTCACTGTGTCTGTGTAGTCATCCAGACTATCTGTGGCAGCTCTAAACACACAGGTCGTTCATCCCTTCAGTCCTCAGACAATTTAATCAATCAGATGTTTCTGGAAAGAATGGAGTCCTATTTTATTAAAAAAATTAAAATGAATTACTCTATTCATCCCTCACCGGGGAAATTTTTGTGCTGCACTCCTTACACCGCAGCAGGCTGCCCTTCGACGACGCCAATGGTGGGAGAAGCGGGGGTTAGGTGTCTTCTCCAAGGACCCTAGACGGTAGTCTCAGCGGGAATCAAACCCGCGACCTTCCGGTCCGCGGGCGAGCGCTCTAGCGCTGATCCACCGTCTCCCAATGCATATTATTGTATGCATGTTGTTTTTATTTATTTTGTATGTACAGATTGTGTGATTTCTGTTGCTGCTGGACACCAGAATTTCTCCTGCGGGAGATTAATAAAGTTTTTATCTATCTATCTATTAATGTTAGTCTGGCTGGTGTCCTGGTGCAGCAACAACAACCTGGAGCTCAACGCTCAGAAGACAGTGGAGATGATTGTGGACTTTAGGAAAGTCAAAGCGCCCATTGCCCCCCTTGCACTGACAGACTCCCCCATCACCACTGTAGACTCTTTCCGCTTGTGGTAAGAAGACTCTTTCCGCTTGTGGTTCATCTCTTCTTATCCTGAATAACCCCCGTCACCCTCTACATGATGTTATCATGACCCAGAAGACAACCCGAAGTAACAGATTCCTCTCACTGCGCTGCAGGACTGAGTGCTTTAGGAGGTCGTTCATCCCTTCAGTCCTCAGACAATTTAATCGATCAGATGTTTCTGGAAGGAACTGACTCCTAGTTTATTATGTATGTAAAGTATGTTGTTTTTATTTATTTTGTATTGTACATACATTCGTGTGATTTCTGTTGCTGCTGGGCACCAGAATTTCTCCTGCGGGAGATTAAAAAAGTTTTTATCTATCTATCTATCGTTTCAGATTTTTTTTAATGTAGACATAGGACAGTTTCTTAATGTGAATGCATGCCAAAATTGATAATCTTTGCACATGAAGTACCAGTAATTTAGTTTGAAAAAATTCCCTTGTGATTTCATCCATTTCAATGGCGAGTGCTCAGATTCTCCTGTGGACAAACCGCAATGCCCCACGTGGGAATCACGTCAGTCTCAAAGGAAAAGTAAAAACAATCTGTTTGCTCCACTCAGTGCTGAGATTATGTAGGATAAATTTCACTCTGCATTTGAAAAAAAAAATGGTTTCCCATATTTGCAGCTAATAAAGAGATAGATTTCATCGCCAAATTTTTTTTCGAATGTTTTTTATGCTGTTTATAAAATATCAAGTAACTCGTATATCTACAATCCCCTATGCAAAGTACACCTGGTTAAACGAGCTATTTGGCTAAGACATGCAAAGTATGGCTGAATAAAAAGCTTGGTGGGATCAACTTTACTCCAACAACATACAAACCACACCCCAATCTGTTTGTGACCTGGCCGAGACCGCTCCTTAAAAGGGGCCCTTAGGGCTGAAGCTGTTTTGCTTTTGATTTGAAAGAGAAAAAACAAATCGTGAACGACTGGATCTGCAAGTTTTGAAATGTTGTGTTTAGTTTAAACCTAAGCTTCCTGGAGCTTAAACCTTGACAACAATTTTGTGATTATTGGCTTTAAGGCCAAAATGAATCAAAAGGACAGGATCAACAGGATTGATCCTAATTCAAATTGAGAGCTTTTCTTTCATACCTAACTTCAATCAGCTTATGGTTTTCAGTTCAGAAAGCAATAAATTACAGTTTGGAAAAGCCATGCATCGGTTGTAAATCACTCCCCGCAGAACAGAAGTCTTTGACAAAGCAGTGGTTAAAGTAGTTTATTGAGGTTCTTTCAGCTGGTCAGAGGTGGAATAAAACCCTAAAGACCTCACAGTCTGCAGCAGGTGTTGTCTCAGAGCAAAAGAAACAGATGTGGACATGTCCGCACTAATACAGATTTAGACAGGGCAACTATAAATCCAGATTTTAGAAAAGCGGTTTCTCTGAAAACAAATGCTTAAATTTGAATCGATGCATAAACAATGCTGTTCATAAATTCTAACGTATAGTACGAAGTCAAATTTGTACTCAAAAATTATTATAAGATACAATTTCTCCCCGTTATGCTAAAGACAGAACCAACCCCCCTCCCATTTTCTGCTGATCTGAGACTCCCTGTGAAGTTTCTTCAACTAGCTCGAAAGTAATTTATGATTTTCAACTCTACTGACTCCCGGGCAGCATTAACCATGATCACCACAGGAATTTAGTTCAAACACACACAATAAAAGGGAAGCTTTAGGAGTAAATGGTGAAATCTTTTCAAGAGAAAACTTCTACGGAACGTTTTTTTTTCCTCTTAAAATTAATTCCCCCCCTTAATTTTTTAAGAAATAATTACAACTTGAGGTTATGTTTTTATTTTGCGTTGATGTGATGATAGACTCATTGCAACCATGTGTTTCCACTCCTCACTCTGACCGAGGGAGGTCTCAAAAGCACAAGCCTTGAGTGGCTGCCACCAAGCATAGAGTCAGCGGCCCGTTCAACACCCCACCTCAAACCAGATTTTCTACTTTCAGTGCCAAGCTGCTGCCATGTCCCATTTCTCAACAGACCTTGATGGACCCAATGTAGGAATCCATTATCACAATCGCACTCTTTGCAACCTCCCTCTGCTCTTTCTACAGCCACATCGACCGTCATGGATCCACTGTGTTTGCCCCCAGGGCTCCAAGCACTCAGTCTAGTCTGGGCTGGTCAAGCCATGGGTCATCGTCCGCTTTAGTCCTGTTCACCCTTGTCAAAAGACATTCTCGTTGTGTCACTTCACAGAATAAGAGATAGTAGGTTCAATGTTATGGGGTTAGGATTGAAATGAAAGACGTTTTGTTGTATAGTCACACTTGATTTTTGAAAGCTTTGAATAGATGTGCTTGTGCTACAGTTGCCGGGCCTTTCTGTTCCCAAATATGAACAATCACACTTGTGTTTAGCAGATTATCAACCTCATATGCTTCCTTTGCAATATGGTTAGGGTATCACCACTAAACATAAATGTGCATCATATACAGTAAATCCATCTGCCTCTGTACGTGTCTACTGTGTGTGTGGTTTTTTTTCTCACACACAGCATCTGTTTCTCTCTGTGAACTCTTCACCCCAGCTGCCAGCAGAAGACTGTCATGCTAAATTATACCTATGTTGTTTTTTGGCAGCTCCTCCCATCATTTGACAGGCAGGCGGTAAGTTCAGAGATACAGATTAACTCACCGTTTGTGTCTTCAAAGTTTCTTCCTTCCACACTTTGCAATCAGATTACTGCTGTAAGTTTCAAGGAAGCTGGCAGAACAGAAAATAGCACCGCCTCTGTCATCAATTCCATCTTTACTCTGTTTATCATGGCAGATTTTTAAATTTCACTCTGCACTATATCATTTCTATGACAGTGTTTTTTTTAAACTTTAACCAAATATGAGTGAAAACCTGCTTTAAAAATCTTGAAAACATAACATTTTAACGACAACTTTTCCATCTCTTAAATTATTACATTTTCCAAACCACCTTCTGCTTTTTATATTGTTTGAAAAGAAAATTCGAAATCGACAAGACAAGTCACGATGCATCAAACCAGATGTTTGTTTTACTTACTGAAGTAGACCTATCAGATTCCTGATTAATCCTCTATGCTCCTGTTCTGAGCGTGGCCAGACCTAGGAGGCCGCCGTGCTTGATCTACCTAACCCTCTCCATCAGGATTAGCCCTTCTACTCATCTCCATCCAGAGCATCGCCAGGCTGAGGAGGTCCCCGTTCTTGATCGACCATCCCGTCTCCATCAGGATTAGCCCATCTACTCATCTCCGTCCAGAGCATCGCCAGGCTGAGGAGGTCCCCGTACTTGATCTACCATCCCGTCTCCATCAGGATTAGCCCTTCTACTCATCTCCGTCCAGAGCATCGCCAGGCTGAGGAGGTCCCCGTGCTTGATCTACCATCCCGTCTCCATCAGGATTAGTCCATCTACTCATCTCCGTCCAGAGCATCGCCAGGCTGAGGAGGTCCCCGTACTTGATCTACCATCACGTCTCCATCAGGATTAGCCCTTCTACGCATCTCCATCCAGAGCATCGCCAGGCTGAGGAGGTCCCCGTTCTTGATCGACCATCCCGTCTCCATCAGGATTAGCCCATCTACTCATCTCCGTCCAGAGCATCGCCAGGCTGAGGAGGTCCCCGTACTTGATCTACCATCCCGTCTCCATCAGAATTAGCCCATCTACTCATCTCCGTCCAGAGCATCGCCAGGCTGAGGAGGTCCCCGTACTTGATCTACCATCCCGTCTCCATCAGGATTAGTCCATCTACTCATCTCCGTCCAGAGCATCGCCAGGCTGAGGAGGTCCCCGTTCTTGATCGACCATCCCGTCTCCATCAGGATTAGCCCATCTACTCATCTCCGTCCAGAGCATCGCCAGGCTGAGGAGGTCCCCGTGCTTGATCTACCATCCCGTCTCCATCAGGATTAGCCCATCTACTCATCTCCGTCCAGAGCATCGCCAGGCTGAGGAGGTCCCCCTGCCTGATCGACCATCCCGTCTCCATCAGGATTAGCCCATCTACTCATCTCCGTCCAGAGCATCGCCAGGCTGAGGAGGTCCCCGTGCTTGATCGACCATCCCGTCTCCATCAGGATTAGCCCTTCTACGCATCTCCATCCTGAACGTCACTATGCTGAGGAAGCCCTCGTGCTTGCTTAACCATCCCGTTTCCATCAGGATGAAGAACGTCTATTGACTTCTTCAGCTATCAAGTCGTGAAATAGAATAAGTAATATTTAAACAATAGTCTTAGACACATTGGATGCTCATCCCGGGGAGGGATCCCTCTTTCATGTGGACCCCCATGATGTTTCTTATTTTTCCCCACTGATGGGGTTTTTAGGAGTTTTTCATCCCCGTAATGGAGAGTCTAAGGGCAGGGATGTGCTAAATTTATTTAGCCAGCATTTGTTAATTAGTTTTTAGCGGTGTTTTGTGTTTTTAACATTCTTTTTTTTTTTTCTCTTTTTTAGTACTTTTTTTAATCTTCAATGTGAAGTCTGTTGAAAAAAAAATGTTTGTGATTTTGGCTATACAAATAAAATTGAATTGAAGCACATTTTGAATTGAAGAAAAAGTTGCAAGGGGTTAAAGAAGGCACAAATGTGAGGTATGTGAAAGTCAATGCATGCATGTAATGTGTTGTGCAAGCGTGCCTGTATGCGATAGAGGGTTTTAAAATGCAGCTTTGCTTGTTTAGTTGTTGTGTAATGACCTGGATGGTACTTGAACTCCTCCACTTGGGGAAAGACCTCAACCCTGACCCTAACTACGTCTCAGCAAGAGCTGGAGATTACAAATAGAAGTATGTCATCTGCAAAAAAGGAGAGACCAAACCATGAAGCCTTCATTAGTTTGATGGGGCACTGCTTCCCACTTTTTTTTTTAGTTTAGTAAACATTTTAGACATTTTAGAGCAGTGGAGGTTTGCACTAGAAAGAAGAGGAATGAAGATGTTTTTATTATTTTTACCTTTCTATGTAGCGATTTGGGATTTTTTTCTTAAAATGTAAGGCGCACTACAAATAAAATGTATTATTATTATTTAAGATTAGTCAGAGTAAAACAGAGTACATGTGTGTGAATGAGAGAGATCCAAACGGAAAAGTGAGGTTACAGGGAGAAGAGATAGAGAAGGTGGAAGATTTTAAGTATCTAGGATCAACAGTCCAGAGCAATGGAGAGTGTAGCAAAGAGGTGAAGAAGCGTGTGCAAGCAGGCTGAAACGGTTGGAGAAAAGTGTTAGGTGTGATAGAAGAGTTTCAGCCAAAATAAAAGGGAAAGTTTAGAAAACTGGTCATGCTGTTTGGTCTAGAGACAGTGGCCCTGAGAAAAAGACAGGAAGCAGAGATGGAGGTAGCAGAGATGAAGATGCTGAGGATCTCTCTGGGAGTGACCAGGATGGACAGGATCAGAGGAACAGCACATGTTAGAGGTTTTGGAGATAAAGTCAGAGAGGCCAGACTGAGATGGTTTGGACATGTGCAGAGGAGAGAGAGAGAGTACATAGGAAGAAGGATGCTGGATTTGGAACCACCAGGAAAAGGGCCTAGAGGAAGACCAAAGAGGAGGTTGATGGATACAGGGAAGGAAGACATGAAAATAGTTGGTGTGACCGAAGAAGATGCAGCAGATAGGGTTAGATGGAAGAAACTGAAGGGAAATACCGAAAGAAGTTAGACATTTTAGACATTTTCACTCTGTTGTACGCTTTTTTTTTAAAAAAAACCTTCTGAAGTGACCAAATAAGGTCACTTCTAAAGCACTTTTGACAAGAATTTCTCAACTACACTTAGTTTGATAGAGGTTTAAACAAAAAGAACACACTGACCTGCAAAGAAACGCAGCTCAAAGCGAGACTTCAAGGCAAAGCATCAAGGTTCCAGTTGGTGCTTATCAGAATCACGGTTTTCTTCTCAGTATGTGCAAATACAATGAGATATAAATAATTGGTTGGTTTTAAAGTGTGGAGTACATTTAAAATACAATTTTGTAAAAGCAGAAAATCACAGAATATAAAAGCTTTCAATGTCTTTCAATTAAAACACAAGCCAAGATGAAAGATTTATACAAACCGGATGTGTATTATCGTAGTCCTGGGATCATCATTAAATAAGTGTAGTATTTTGAGCTATCATTATTCTGAACATCAATCCTGTTTTAAAAAAAAAAAACTTTTAATAAATATTAGATAAAAACCTTGAGAATGAACTGGAAAATTTTACTCAACAGGTTTCAGTTAAATTCAGTTAATAAAAGTTGCCGCTCCTTATTTTTTAAGATTAACAATATCACATGGTGAAAAAAAGCTGAGCTGAAAAGCAAAGCTCTCGATTTACAAGTCGATCTACGTTCCCACCCTCACCTATGGTCACCAGCTGTGGGTGGCCATCGAAAGAACGAGATCGCAGATACAAGCGGCCTACATGAGCTTCCTCCGCAGGGCTCTTAATCAAAGATAGAACGAGGAGCTCTGCCATCCTGGAGGAGCTCGGAGTACAGCCATTGCTCCTCCAAGTTCAGGCATCTGGTCAGAATGCCTCCTGAATACAGTGTTGTTTTCGTCAACGATGACGACAACGAAAGGATTTTGTTGACGAAGCATTTTTTCATGACAATGACGTAACGAAATAAATGCAACATTTTGGTGACGAAAATGTTACGAGACGTTTGCAAGTTTCTGTTGACGAGACAAAAATGTTACAAAATGGGCGTCAGACTTTCACATTTCTGTCTGTGTGAAAAGAAAAAGCACAGCAGCTGAATTCCGTCTCACGGTGGCAGCCCCACCTCTCCTCCCCCCCACTCACATGACGCTGCACGTTCACACCGTCTACACAACACGCCTGCAGCCACGAGTAAGTCACACACCATTGTGAAAACATCAACGAAGAGGCTTTGTGGTCGGGAACTTAAATTTTGCGCAAACAGCATGCTAACTTCAAGCTAATGCTAGCTTTTCGGCGCTGCTAACTTCCTTAGTTAGCTTGGTTGCGCTAACGACTGCTTTAAAGACACAATGTAACGTTTACTTTGTTCACAGCGGTGTTTAAGAGGTGCCATTTTTAAGTATGAATAAGTTACAACGTTCCTTACTCACTGAAAAATTCAAATTTATTTTACTTTGTTTTAAAATGTTTGCTGTTTAGCGCAAGTCAAAGCTAGGCAGAGTTTTTTTTTTTTTCTTTACATTAAAACTAGTTTAGCGTGACTAAAACTAGACGAAAACTCTTTTGGGTTTTTGTTGACTAAAACAAAAATATAAAGAGATGACGAAAATATGACTAAAACTTAATTAACTTTCGTTCCAAAGACAAAGACTAAAACGAAAACTTAGATGGCTGCCAAAAACAACAATGCTTGAATACCTCACTGATGAGGTGTTTCGGGCATGTCCCACCGGTAGGCGACCAAAAGGCAGACCCCGGACCTGCTGGAGAAACTGTGTCTTAACCCTAGACAGGGAACACCTCTGGATCCTTCCAGGTGAGCTGGAGGATGCAGCTGAGGTGAGAGAAGCCTGGGTTTGCCTGTAACTGTGGCCCCCATGATCTGGCCAACGAAAACAACAGTACAGAACGAAAAGCCTTTTATCAACATAATGTTTCTTCTTCTTCTTTCGGCATTTCCCTTCAGGGGTCACCACAGCAAGTCAGCCTCTTCCATCTAACCCTATCTCCTGCATCCTCTTCGGTCACACCAACTATCTTCATGTCTTCCTTGTATCCATGAACCTCTTCTTTGGTCTTCCTCTAGTCCTCCTTCCTGGTGGTTCCAAATCTGTTGGTATCAAAAACCCACTATTTACAACAATCTTGTTTCAAGCAATAAAATCACGATTTTTTTCAAAGTAAAAGTTTAATCGTTTGTTCACTTTTAAAATTAAAATCAACATCAGCTTCTATTGCATTTGCATTTCTTTATTAAAGTCTTTGTTCCCTGATGTTGAGTCTGGATAGCTCCTGGCCTCATGGAGCCTGTGTGCATGAGATGAGTCAATACACAAACTGAACAAGGCTCTCTCAACACACACCCATAAATCCCCTTTATGACAGATTAGAGAGAGCAATGGCTTTTCCACTCGTTTACCCATAAATACAGCAACACGCTCAGCTGGTTTATGCCTCTCTCTTCAGATGATGGAATGGGTGAGCTGATGTTTATAGCTGTCATGGACCCGCAGTGAATATGTCTCTCACTGGCTGAACTTCAAAGCAATAATAAAATAGAGCTGCCCTGTGATGAAAAGGCAAAACAGCTGTGTGCGATATGATTTAGCTTTGTTCCTTCCAGAATGGGTTTTGTTGTGAAAAGGAGCAAGAAACTGTGAAGACAATGTCTCGTCACACAGTGAAGAAACAATGTTTCCCACGCCAGTTTCTAAAAGTTCACCAGTTGCACATTTTGCATATGAAGAAATGAGAGGAAAAAAAAAAAGACACAGAGATAGAGGACTGGTTAGAAAAAAAAAAAGCCGGGCGAGCCATCACATCTTATGTAGGCGTTTTCTCCTGACAGCTGTAATTCTTCGGCCTACAGAATTTCATCAACAGCAGTTGCATTTAAGCTGTGCCGCAGGGCAGTGGCCCTTTCAAGTCTCCTTCCTCTGACAGGTAGATTTATTAGTCTTGAAATTTATACAGATCACACATCACTCATGGCAGCCTGTCAGAAGGGCCTTCTGGCTTCTTTAAGGTGGATCTGCCCGGAAGAAGTTTACGTATCACCTTCTTTTTTTTTTCCAAGCAAAGTTCAAACGTCACCCTTTTTTTTTTTTGGAAAGACTGAAAAAAAAGGAGGGGGCTGAAACATGTCATTTCTCTTTTTCAAAGTGAGGATTAACATCAAAGATCATCAACGCTGACGGGAGAACAGTCGGTCTGACTGAAATGGTAGAAAAATGAGTACTGTGTGAAAAGTACTTAAAGGTGAATTACTTGTCTAGCAGCTATTAAGACTGTCAGTCCTGAGTTTGATCGAACAGTTTTGACATTTATTATCATTCTGTAAACATACTAATCTAACAAATGGTGGCACGATGACACACACACAACACATAGGAACACTATAACTCTACTATGACTATACAACTGTCGAAATCAATATCAAGCAGGCCGAGGAGATCCAGAACCAGGCCACAAATACCCGGAAACAGCAAAAAAATCAGTCTGACACTGCTCCCCCTATGACTCATATCGCCAATCACATTTGCAGCAAGTATACAGTAGTAGGAGCTGCAGCTCCCGCATCGGCTTAATCAGCCACAGCCGATGATAAACAGATAACTACACCAGAGCAGACTACAGTGGACTTCAGTAGAAGGGGGTCCCAATTGTCACGCGTCTGTATTGTTGGATCTTTTGTGGAGATGGTCCCGTCTTACAGATTCTTGGGTGTTTACGTCAACAGTAAACTGGACTGGTCCACCAACACAGACATGATTTACAAAAACGGCCTGAATAGACTGTACTACCTTAGAAAACTCAGGTCCTTCAACATCTGCAACAAATTGCTACGTTCCATTCAGTCGTCTTCTGCTCATCCAGGGCCGGGTTGCGGGGGCAACAGCCTCAGATGGGAAGCCTAGGCTTCCGTCGCCTAGGCTCCACCTCACACGGAAGGATCCCGAGTCGTTCCCCGGCCAGCTGTGAGACATCGTCTCTCCAGCAGGTCTGGGGTCTGCCCCTTGGTCTCCTCCCGGTGGAACATGCCCGAAACACCTCACCAGCGGGGCGCTCGGGGGCATCCTGACCAGATGCCCAAACCACCCCATCTGGCTCCTCTCAACCTGGAGGAGCCTGGAGGATCTCTGATTGAGAGCCCAGCCATCCTGCGGAGGAAGTTCATTTCGCCTGCTTGTATCCACGACCTCATTCTTTCGGTCACCACCCACAGCTGGTTACCATAGGTGAGGGTGGGAACGAAGATCGGCTTATAAATCGAGAGCTTTGCTTTTCGGCTCTGCTCTTTCTTTACCACGACGGACCGATGCAGCGTCCTAGTTATTGCTGATGCCGCACCGATCCGCCTGTCGATCTTCTGCTCTATCCTTCCCCCACTCCTAAAGAAGACCTCGAGATACTTAAACCCCTCCACTTGGGGCAGGAGCCTGTCCCTGCCCCGCATGGGGCATTCCACCCTTTTCCGGGCGAGGAACATGGTCTCGGATTTGGAGGCGCTAATTTCCATCCCGGCTGCTTCACACTTGACAACTGATCAATCCAGTGAGAGCTGAAGATCGCTGGAGAGCAAGAAGATGCTCTCCATGTTTTACCATGCCATCATGGAGAGTGTCCTGTTCTTTGCTGTGGCCGCCTGGGGAGCTGGTATAAAAACAAAGAATGCCAACAGACTGAACAAGCTGGTAAAAAAAGCTGGACATGTGGTTGGCTCACCCCTTGACTGCATGGAGGAAGTGGTGAGGGACAGAATGAAAGCAAAACTGTCATCAATCATGCTAAATCCCTCTCAACCCCTCCATGAATCTGTGGACCATCTGAAGAAGAGCTTCAGCAACAGACTCCTGCAACCCTGTTGCTCACAGGAACGGTACAGAAAATCATTTCTGCCATCCTTCATCAAAATATTCAACTTTTGACTTTCAAACCTTTAAATTTTCACTCACAACAGCTAAAAAAAGAAAAAAAAAAATTATGTTGTATGGCATTGTCTGATTTCAACACGGCAGCACTCAAATTTCACTTCGGGAATAAATAAAGTATCTTCAATTCAATTTAACTGTCTCTAAAGACAGAAGAATGTCAACAACTACAAAGACCATAATTGAGATTTAAGTTCTAATGAGGCTAAGAATAACTTTTAAAGTTGTATAAGTTCGAAATAATTATGTAAATTCCAAACAAAAATTTGATCTCATTGATTAGTTTGCTATGTTTCAATTTCCTGAGTAAAATTTCTAACCAACACATGGGCGAAATCCGGGAGTTTTGTCATACTAGGGAGTGGAACTTATGTACGTTCAACAGTATAAATCTAAGTATTTTCTTTTTGTTTTTTATAAGACTCCCAGGCAATAAAAGCCAAAAGTTTCAATCACCGCTTGCAAAGAAAGCATTCCAACATGGACATTCCTTTCTGACTGCGCTCAATCAGTTGCTTTATTCACGGCGCTCAGCGTGAATCACCGTGGAAAGCAATGAATTGGAAAAATAAGACCTTATTTCCCCTCTAGGTTCCAGTTATAACATTCAGGAGTTAAACATACGTGCAAACTTCATCTCCACGTAGTTTAA
Organism: Neostethus bicornis; assembly: GCA_902685375.1. Classification (NCBI taxonomy): domain Eukaryota; kingdom Metazoa; phylum Chordata; class Actinopteri; order Atheriniformes; family Phallostethidae; genus Neostethus; species Neostethus bicornis. The sequence goes on from LR738564.1 coordinate 14,084,831, forward strand.
TGGTTTTAGCATAACATAACGTAAGACAGAATGTATGAAACAGTAGCTGAGGGACAGATGGATAAAGAAGGGTGGGTTATAAAAGATACTTATGACAAGCATAAAAAAAGCAGAGAATTATCATCTGTACATCTCATTGTAATTTATACACATACACAAAACAAAATCTGTTTTTATAACTGTGTATCAGCCGGATTATTGTTTTGTTTGATTCCTGCACTCAGAAAATGTGGAGGAGGCGTTGAGCATTAAGACTGTCCGTGCTTCCGTAACACTTAGTGAAATTTGTACATACTTTTTACATAATTCGATTTGCTAATAATCCATAATTGGTAGAGCCTATTATGCATTTATAAATGTAGTCGTGAGTTCATAAAACCTCATAAAGAAGACCACATGGGATGAAATTTTAATAAAACTGCCCACAGTTACTCAATACAAGCGGTGGATGAACTGATTACGTTTTCAGGATTATGTGACTAAAGGGCAGAGTCACAAATTTCTGTGATTGGCATATCTTCCAAAACTCTGACAGGATTTTAATAAAACTGCCCACAATTACTCAGTGCTAACTATAGATTAGCTCTGGGTTTTTATATACAGTTGAAACCAGAAGTTTGCATACACTACATAAAAACACACATATGTTTTTTTTTTTTCTCACTGTCAGACATGAAATAAAAATAAACTTTTCCTGTTTTAGGTAAATTACAATTAACAAAATTATTTTTATTTGCTAAATGTCAGAATAATAAGACTAGGGGGGGCGGGTTTAGACAATTTTTTGTCAAAGTCAAAAGTTTTATCAAAGTCAAAAGTTTACATACACTAAGATCACAATGCTTCTAAACAATTAGGGAAATCCCAGGTGATGGTGGCATCTCTTTGGAAGCTTCTGATAGGTTCATTGACTACAACTGAGTTAATTTGAAACACATTTGAAACACACCTGTGGATGTATATCAGGGCACATTTGAAGTACAATTGTTTGTTTGTAAAACATCATGGGAAAGTCAAAAGAAATCAGTCAAGATATTAGAGAGAGAATTGTGGATTTGCACAAGTCTGGTTCATCCTTGGGTGCAATTTCCAGAAGCCTGAAAGTGCCACTTTCATCTGTTCAGACAATTGTACGTAAGTATAAACATCATGGGAACGTCCAGCCACAGTTTCGCACAGGAGGGAGACAGCCTTTGAGTCCCAGACATCCCAGTCCCAGTCACAGACTTTGGTCCGATATGTCCAGAACAACCCAAAGACGAAGGCAAGGGATGTTGTGAAGATGCTGGCTGAAGATGGTAAGAATGTGTCAACAGTGAAACGAGTACTGTACAGACATTGGCTGGAAGCCTACTCTGCCAGAAAGAAGCCAATACTCCAAAAGAAACATAGAAAAGCCTGATTACAGTTTGCGAATGCATACAAGGATAAAGACTTCAATTTTTAGAGGCATGTCTTGTGGTCTGATGAAACTAAAATTGAACTGTTCGGCCACAATGGCCATCGTTATGTATGCAGGCCTCAGAACACCATCCCAACTGTAAAACATGGGGGTGGTAGCATCATGTTGTGGGGTTGTTTTGCTGCTAGAGGGACTGGTGCACTTCACAAAATAGATGGCATCATGAGGAAAAAACAAAATGCGGAAATATTGATGCAACATCTGAAGACATCAGCCAGAAAGTTGAAGCTTGGGCGCAAATGGATCTTCCAAATGAACAGTGACCTGAAGCATATTTCCAGACTGGTTTAACGATAACAAAGTCAATGTTTTGGAGTGGCCTTAACAGAGCCCGGATCTAAATCCTATTGAACATTTATGGTCAAAGCTAAAAAGGGGTGTACATGCAAGGCGACCTACAAACTTGGCTCAGTTATACCAGTTCTATCAAGAGGAATGGGCCAAAATTCTTCCCAAAACTTGTGGTAAACTCGGGGAAGGATATCCGAGATGTTTGACTCAAGTACTACAGTTTAAAGGCAGTAGTATCAACTACTAATGAAATGTATGTAAACTTTTGACTTTGAAAAAAGTAACAAATAATTGTCTAAGAAAAACCTGGTGCCATTATTCTGACATTTAGCAAATAAAAATAATTTTGTTAATTGTAATTGACCTAAAACAAGAAAAGTTTATTTTTATTTAATGTTTGACAGTGAGGAAAAAAAGCATGAGTGTTTTTATGCAGGGTATGTAAACTTCTGGTTTCAATTGTATTTCTACCAATGATAGCCTAAAAAAACTACAGTCCTTTGAACTCTACCATAAAAATCTTCACCAAACCCAGACCTGTTTTGGAAACTAATGCAATAGGGTTTGGTTTAGTCTTCTCCCTAAAAGGGATAAGAGGTTGCGGAGGGTGCCCGAGCTTAGCCCAGCTGAGGCAGGTTGCACCTCAAACAGGTCGGCAGTCTGTTGTAGGACCACACATGTTCATACCCAGGGGAAATCTCAACTTGATTTCAACTAATTTTGTGGCTGCTGATAAACCTAACACGCATGTTTTTGGACAGTGGGAGGAAACTGGAGAAAACCCACACATACACGTGGAGAACATGCAAACTCCCCACAAAAAGACCAGTGTTTCAAGCCCGTCCCCACTTCGGGATTCAAACCCTTGACCTTTTTGCTGTCAAGCCTCCGCGCTGACCACTGTGCCACCATGCCGCCTGCAATAAGGGCACTTGATAAATCTTGATAACATGGTAGTAAAAAATTATATTTGGTTTGGCAAAGTTAGGCAACTCTTCAGTCCAAAGACGGCAGTTCCAACACTGATCTATCCCTCCCCTCATATATTAACCAGAATGGTACAACCACCTTGTAGCTGTTTAATTCTGTAAAAAGGCAATTTTTTTTTTTTTAAGATGATGTCATGAGCCAGTTTAGTTACATTAATCAAAATGTTTAATCAATCAGAAGCAGTTTGCATTTGTTGAGTTCTTGTTTACAATAATATCTCAATCAGGATAATCATTTCAAACTTGTTTGATCATTTGCTTGTGAAAATTTGTCAGGCAAACCAAGACTGTAAAGAAATACAGGATCAAGCAAACACATTTGTCTTGGCTGCCTTCAAAATCAAAACTATCAACTGTGTCATTTTGCTGTTTCAGTCAGTAAAACATTTACATTCCCCTAAAACACCCTGTCATATTATCAGCAGAGTTATAGCTGAGTGTTGAGAAGAGGCAAGAAGAAGAAAAAATCCCAAGCAACAGTTACGAAAATGAAAGAGTCAGGTTGAACGGGGAAAAAAGTACTCTGGGGTCCCTCTTTTAGTTCCACATCTGGCCCTGATATTTCAGAGTTAATTAGTCATGCAGGGGTTGTGTGTAGATAAATCTATCATCCCGCGGTGCACAAACCATTTGAGAAATGAAAGGAAGTGAGGAGATATACACAGTCCGGGCTCCTCCATAAATCACTGGCCCAGATTAAAAACAGACACAGCCGTGATGAGAGCGGGGGATCAAGACGAGGTTGGCCCTGGATGCTTTCTCACAAAATCCCATTTCTCTCTCTCTCTCTCTACACTCTCTACTGGATACCTAATACAAAAGATACAATGGTCTTTTACTGATTATGCAGCTATTAATATGAATTATTGACTGGAATGAAATGCAGCACTGGTCCATTTTTATTTGTAATGTGCACATTTGTCCACATTTCCTTAATACTTTAGTATCACATGTCAGGGTTTGTAACTATGAGGTGGCAACGTAGGATGTTTTTCTTTGTGGTGAAATATCTTTTTGACATTGAAGCAGTGGTCCATTTATAATATTTGATTAAAAGCATACACACACATATATACTTCTCAAACGTACCACATGCAAAGCCAAGTTCAATCAAATTGGAAATGTGCAGGACACCTCCAAGGACTGTTCATGTGAGTTTCATTCACCACCTGTCTTCTTCCAAAAATATGTCAACCTTTACATTTCTGTCTGTTTTAAAAGAAAAATGTATTTATGCTGCGAGTTTTTATGGATGAATGATGGGACCACATGGTGACTAAACATCACATCCTGTCGGTTTATGATCAAGAGTGTTTCAATTGTTCTCACGCTTAGGTCTTGAACTACTTGAGATTAACACAATCCCCAATGTTGGCTTCCTTTGGGATAAATTTGAAAGTTTTAATTCTAGTTTTTGAATGTTTAAGTAATCTCTCTCGATTTACAAGTTGATCTATGTCCCCACCCTCACCTAAAAGAATAAGATCGCAGGTACAAGTGGCCGGAATTACCTTCTTCCGCAGGGTGGCTGGGCTCTCACTCAGAGATCGGGTGAGGAGCTCTGCCATTCGGGAGAAGCTCGGTGTCAAGCCGCTCCTCCTCCAGGTCGAGAGGAGCCAAATGGGGTGGTTCGGGCATCTGGTCAGGATGCCCCCTGAGCGCCTCGCGGGCGAGGTGTTTTGGGCACGTCCCACCGGGAGGAGACCAAGGGGCAGACCCCGGACCCGCAGGAGAGACTATGTCTCACAGCTGGCCGGGGAACTACTTGGGATCCTTCCAGGTGAGCTAGAGGATGCAGCCGAGGTGAGAGAGGCCTGGGCTGCCCGTTTGAGGCTGTTGCCCCCGCGACCCGACCCCGGAACAAGCGGAAGATGACGGAACGGAAAAAGTAATCTGGCATCCTCCATCCGTCTGAGCTAGCAGATTTTCAAAGTAATGCTCAAGCTCTGAAGTCTGAAGTAGGTTGTTGGATGTTCCTGGAATTGGGCTTGGGTCTTTTGGTCTTGGGCTTTTTTTATCGTAAACCCTTAACTGTAGAGCAGTTTCTCTCCTTTTGTAAGATTTACTGATGGAACTTAAATCTACTTTAATAAGTCATAAGCATACATAGGATTTTGAGAAAAAAACAAGTTCCGTTTCGTCAACTTCCGCTTATCCATGACCGGATTGCGGAGCCAACAGCCACAGATGGGAAACCCAGGATTCTTTGACCCTGGCTGCAACTGCCAGCTCACCTGGGAGGATCCTGAAATGTTCCCAGTCCAACTGTGAGACATAGTCTCTCCAGTTGATCAAGGGTCTGTCTCTGGTTCTCTTCCCAATGGGACGTACCTAAGACATCCCACCAGCAAGGCATTCGGGAGGCATCCTCACCAGATGCCTGAACAACCCCATTCGGCTTCTCTTGACTCGGAGGAGCAAGAACTCTACTCCGAGCTCCTCCTGGATGGCAGAGCTCCTTTCTCTATTGCTGAGTGAGAGCCAGCCACTCTGTAGAGGAAACTCATTTCGGCCGCTTGTATCCTTGATCTCGTTCCTTTGGTCACCACCTACAGCTCATGAACATAGGTGAGGGTGGGAACATAGATGGACTGGTAAAACGAGAGTTTTGCTTTTCGACTCAGCTCTTTCGCCACTACAACGGACTGCTGACTCAGCGCCTTCAATTACAAATGTATCCCACTAATTGAAATAATTAGCCATGTTTCTTTGAAATAGTTGGGATTTGTTGGGTACCAATTGCTGCATTGCTCGTAGTTTACTGACAATAAAGCTTGTCAAAAATATAAGTGACTAACACAACAAATAAGAATGTCAATTACCGTGATTGAAAAACTCCTGATTACTTTATTTGTTAAATCACCTAAATGTTCCTTTAGCTACACTATTTACACACACCGAGCTTCTTCCCTGAGACCCACATCCAAATACCACAGCTTATAATACCTTTAATGTGTTCTCACAATGTAATTACAATGTCAGTCATGAGAATGTTATTCTTTTACTGTACAGGGTCAAAGGATCATAAACATATGTCAAGAAGAGTTTCAATAAGTTAATCATTTCACTTGTTTATGTGTTCTTTTGAAAAAAAAATTTAACAAGATCTATAGAGTAAGTGGATCAAAGGATTTACAGCCACATCAGTAAAAGTCAATTACATCAAATCAATTTGGAAATAAATACCCAACATGTAGTTTTCATAAGTTAATCTCAAACCCCATGTGTAAGTGATTACGAAGAGTAAAAATTGCACAATATTTCATTTTAATATACTTTATTAGGGTGGCACAGTGGCATAGTGGGTAGCATAGTGGCCTCACAGCAAGAAGGTCGTGGGTTCGAGTCCCGGGTTGGGACGAGGCCTGGAACACTGTCCTTTCTGTGTGGCGTTTGCATGTTCTCCCCGTGTTTGCGTGGGTTTCCTCTGGGTACTCTGGTTTCTTCCCACTCTCCAAAGACATGCCGGTGCCAAATTGCCCCTAGGAATGAGTGTGTGTGGATGGTTGTATGTGAGTGGCCCCACGACAGACTGGCGACTTGTTCGGGGTGTACCCTAGCCCTCGCTTTGAATCAGCCGGAATGGGCTCCGGCAACCCCCGCAACCCTGTAATGGATAGACGGATAAGAAGGTGACTGACTGCACTACACCGCAGCAGGCTGCCACCTATGACGACGCCAACGGTGGGAAAAACGGGAGTTAGGTGTCTTCTCTAAGGACTTAGACATGAACTCAGTGGGGTGCAAACTCGCGAACTTCCGGTTAACTTCTGGTCCGCGGGCGAAAGCTCTAACTACTGAGTCACCGTCTCCCCCAAGAGAGAATTTTTTTCCCTTAATTTTAACATACTAAAATATGCATTTTGTTCACTGATTTATTATTTTTGTGTAACAATGTTATTTAATACAATAGCCACGAGAATTTTTTTCTCTATATATATTTATTTTACCCCAAAAATAATGGGTGTTAAGACACCACCGACTCTCTGAAATCTGTGTATGTTTCTGCTCAACTCACAGTTCCACAAATGACAGTAATATTCATTCAAATCTTCTCTTTTTTTGGATCTCAAGGACTTCTGGTGACAAGTGAACTCTGAATCACCTCCCTCTTTAATTTAAGGTTGGTTTGGGATTTATTGGTTTAAAGAGTTGTGGTGAGGGTGAAGGTTGGGTAAGGGACGAGGTTAGAGGTTAAAACAGGGAAAGTGCTGGGTATTAACTGGAACATGTGTCGAAGAAGGGTGGCTGATGGGAAAGTCTTACTATTGAACCATTTTATTTGATAGGCAAACTTTTCTGTCCAAGTGCTTGGTATAAAAATTATTTAAGAGTTATTTACTTGACATCAAAGTAAAAACCTACATTCTTAGCTACTTGCTCTTTCTTTTCCACACGTGTCCTGTAGGACCACAGCGGACATGTAAGGCAGCCGATAGCCATCTGACCAGGAAACACTAAATCATAGATGAAACAGCAGGGGGGAAGCTGTAAATCACACGTTACAAAGAGCCTGCTGAAAGCACAGGAACGCTGCCTCGCCAAGAGATTGTCGCTCATATGCTGCCTTCAAAGCAGGCTCAGGCAGGAAGCAGTCATTCCCATTTCCTGCCTGCACCACTCGAGGGACAACGACACAACTGAGGTGTGAAGGAAAATCCTATTTTTTTCATGGCGGCGTATATTCTTCCTCCCAAGGACGTGTGAGTCTGTTGTGATTGTACTCAGGACTGTTTCTCCGGCCTGATGAAAAGAGATTACAATAGCACAGGAATCACATTTGTATGAATGTGAACTTTGGGCTTAATAAAGATGTTGTCGTGGAAACATCGATGATGGGTTTGTTAGTGTCAGGGTTTGGTTAGGCTGAAAGTTAAACAAAAGGAAAACAACAACCTTTTCTAAACTATAAATACTCCTTACATAACTTGATGTGCTAATCTCTGATTACAAGATCCTTATTATGTGTTTAGAATTATAGTTATTTAGGTGTAAAAAATCATCATAATTAGTACGATACCAAACTTTTTTTTTTTTTAACATACCTTATTAATCCCTGACCGTCGATTTATAAGTCGATCGACGTTCCTACCCTCACCTATGGTCACCAGCTGTGGGTGGTGACCGAAAGAATGAGATCGCGGGTACAAGCGGCTGAAATGAGCTTCCTCCGCAGGGTGGCTGGGCTCTCACTCAGAGATCGGGTGTGGAGCTCTGCCATCCGGGAGGAGCTCGGTGTCGAGCCACTCCTCCTCCAGGTCGAGAGGAGCCAGATGGGGTGGTTCGGGCATCTGGTCAGGATGCCCCCCGAGCACATCGCGGGCGGGGTGTTTCGGGCACGTCCCATCGGGAGGAGACCAAGGGGCAGACCCCGGACCCGCTGGAGAGACTATGTCTCACAGCTGGCCGGGGAAAGACTTGGGATCCTTCCGGGTGAGCTGGAGGATGCAGCCGGGGTGAGAGAGGCCTGGGCTACCCGTTTGAGGCTGTTGCCCCCGCGACCCGACCCCGGAACAAGCGGAAGATGACGGAATGGAACGAAATCCCTGACCGGGAAATTTGTGTGCTGCACTACACCGCAGCAGGCTACCACCTATGACGGCGCCAATGGAGGGAGAAACAGGGGGTTAGGTGTCTTCTCCAAGGACCCCAGATGTGAACTCAGTGGGATGCGAACCTGCAAACTTCCGGCTAAGTTTCGGTCCGCGGGCGAACGCTCTAACCACTGAGCCACCATCTCACTGTGAGTAAGTAATAATAACTTACTTAGTTAATATTATATTATTAATATAATATTGTTTGGGCTCCAGTGAAGTGGGGAGAATAATGCGCGTTGAGTTGACCAGATGAACCACGTTTCGAATGGTTGAAACTTGAAACTAAGTAGGGCAGTAGGGCACTCCGAACCATCAAAAACATCAGGTGGCCCCAGCGAGTCTCTAACCAGACGCTCAGAGCCTGTACGTGCCAGCCCAATGCATCTTGCCTGGCTGTACAATGCCACACTCGCTGGTTTGGCTCCGTTCTCCGCTGTTTCCCGACCATCCTACTTACTCAGTACCAAATGTAAACGAACTGATTCGGCTTTCACAGCCATACCATTTAAGACCAAGTTCAGAGCGGTCGAGGTCTTAAACTCCTGTGAACGCGGCATCTATCAAACTACTGAAGGGATTTTAATAAAACTACTCACAGTTACTCTGTGCCAACTATGGATTAACTGATTATGTTTTTATGGTTCTTGCCACCAAAGAATAACATAAAAAGATCAATGTCATAAAATCAAAACATCTTACACACGACTGCTTCATTCGAGTAATAACAAAGATCCCAATCGTTCATTATTAATAAAGTTTGCGAAATCGGGCAATCGGAGACGTATCGTTCGGTGCATTGGCATTAATCAATACTTGTTTGGCAAGTTTTTCACTCTGATCCTGCGGGGAACGTAGCTAGATACTAAGTTCTGCGTATGTCCTGAGGATAGAAGTTGATGACACCACAGCAGGAAAGGAGCTTCAACACATTGTACTACTATCAAACTTTTCAGGGGTACAAAATTTAAACGTGTGATTGTGTACACCTGTTGCTCTTGTAGTGATGGTGGAATAAGTCTAACCCTATTCGGTCAAAGTGTTAACTTGTGCAGTGTACCGACTCATGAGCCAAAAAAGATTCATGTCTCCAAGAATGTTGCCTAGAATTTACCGTCTCTTTCTTTCAGCCAAGCAAGAACCTCACTGAGCAACCACGCTGCGATGATGACTGCAGTGATGATGATGCTCATTTGGGCACGTTTGATTTGTCACAATGCCGAGACGCAGTTAGCAAATGTGAACCTCATTAGCCCCGGATCACCAGACTTGTTAGCAGCGCCTCTGTCTGTAATAATTTACAACCCTATCATCTCAACAGAACGTGTTTCTTGTAAGTGTAATGGAGGTAATCCATTCTCCCTGTCAGTGCTGGAAAACACTCTATTTTCAGTACAAATTGTGTTTGGGTAGAAGATGCTAGTTGGGTTGAAGATGGAGGTAGCGTGACAGGAAATCTTGACATCAAGCATGTATCAGTGTGTCTAATGCACACAAGTCTTTAGGGCAGGAATGCATGTTACTATTTTTCCCAACAGGGTTCTTTAGTGGCCGTACAGCGAAACAAATACATACAGAGCAACGGTCCATATACATCACACTGCAATGCATTCTGGGAGCTGAAAGTGTATAAAAGAAAACAACTACTTTTTTTTTTTTTAACTTGAAGCCTGTTTAATTTTGTTTTTCGTATTTACCTCACACTCTACAGGAAACTAACTGAAAAAAAAAACTAACTTGTGTTTCATAAGACAGAAGCATCTAGTCTGGATACATATTTGTGCAGCATTGGCTGTGGCTAAATAAGTACTGTATTTTCCGCACTATAAGGCACACCTAAAAACCTTCAATTTTCTCTAAAGTCCACGATGTGCTTTTTAACCCGGAGCGCCTTCTATATGGATTAATATTGAGCTACAACAGGTGTCGCAACTGCGGTAAGCAGCCACCGACTCCATTTCCCCCATAGAAGAAGTAGTGCACGGTGCATGCTGGGATATATAAAAGGGCGTCTCATTAGGTGCGTTCGAGATGACACAGGTGAACGCAGTTCTGGTTTTGCATTCAAAAACTAACCGGCATGCATTGCGCACCGACCTGCGCTGATCAGAACTGCGTCCGCCTATGTCATCTCGAACGCACCTATTTCCAATTGTGTGTTTGTGTAAAGACCCGGAAATGGCTCCTACCAAGAGACACTGTTACACTGCAGAGTTTAAACTCAAGGCGATCGGTCACGCAGTAGAACACGGGAATAGAGCCGCAGCGAGAGAGTTTATCATTAACTAATCAATGGCGAGGAAGTGGAGGAAGCAAGAGGATGCGCTGCGCCAAGTAAACAAGACTAAACAGAGTTTATCTCCAATGGAAGATAAACTGCGTCACAAAAATACTTTATCTTGGAGAAAATAATAAAACAGCTGTTTATTCATTTTGGGAGTAAAAACAGAAAGATATTTTGTAATTGTTAATAAAGTTTGACTGACCTATCTGACTGGGTTTTTTTTACATTCCTTTTAACGCAGCACCATTTAGTGAATGCATAACGTAACCCCAGTCTTTACTGTAGCGCCTTATAATGCGGTGCACCATATATGAAAAAAGTTTTTAAAAATGTCATTTATTGGAGGTGCGCCTTATAATGCAGTGCACCTTATAGTGCGGAAAATACGGTAAATGCGGGATCTGCAGCTCCTATCACACTTTCTGCAAATATGATAGGTGGTATGAGTCCTGGAGGGAGCAGTGGCAGACTGACTTTTTTGCCACTTCCGAGTCTTTTGGTCTTGCTCTGGATCTCTCTGTTCTCGTCAGCCTGCTTGATAATGATTTTGACAGCTGCATGCCACCTATAACGATTAGAAGTCACTGACTCGGGATCTGCTACGTTGATGTTGCATGACTTTTTTTTTTTTAATATACTTTATTAATCTCTGATCGGGAAATTTGTGTGCTGTCCCTACACCACAGCAGGCTGCCACCTATGACAACGCCAATGGTGGGAGAAACGGGGGTTAGGTGTGTATGAGTTCCTATTTGCAGGAACTCATAGAAGAGATCATATTACTCCTGTGCTAGCGTCTCTCCATTGGCTTCCTATTGAGTTTAGGATTAAGTTTAAAATCATCTTACTAACCTACAAGGCCCTAAACGGCATGGCTCCATCCTACATTAGTGAACTTATTGTACCTTATCAACCAAGCAGAACACTCCGCTCACAAAATGCAGGGCTGTTGGTGGTTCCTAGGATTTCAAAAAGTACAGTTGGAGGTAGAGCCTTTAGCTACCAAGCTCCAGTTTTATGGAATAAGCTCCCAGCTCAAGTGAGAGAGGCAGACAGTGTTCCTACATTTAAAGGGAGGCTTAAAGCATTCCTGTTTGAACAAGCTTATCAACAGGCCAGATAGAAACAGATTCAATTAGCTGATATAATTACTAGTTGGCTGCTAGATAGTAGAAGCTGGGGAAAGTATGGTACATTGGGGTTCTGTCCTCTAATTCTATCTACTATTCTCTGCCAGACTGCCTTGGCTCTTTCCCCGTACCCCCTACTCTAACCCTCTACCCTAAACCCCTGGCTTTCTATCTCATTCATTGTTCTCAATTGTCTGTTTATTTAGAATTACACTGCTAGTTGGTACAATACAATTCACATGTTGTCCACCTCTCTCCCTCCTCTCTGGGAGAGAGCCCCATCCAGGACTCTGCGTTCCTGTCCTGGGCATGGCCACACCGAGGAGACTTCCGCGCTTCTTCATCCCCGCTCCATCAGGATGGAATCCATCTACTCATCCCCGCCCTGGGCATCGCTGGGCTGAGGAGTCTCCCGTGTTTCCATCAGGATGAAGAACATCTACTCATCCCCGTTCTGGACATCTCCGGGCTGAGGAGTCTCCCGTGTTTCCATCAGGATGAAGAACATCTACTCATCCCCGTTCTGGACATCTCCGGGCTGAGGAGTCCCCCAGTGTTTCCATCAGGATGAAGAACATCTACTCATCCCCGTCCTGGACATCTCCGGGCTGAGGAGTCCCCCGTGTTTCCATCAGGATGAAGAACATCTATTGACTTCTTTAGATATTTAGCTGTAGATTAGAATAAGCTAATATTTAAACAATAATCTGTGACACATTGTTTGCTCGTCCCGGGGGGAGGGATCTCTCTTTCACGTGGATCCCCATGAGGTTCCTTTTTTTTTTTCCCACTGATGGGTTTTTTAGAATTTTTTCCTCATCGAGAAGGAGAGTCTAAGTGCATAAATGTGCTAGTCTTGTTTAGTTAGCATTTGCTAGTTATTTTTCTTGCTGTGTATTTGTGTTAATACATTCCTCCTTTTCTTGTGAAGCCCATTGAGACGGACATTCTGTGATTTTGGGCTATACAAATAAAATTGAATTGAATTGTCCAAGGACCCTAGATGTGAACTCAGTGGGATGCGAACCAGCAAACTTCCGGTTAACTTCCGGTCCGCGGGCAAATAATCTAACCACTCAGCCACCGTCTTCCCCCATCCACGCCTCCAATGGACTTCAGATCCCTCTTGCAGGCATCTTTGTCCCACAGAGCAGGTCGTACAGTTGGCTTTGGCGAGCTCCTCATAGAGAATGTCCTGTGGAATGTGATTATAGTCTATCCAGCATACATGGGCTAGCCAGCGCAGGTGCCTCCTGGAGAGGATGGCGAACATACTGGACATGCTTGTTTGAGTCAGAACGTCCACGTTGGATACTCAATCCTACCAGATGAAGCTAAGGAGACGTCTGTGGTTACGCTGGTGGAAGGCGTTTAGTCTCCACTTTTGGTAGCCGTGAAAGGGCTAAGCTAAGACGCTAACACACTCAGTTATGAAATAAAAACATGTACTAGAGACTTTTTTAACACACTTTTCCAATCATTTATTGTCTGTTATGTTACTTGTTATCGCTCTGATGTTACTTAAACATATTTTTGTGTGAAAGTAAAGAACATTTAAACTATCTACAGATATAAAATGATTGTTGTTTGCCTCGTAGGTGAACATATTTATTTCGGTCTGTCTTCAAGGCAGCCAGCCTCTTTCTTGCAAGCTTTTTTAATATATTTCATAGCAGTTTCCATCTTCACCCACTTTATTCTTACTGAAAAAGAAATGGCCTCAGATTTTCTGCTTTTGTATTTCAGCTGTCATTGTGATTCATAGTGCAACAATGAAACAATGTTTTTTTAATTTGCCGGTTTTATTTTAGGCATTTTCAGCGTTTATTATATCTGTGTTTTAAAGCAGCAAAAACAACAATCTTTTATCCTCTCCAGTATGTCTCACCCTCCTCTACTTCTTCAGCCTCCTTCATCACCACTCTCCCCCTCATTCCTTCCCTACTGTATCTCCCCCAGCCCCCACAGTCCCCTCCATAAATCCTGGGACAGCAGCGCTTTAATGGATAATTAATTGATGCCGCTGCAGCACTGTAATAAGACAATAAATTACGACACAGGCCGGGCTGCTGTGTCAGTGTGTGTTGCTAATGGCCCTTCAGGGCTGGGGCAGGAGGCTAATAAATTAGACAGGTATTAACTGGTGTGTGCTAAGTAGCCCTTTGCCATGAGAAGGATGGAGAGAGGACAAGGAAGGAGAGGAAGATGGAGAGAAGTAAAGGAAAAGAGATCGACGAGAGAAGCGAAATGATTACGATGAAGTTTAAAGGAGTAATTTACTGTTTTGTGAAATATGTCTGCTGAGCATGTTGAAATGAGGCTATAAAGAGATGAATTATGGAGTTATTCAGAGGAAAAGCAGACATTTTAAATGCATGCTAACACTTCAGTGTGACTGAACTCAAAGCTCTCACATCCACATAATATTAGTTGAGATTGAGTCATTTCCATGGATATAGTTGACTATTCTCAAATGGGTCCATGTGTGAAACATGAGATCAAAACTTTTTGCTGTTTTAAAAACATTTAAAAAGTGTTGAGTGGGTGTTTTTTTTTTTTATTTACTTTTAATTTCTGTAATTTAAGCAGATGTAGGGACTGAATTTAAAAAAATCACCTGTTAAATATTCACTCTACAAATGTTTCATTTTAATCATCCTATTAATGCTAGGGCTGCACAGCAAGAAGGTTAGGGTGATAACAAGCTTATCACCAGGCCAGTAGGGGTGTGCGATACCGCAAGTTTTGGTATCGATCCGATACCAAGTAAACACCAGACCAATATCGCCAATACCGATATCGATACCGATATTTAAATTTTTTAAATGACTATTTTTGCATCAAGGGTTTGGGTCATATATATAGTATGACCAAGTATATGTATAAACACAGGTTGGTAGGTAGATCGATAGAAGTGCCCAGTTGTGCGCAAACAAATGTTAACTAATGTTAAAGATGATTATGTTGTACTTTCACAATTAAAATAGGAGCATATCCGTTAATGAGCGCTGCCTCTGGGAAACAGAAGGGGTCAGGGTTTTCTCCTCCACTCGCCGTTTCTGAAGTTTTTCTTTGGGGTGATTCTTTAATTTGTAGTGTTACCATTATATTTAACAGCCTTTCTGCACATGGTGCCTCAAAGTACAGCCACACGGTACTTCTCTTTTTTCCATCTCTCTCTACTTTTACCAACTTGCGTTTTTTTTTTGTTTGTTTTTTGTTTGTTTTTTGTTTCCTGGCCCCGAGTCGCTGAGTCATGTGACAAGTCAAAGCAGACAGATAAGTTAGGTTGCCTTTTTGAAAAAAAAAAAAAGCAAATTGCGAGGGGTAAAACTTCAACCAAAGTATCGATATTGTAGTTGGAGTATCGATCAATATCAATACTAGTGTTGGTATCGATGTTATCGATATTAGGATCGATCCGCCAAGCCCTACAGGCCAGATAGAAACAGAGACATTTAGCTGATATAGTTGCTAGTTGGCTGCTAGATAGTAGAAGCTGGGGAAAGTATGGTACATTGGGGTTCTGTCCTCAAATTCTATCTACTATTCTCTGCCAGACTGCCTTGGCCGCTTGTTGTATCCACATCACCCTTGGCTGATCTGAATTGTGGTTATCAGGATTTACATTGTAAATCGGACTTTGAATTAAATGTCAACTTTTAAAAAAAAAAAAACGAAATAAAATTAAGATGTGAATAAAAATGTAGCCACTGAAGGTTTGAAAACTCTGGCTTGTCAAGGTCTGAAGTGAGATAAATGGCTGTATTCAAGATTTATCTTTCTCCTTCCTCTTCATATTTAAGAAGTATTCAACCTCAAGGAAGAGTTAAAGACATGTTTCACCCATAATTCAACAAGACACACCAATTGTAAGTGCGGACAATAGGCGGCTTTACTATTTTATGCTTAAAGTATTGAACTTAGTCACTACATTTCGACATGCTGGAATCTCATATATGCTTTCAGTGTTGTGTCTTACGGATTTTGTGGCTTCCCAATGAGGAAAATCACAGCTTAGTAAACAAGGACTACATCTCCCGCTTGGAAATGTGGAATTTCAGCAGATAGCCTCTAATCCAATTTTAATGGCTGTCTGATTAAGAGGTGAGTGGGATTAAAGTGGAAGTGTGCATGTTTGATGGCATGCGCTAACACACACACGCACATTTTTAAGTAAACCAATACATGCAGCGTTTATCTTTTAAAAAAACAAACCAAAATGACTGACGCAGGCTAAACAAAGCAGAAAAAATATTGCAGAGATTAGAAGTTAGCAAAAGAAAAATGTCTGTTCAGTTATGTGGTTTCAATTAAAAATGCTGCAAATCTTTCATCTCCCAGCGTTAGGTCTAACGAGCGCAGCGTAGTGGCAGTTATGTAGATAAAAACCCTTTCTGATTGATTCCAATGGCCCATTGAAATTTGTTTCAGTCCATCGTATTGATCGCACCCCGCTGGTTGAAAACTGCTAATTAATAATGATAATAAAAGTGCCACAGCTCATTAAAATCAACCACACAAGGCTGAACTCCAGTTCGTTTTACCTTCCTCAATCCTTTTCAGTCTTCTCACAAACACATCTGTGCTTTAGTTCGATGTTGAGCGTTTAACTTGATAAAGCATTTCAACATGAGTTCTGAATAAGTATATGAAAAGTCACATGCATCGATTGTAATCGTGCCCTTGCTATTATTCTTGTTCCTGTCTTTTCTAATTAAGTGTGATGTTGGCAGATAAACGTCCTCTCTCACACATTCTCTTATCCATAATCGTAATGTGTTTGTGATTCTCTGCCTACAGTTATTCCTCTGATTGTCATTCTCATCTAATTCATCACATTAGTTTTGGATTTCTTTTCATTTGCTACTTCTTATCTCACATAGTTTACAGGAAGGGGCGACATGGTGGTGCAGTGGTAAATACAGTGGTCTTACAGCAAAGAGTTCGGGATTTGAGTCCCGGGTGGGATGAGACTTGGAACCCTGGTCTTTCTGTGTGGAGTTTGTATATTGTCCTAATGCATATGTGGGTTTTCTCCAAGTACTCCGGTTCCCTCCTACCCTCCAAAAACAGGCATGTTAGGTTGATTGGCTGCTACGAAATTGCCCCTAGGCATGAGTGTGCATGTGGATGGTTGTGTTTGTAGCCCTGCGAGGGGATACACCCAGGGTATGAGGGTATACCCTGCCTCCCGCCTTAAAACAGCCGGGATAGGCCCCGGCACTCCTTGCGACCCTGAGAAGGATAAGTGGTTCAGAAGACTCAACAAAATTTTACAGCCATTCCGCCAAAATGTAAAATAGCGTTTCAGTCGTAGGGAGCAAAGCTCATGCCTGAATCCACTGGTGAAGTGATCAAAACCAGGATATTTGATAACTTACTTTCATCTTGTGTTGATGTGAATAAATATCCAAACAATGTCCTTTGCATTGTTTGCGTGGTCCTCGCCCGGAAAAGGGTGGAATTCCCCTTGCAGGTCAGGGACAGGGTCCTGCCCCACGTGGAGGAGTTTAAGTATCTCGGGGTCTTGTTCACGAGTTGGGGAAGGATGGAGCGGGAGATCGACAGGCGGATCGGTGCGGCATCAGCAATAACTAGGACGCTGCATCGGTCCGTTGTGGTAAAGAGAGAGCTGAGCTGAAAAGCAAAGCTCTCGATTAACAAGTCGATCTACGTTCCAACCCTCACCTATGGTCACCAGCTGTGGGTTGTCACTGAAAGAATGAGATTCCGGGTACAAACGGCCTAAATGAGCTTCCTCCGCAGGGTGGCTGGGCCCTCACTCAGAGATCGGGTGAGGAGCTCTGCCATCCGGGAGGAGCTCGGTGTTGAGCCGCTCCTTCTCCAGGTCGAGAGGAGCCAGATGGGGTGGTTCGGGCATCTGGTCAGGATGCCCCCCAAGCGCCTCACTGGTGAGGTGTTTCGAGCACGTCCTACCGGGAGAAGACCAAGACCCCGGACCTGCTGAAGAGATTATGTCTCACAGCTGGCCAGAGAACGACTCGGGATCACTCCGTGTGAGCCGGAAGATGCAGCTGGGGTGATGGAAGCCTAGGCTTCCCATCTGAGGCTGTTGCCCCCGCGACCCGGCTCGGATGAGCGGAAGACAATGAACTGGAATGGAGCATCTTGTTGCAGACGTTGAAGGACCTGAGCTTTCTAAGGTAGTACAGTCTACTCAGGCTGTTTTTGTGAATTATGTCTGTGTTGGTGGACCAGTCCAGTTCACTGTTGACGTAAACGCCCAAGAGCCGCTCCTCCTCCAGGTCGAGAGGAGCCAGATGGGGTGGTTCGGGCATCTGGTCAGGATGCCCCCCCCCCCGAGCGCCTCGCGGGCAAGGTGTTTCGGGCACGTCCCACCGGGAGGAGACCAAGGGGCAGACCCTGGACCCGCTGGAGAGACCATGTCTCACAGCTGGCCGGGGAACGACTTGGGATCCTTCCGGGTGAGCTGGAGGATGCAGCCGGGGTGAGAGAGGCCTGGGCTACCCGTTTGAGGCTGTTGCCCCCGCGACCCGACCCCGGAACAAGCAGAGGATAACGGAACAAAACAAAATCCTTTGCAGTTCAAAGCAAGTCAGGTTTATTTTTAAAAAATGTCTTCCCTCTTGAACTTACAAAACAAATAATAAGCAACATAATGATCCCAGTTAAAAAATTCTTGCTTTCAGATCTGACACACCCACACATTCATACACACTTCTTCCTGTCTTCTGTGCTGACATAATAATTTAATTCTAGCTTCACTTTGTACACCGCAACTATTTTAGGAAGACGGACAACAAAGCGATGGAGAAAAATGATCTACTATGTTATTTTCCATTAATATGGGCCGTTCCAGGATGCAGCAGTAAGATGATCTTAGATTAGAATGGCTTCAAAGTTGTCTTCTGGACAGCTGACGGTTGTCTTCAGTCAAGGAGACAACTTTGAAGCCATTCTACGATGGATCACTCATGGATGAATGAGGGATTACAGGGATCTTAGATTACAAACATTGGACATATGAATCTAGAGCACAAAGGGTATTAAATCTGTTGATCAAACTGTTCATTCTCATGCAAAACTAACTGGAATCAAAATTGGTCAATGGGATCACCATTGAAAAATTAAGAATGAAAAAAAACATTTAGCTCTCAATGTTTAGTTTAAAATAGTTGAACAATAGAAACTTTTCTTTTAGAAGGAACTTTTTAAAAATAATTTAACTGACTTTTTTTTTAAATAAAGTCAACTACCCTTAACTTATAGTTAAGATAATGTTCTGGCCATACAACTGTGGGATCCATCATATTTTACTGTTGCTCGGAGACAAGCAAAGTCTGTTCTGTTGTCTTTCGTTATCCGTTGTCTTCCTCAGACGGGAAGCCCAGGCTTCTCTCACCCTGGCTGCAACCTCCAGCTCACCCGGGAGGATCCTGAGGTGCCCGCGAGTCTCCTACTGGTTGGACGTGCCTGAAACACCTCACCATCGAGATGTTTGTAGGCATCCTAAGCAGATGCACGAACCACCCTATCTGGCTGAGGAAGCTCATTTTGGTCGCTTGTGTCAGTGATCTTGTTTTTTCAGTCATCACCCACAGTTGGTAACCATTGGTGAAGATAGGATCGTAGATCAACTGGTAAAGTGAGAGGTTTGCTTTTCGGCTCAGCTCTTTCTTTACCATGACGGACCGATGCACTTCCTGCTTCATCCTGCCCCCACTCTTGAATAAGACCTCGAGATTCCTAAATGCCACTCCAGCAAATTTCTCTGCATCATCCCCGGTTGGAAAAAGTGCTCCAAACAACTTTGCATTTCAGTCCAAAGTGCCACATCCCAATGTTTTTGTGAGTTTGTCTTGTTTTGTGTTTTAAGATTCAAGGCAGGAGATCATTTGTTCCCACCAAAGTTAAACAAAAAGCAAAGAAGGAACCAATAAACAACCAATTGTGGCCCAAGTTACAACACATTTAACTTGAAGTAGAAAAAATGTTAATCCTAAGCTTTATGCAGTATTTTTTTTTTTTTTATATTTTTGCGATTAATTTTGACACAGCTACCTAGTGATGACATTGTCTTTAATAAAGCCTTGTATGACATCGAAGATCTCTGCACGGCCTTTGACACTGTTAGCCATGACATTCTATTACACTGATTGGAAAATTGGTTGGGGAGTTCCAGTCCGGCTTGGAATCCTGCTTGAAAGACAGCAACTACTTTGTGTCAGTTAGTAACACAGTTAGTAATTATTCTGCATCTAAGTGTCCTCACAAGCCTACTTCACAGAAACAAATAAAATAGCCACTGCTGTCAGCATCACACTACTGTCTTCCAACATTTTACCAGTTATTTATAAAGTCTATAAATTCTAATTCCGCACTTAGATTTCTTTCTCTTTTGAAATCCAGCAGCTTCCAGTGATGTATCTGTTTATCTGTTAGTCATTTTACAAGGTAAATGATGACATGGGGGGCAATGATACCAAGTTCCATCACCGTAGTTCTGTGTTAAATCAATCCACAAATCCTTTATTGACAGGCACACTTTTCTGAAATATCTGGAACACATTCCTTGATTCTAACTCATGTTACTCGTTCTTCTCCAGTTTTGCTCCATTTTTCACTTCTTTTTTTTCAGATTTCTCTTTGTTCCCATTGAATCTCGAACTTTTAACATGCTTTACCTAACTCCTATTCAACATACCAAAGTCGTGTCTATGCACAATTATTATGCTGTGCTAGTTTCGTTTTGTTATCTGAACCGCTTATCCGTAATGAGGTTGCGGGGTGCCGAAGCCTACTTCGGCTGATTTTAGGCGAGAGCCAGGGTATACCTCGAAAGGGCCACCAGTCTGTTGAGAGGGCCAGACACACACACAACCATACACATACACACTCATTCCAACGGACCATTTCATATCGGCCAATCAACCTAACATGCATTTTTTTGGAGGGTGTGTGGAAATCGGAGTACCTGGAGAAAACCTACAAATATACTGGAAGAACACGCAAACTCCACACAGAAAGGCCAGTGTTCCAAGTCTCACCCCTACTTCATGACTCGAACCCCTAACCTTCTTGCTGTGAGGCCATTGTGAAGCCCTGTTATGCAGTACCATTCAAAGCAAATTATTTAAATATTTATTTTGATGAGCTTACAGTCTGTTTCTTTTTCTTTCTGTGACACTTTCGGTCTTTTTGTTAAGTCCAGTTTTTACAAATTTGAAAACTTACAAATTTTTATGTTTTGTGATGCTAGAATAGAACGGACAATTTTGCACAACCATCTTTCCATTTTTAATACCTGGTTACTGTAAACTAAAGATCCACGAGAGATAGAGTGAATCTTACTAAATGGTGGGGGAGGATAGTTTAAACTGGGCAGATTGCCAATCTACTGTGTTTCCAAAAATTCTACAAAATTTTACTTCAACACGCCAAACAAAAGGTTGAACCGGAAAAAAACGACATGTCAAACCATTGTTGTTTTTGGCAGCCATCTAAGTTTTCGTTTTAGTTTTAGTCTTTGGACGCATATTAATTTAAGTTTTAGTCACGTTTTAGTCATTTCTTTATATTTTCTTTTTAGTCACGTTTTAGTCAACGAAAACCCAAAAGAGTTTTTGTCTAGTTTTCGCCAGGGAAGACTTAGAACGTTTTTAGTCTTGTTTTAGTGTAAAAAACAAAAAAACAAAAAAAAAAACAACTTACTTTAACAATTGTGTCTTTCTTACTGAGAATGATGCAGGTTATTTGTTTAAAAAAAAAACAAAAAAACCCTGCCGAGCTTTAACTTGCGCAAAAACAGCAAACATAGTAAAATTACTTATAATAAATAGAAATTTTTCAGTGAGTGAGGAACGTTGTAACTTATGTATACTTAAAAATAACACCTCTTAATAACCCTGTAAACAAACTAAACATTGCGTTATGTCTTTAAAGCAGTCATTAGCTCAACCAAGCTAACTAAAGAAGTCAGCAGCGCCGACAAGCTAGCATTAGCTTGAAGTTAGCATGCTGTTTGCGCAAAATATGTGCAAAACTTTAAGTTCCCGACCACCAAGCTCCTTTGCTGCTGTTTTCACCATGGTTTGTGACTTCCTCGTGGCTGGAGGTGTGTTGTGTAGACAGTGTGAACTTGCAGCGTTGTGGGGGCGTGCCGCTGTGAGAGACAAATGCAGCCGCTGTGTTTTTTTCTTTTCACAGACAGAAATGTGAAAGTCTGACGCCCATTTAATTACGTTTTCGTCTCATTAACAGAAACTTGCAAACGTCTCGTCAAATTTTCTTCACCAAAATATCGCATGTGTTTTGTTATTGTTACGTCATCGTCATGAAAAAATGCTTCGTCAACGAAATCATTTAGTTTTTGTTATTGTTGATGAAAACAACACTGTGTCGA
Source organism: Neostethus bicornis (assembly GCA_902685375.1). NCBI lineage: Eukaryota > Metazoa > Chordata > Actinopteri > Atheriniformes > Phallostethidae > Neostethus > Neostethus bicornis. Next base: position 14,106,968 of record LR738564.1, read on the forward strand.
ACATAGTCATAACCCAAACTGTAAGCCTTGTTTTGAGAAGTTTCATTTAGATGGAGATGTTTTTAATTAAAGGTAGTACGGAATATCTTTATGAATTTAGATTATATCGGCAATTTTAATGCAAGAGGCAGGGTAAACCTTGAATTGCTTTTATGCAAAAAAACTTTGCCTTCACTGGATGGACTTGTGCTTAACAAAAAGATGCACTGCAAATAAAAAATATATATTAATAAACTCTGTAGACCTCAATCAATCACTTTTGTATGGTGAATAAAAACCACTGGCCAACGGGCTCTCAATCAGTAAAGACCAAGGCAGGTGTTAATGCTTGTCTTGTTGTGGTTCTGTGGGCGTGCTCACACCTGTACCTCATCCAGCTCATACAGCTGCTCCTCATCAGCCACACCAAATATGCTGTGGATGGACCTCCAGTTGGTGTAAGAATATTCTTCACCCGCGGATCCTACCTGGCTCGGCAGCGGACTACTTGCTTCTCCATCCGCTAACTTTCCTGCCTGCCATCCTTGCTCACTCCACCAGTCTAAATAAACTTGTCTGTTATCTGGTTAATTGTGTCCACATCTGGATTCACCCTACCACTCACCTTCCGTAACATGTCCAATATTCACAAAGACTTGCTGGGCTTTCAGCACAAGAAGATCTACCGCTCTATCTTTAGCAGTGAACGTAAACTGTGATCCGGTATCTCTTTTGAAACTAAGTTGTTTTTGTTTTGTAAAGCTCTTGCTGAGGTGAAGGTGAAAGAAGGTGTGTGGTAGCAACTCTAAAGCAGCAACCGTGGATGATGATGAAGCTGTTTGACGGTGTCATAAGCAGCCCTGTTACTACCTTGCTCTGCAGAGAAGTGGAGCGCTTAATATATTATTTCTCGACACGACTGACACTACCAAAGACAGAGTGCCCAGCGGAGAGCTCTTGCAGCCTGGGACCTAAAACATTCCACCATATTTTTTGCAGCCTGTCAGGTCGTGTAATAAAGCAGGGCAGAACGGAGGGATGGTGCAGGAGCTGAGGGTGGATGAAGTATCTAGCACTGATGTAATATGGCTTATAAATCTAATTTAATTACCCTGTGTGGGGACGGGCTGTAGAAGCTATGACTGGATTTATTGTGTCTTAACTTGGCATCTTAACGACTTTGTGCTTTTAATATCATTACCCTGTAATTTATTCCTTTTTGTGTGTGCACACTCACACTACATAAGCACAGCAGCCGAACGCCGACAATGCAGTCATAACCTTTTTAAGCAGGCAGCTTTACAGATCATAGGACACCTGAGCAGTGACAGTCATTGATCTATGACCTACTGCTTTGACTCATCCAACGCCATCCGCAATCAAGGTGACGCCAAATATGGCGGCTTTATTTGAGACGTGTGGGGTAAATTTTAAAATCCATTTGCTCTTAGTGTAGTGGGAGGTTCAAAACTTTTGGTTTCACCATTTTATTTTGATGATTACGATGTCTTTTTATTTCAAAACAACTTGTAAATGAGCCCTCTCGTCCACTACAAACAGAAAGATTTTGGGACAAATACAACTTAAAGTGTTTCAGATTACTTTTGAGATATTTTAAAAGCCTGTCGGCAAAAAGGTCATTTGTTGCAAAAAGTGCCCAGAAAATACATTACGTTGAGCATTAAAGTGTTTAAGTAAAATAGAAGTACTACAAATTTGACAGGAAGGGTCATCTTCCACCTGCAAGGATGTTCTTCCTGCATTACTACAAAAACCCAAGCAGTTTGCAATATAACAACTTTATGGGTTTTGGGGGGAGGGGGGAAAATTTTTCTCTCCAATGTATTTTTAATGGTTTGTCTTGCCAACTGGTAAGATTAGAGTTTTATTGGTCACACATTAAACATAATCTATGGAGCTATTAAATGGTCTGTGGTCACATTTTAAATTTAACATACTGTAAGTAATTTCATTCATAAAATGCCAAACCATTTCTACATTTATCAATTTATCCTGCTCTGGTTTTGGCTTGTCACAACATAAAAGGAATAAAAGAGTCTCATTCTATCATTTAGAAGATATTCCTGGCCCCAAAAGATGTTGACCGTTTGAGAAATAATATCCCTCCAGTGAAATTTTGAGAGGAATTGAACACACTTCTACTTATTTTCACTGTTCTTCAATATGTAGCAAGCTATCTATGAATATTTTTATACCTGTCGGGTCATTCCTCCTGTGTCCCTTATTGGGAAGGCTTTCACACCATACTGAAAACTTGAAAAACGTATTCACCTGCCATTTTTTTTTTAAAAAATCACAAAAGTCATTGTATATTAGGCCAGAGCAGGCATGGGCAAACCATGGCCCGCGGGCCACCTTCGGCCCGTTAAACGTTTTAATCCGGCCCGCCAAACTTAAAATAATTAAATAAATAAACCTAGTTAATGTTTTAATCCCCCTGCAATTCAGATGTTTCCTCACTAGATGGCACATGCTAGATTTATTGGCTTTGTTGAGAAAACAACAACACTGCTCCCATTAAAATGTGTGTGTCTCCCCATCTCTGTGATGTACACGTGTGCATAGATATGGAAAGCCATCAGGCCCAATACACGCACGTAAACAAGCGTGCTAGAAGTTAAAACAAGCAAAATGTTTTGTTTCATCAAGCCAGTGCTTATCAATTATTTCCTGTTGCGCCCCCCTTTGGAAGAAGAAAATATTTCGTACCCCCCCACTCTCTGCCGTGACTATAGTTAGTATCATTTGTATGTGAAATTGTTTTAAGTACACCTCTGCATAACATTGTATAACATATTATGCATTATCATTGCATAACATTACTGTGAGAAGCCTACCTGGTATTTTTATTCACTTTGTTTTTGTGATGTCTTTTGTTTTGAAGGTGTGTTTACCGTTACCAAGGCAACCAGATTACGTTCAAGCAGAGAGAATGTTTCCGTGTTATAAAGACGCTGCTAATTTTTTTTTTTCGTGAGGACAAAAAGGATTTAAGTTTATTATTTATTTTAAAAAACTATTTTTTTTTCAGGCGGGTCTTATTTTGTCTTTCTGGTACACCTTTAGACCGATTCGTGAAAATATAATCAGACACTAAACCGGTCCGTAGCGCAGGAAATGTTGGGGACCTCTGATTTAAACTATAAACTACAACTACTGCAGTGGATGTGCAATTACACTTTATTCTAGTACGACAAAAAAAACCCAACAAGAACATGTTCCACAGGGTCACACACGGGTCTCATTTCATCTGTCTCCTCCTCTCTCTCAGTCTTCTTTTATTCTTCTTACCACACAGGCCTTCCCACACCTTTCAAGTCACCCTGTTGGCTTGAATAGAAAAAGACTTCTTCTTCTTTTGGCATTTCCCTTCAGGGGTCGCCACAGCAAGTCAGTTTCTTCCATCTAACCCTATCTGCTGCATCCTCTTTGGTCACACCAACTATCTTCATGTCTTCCTTCACCGTGTCCATGAACCTCCTCTTTGGTCTTCCTCTAGGCCTCTTTCCTGGTGGTTCCAAATCCAGCATCCTTCTTCCTATGTACTCTCTCCTCTGCACATGTCCAAACCATCTCAGTCTTGCCTCTCGAACTTTATCTCAAAAACCTCTAACATGTGCCGTTCCCCTGATGTACTCATTTCTAATCCTGTCCATCCTGGTCACTCCCAGAGAGTTCCTCAGCATCTTCCTCTCTGCTACCCCAATCTCTACTTCCTGTCTTTTCTTCAGTGCAACTGTTTATAGACCAAATAGCATGGCCGGTCTCACCACGGTTTTGTACACTTTCCCTTTCATTCTAGCTGAAACTCTTCTGTCACACATCACACCTGATACTTTCATCCACCCGTTCCAGCATGCCTGTGCACGCTTCTTCACCTCTTTTCCACACTCTCCATTGGTCTGGACTGTTGATCCTAGATACTTAAAATCTTCCACCTTCTTTATCTCTTCTCCCTGTAACCTCACTTTTCCATTTGGATCCCTCTCATTCACACACGTACTCTGTTTTACTCTGACTAATCTTCATTCCTCTTCTGTCTAGTGCAAACCTCTACCTCTCCAACTTTTCCTCCACCTCTTCCCTCCTCTCACTACAGATCACAATGTCGTCTGCAAACATCATTGTCCATGGGGATTCCTGTCTGACCTGTCTGAATAGAAAAAGGCAAAAGGTGGAAAAACAGAGCAAATTAAGAACAGGTAAGAAATGAGGAATAGAAGAATTAAGGATTCCTCACTCTTCCACTGTCCAACTCTCCACCTTTCTTTATTTTGAGCAAATACTTTCCACAGGCCCTGGTTTACATGAGCTTAGCTTGATATTCAGCTGAGGAATCGACCTAATGCAATCTCCTAAATGCCTGCCTTATGGCCTCACTGACAGTGACATATTTGTTTTGCAGCCTTCCGCAATCTCTTGTCTGTCACCATACTAAGGATTTGATTAATGCCTCTTCTTTTGAGGACTGTAATTGGCTGCAAGTGAACTAGCAGGCAGTCACCAAGTCTTTCCTGTCTGCTGTTGGCAGGGTGCTAGAAAACTAATGAACCAAAAACTTGATTCAACTGTTGAAGGTGACATTTGACAACAAACAACCAGTCAAAGACCATTTGTTGCATATTCAATTGATGGATCTGAGTTTGGAAGGCAAAAAAAGTAATTTTATGAATAATTAAAGTTATTTCCTCCACTGTCATTAGCATGTGTGGCTAACTGCTGCTAACAGGTACAATGGGGAGGTGAAATCCATGGTTCATAAATGTAAAAATTCTCTAAGACAAAAATAAGAGTTTTACTAAAATCGTGAAGAGCCAAAAGGAAAGAAAGGCCTGCTCAGCTCAGTTTTAAAGACAACATAAAACTTTCAAGTGGGCTGACCTGATTTCAAAGTAACAATTTTTCTTGACATTCCTCGGCAAAGCTACCTTGTTCTCAAATTTGTTGCACCACTCTAAGGTGCATCTGTACCTGATTGAAAACACATTGGTTTCAGGTTTTACTCGGAAGTCTAGACCGTAAAGCTTCCTCAGAACAGTCTGCAATTCACTGCCTTCATGTAAAAAGTTATGTCGGCATTTTTAACACCAGAAATATACAGCTAATGTCCAGCATGGTCTTAAAAGATTTAAGTGTGCATATACTGTTAAACCAATGAAATACAAGTGTAGTCTGTGGTCCTGTGGACCAAAACAGCACTTAAAACCACATATACGTGTGTTACAGTGAAGAAGTTCACAATGAAAGATTTAACTCAGCTGACTAAACTGTTTTCTATTGAGCGTCTTAAGATGACGCAGTAGAGAATTACAGCAATAAAAAATAAAGCTGAATTTAATTTTACAAACAATTTATGTTCAGAGCTTTAAAAAGAGATTACATGTGGCTTGGGCACTGGTAATGTTTTGTTGTCAAGGTCTCAGAAAAAAAGCCATGTTTAAAATTTCAGGTTTAAAGATGTCCTTTTGGGGTCCCTTTTCTGTTTTCAAAGGCTTCACAACTGACCTTCTATTCAGGCAGACATAACCTACAAAAAAATGTATTATTTATAGAAAAAAATAACAGAATAAAATATATAGGGCAGAAATTAAAATGTGTGTAGACAGAGAAACCCAAAAGCTCAATAAAAAGTGAATAAAGAGAGCGTTGGTATTTCCCAATTTGACTGCAACAATACACCCAGTTTAAGAAATGTATATCTTTTTGTGTTTGAAAGCTTTAAAAATAAATTTTCCCCCCTTCATGATACAGTTATTATCTATGCACATCTAAAAAATACTCCACTTGTATTCTCGTGTAGCCAAACAGCAGAGATAGATCACATGAAACTCAATTTATGAGGCTCTGTTGTTTCTAAAGACCCTCTGGTCCTAATAGGATTTATATGTTTTGTACAATCACAATCTCTGTTCTTTATTCTCTAGAGAGGCAGATTGTTTCTTCAATTAGAGGGAAATATATCTTAGTTTTGCAGGTTTTCAAACTTTTTATCTTTATTATTATCTCTTGTACTGGGAACTACACACTTGATAAACTGTCCTCTTTGTTTTTTAAATGCAAATCACATTTACAATGCTGCAGTCTTGACACAGGAATAATGGATGCTTAGAAGTTAAATGTGACCTGCTCTGGGCTACAACTGATCATTAACTCACCCGAATATGTACAATGTACTGTTTTTGTGTACTTTTATCTCATTTGCTCCTTGTTAAAGTGGAAAATTATGGCCTGCAAAGTAAATCAGTAAAATAAGCCGTTTCAAACAGAAAACAAGTTAAGAACCACTGGTATAAATACTTTTTAATTATTTACTGTCCATTAGTTCATACTTCAGTTGAGACACAAAATAGGGCTCATATTCAGTTTCTTTTTGCAGGGAAAGAAAAATACAGCATTTGGGGAGCGTTTTTGGAGGCAGGAGGGTTTAATCCATATATTTGAGCAGATGTTATTTAAGTTTGTCATCTTGTGAAAGTTGAAAAATCTTTTCACTTTTACTTTACAATACTTTTCTACAATCTACGTTCCTACCATCTCCTATGGCCACTGGCTATGGGTCGTGACCGAAACGACAAAATTGTGGATACAAGTAGTCGAAATGAGCTTCCTCCTGCAGGGTGGCTGGGGTTTCACTCAGAGATAGATTGAGGAGTTCTGCCATCCGGCAGGAGCTTGGAGTACAGCCGTTGCTCCTCCAGGTCGGAAAAAACCATATGGGGTGGTTCGGGCATCTGGTTAACATGCCTACTGAATGCCTCGCTGGTTGGGTGTTTTGGGGAAGTTCCAGCGGGAGGAGTCCCAGAGGCAGAATCCAGACCTGCTGAAGATACTATGGCTCACAGCTGGTTAGGGAACACCCCTGGATCCTCTCGGGTGAGCTGGAGGATGCAGCCAGAGTGAGAGAACCCTGGGTTTCCCGTCTGAGGCTCAACGTCCCGCGACCCAGTGCCAGATAAGCAGAACACGACAGAACAAACAAGTATTTTTTCAAATTCATTTTGGGTCTTGGCAATAACATCAAACCAAGAGTTAGCAAGCAAAGGGAGTGCTTTTTTTTAAGATAGTAGAAAATCTCTTGCGCAACATCATGTCTTTACCAAGTACTGTTTAAAAATGTCACACAAGACCCTGGAAGTTTTAGCGGTACACATTATTTCTTGACAGTGTTAAAACTTCTGAACAAGAACTAAATGTCTTCATAACACCAATGACACTAAAATAATTTAGCTGGATTAGAAGGTTTGCTTTCCACCACACGATGAATCATGTCTTTAGACCTCATTTAATTAATTGTTCTCAAAAGGTCTGACCTCAATAATCACTGAAATAACAGAGAGAACATCCTTTGGTGAAAAACACAAGGGCAATCACTCCTCGACCTGCACCGCTGCCGTGCTCAGCGTGCGGCTTGCTGTCAAAACACGCCTTATGTGTCAGCGCAGAGGTCAGGGCTGGGCGAAGAGGAACTGGCGCTCCTCAACCTCCCTGGGCGGAGGAGGAAAGCAAGAGGTTTGTGACTGACAGAAACCACATTGAGAGAGTGGATCAGTCAGAGCTGCCAGCCATGACCGCAGAGAAACGGAGAGGAAGAGCAACAACCGCCAGCAAAGTGCCACTCGACTGTAAATGGAAAAATTTCAAAAGGTTACACACATTCCTACATGACAGAAATAGAACTACCAAAACAGTTGAAAAAAGTCATTCACTTGAGTACAAGCACATGAAACTGTTAAAAAAAAGTATTTTGAATCTGATTTATGAAATACTGTATGTCAGAGAGGATTTCAGCTGTGGGATATCGACATTTTCTTTTGAAGGCAAAGAAAATATTTATTTTATACAATTCTGGATGTAAGTCCCCTCATAAATCTTCCTCAATGGAACACACTAATGTTTGAAAATACACATTATGGACTTTTGGTCAGTGACTTGTACTTTATAATGTAACATAACAGGAAACAGAAAAAAAATCTGACTTCAATTCCATAAATGTGAGCCCAATTGTTTTTGCCAAGACTGCTGCGTCACAGCTGCAGCTTTTATGGGATGTTGTGGCTCAGCAGTGGTCAAAAGTTACAAAAAAAACAAATGAAGCCGCATCGGGATCGTAGATAGCCAACACTCAGTGACGAATGAGAGAATGCAAAAGATTTTTGGTTCAAGCCAGAGAGAAAGGTTCAGTTTCTTTCAGCAATAAAATGTCGTCCACTGAGCAAAATACAACAATAGAGATGATTATTTTAACACAACAAAGGCACAGTTTGATTTGTGTTATAATTCTGATTTGTATTATCCAACTGAGTATTTACCAGATGTGCAAATCAAGATAATTCATGGAGGCACCTCTTCTTCTTTTGGCATTTCCCTTCAGGGGTCGCCAAAGTAAGTCAGTTTCTTCCTTCTATCCCCATCTTCTGCATCTTCTTCGGTCGCACCAGTTATCTTTATGTATCCATGAACCTCCTCTTTGGTCTTCCTCTAGGCCTCTTTCCTGGTGGTTCAAATCGAGCATCCTTGTGGCGATGTATACTTTCTCTCCTCTGCACATGTCCAAACAATCTCAGTCTGGCCTCTCTGACTTTATCTCCAAAAACTCTTGTTCAACAAGAAGCTTTCAAGCTTTCAAGTGTCAAAAAATGTTTCTGATTAGATTGTGGATGATCATTTGGTAAATATGGTTTCATTTAAGTTCATAATTTAATGTCTGACGATGTGAAACTGCACCATGTAAGGAAGATAATCTGTGATTTGTATCCACCACTCGCAATTATACCAACTTTTATGTAAGTGGCTTCATCAGGGACTCATCTTCAGCTTGTACAAATGTGTATGAGGTTGTTGGGAATCAGCACCTCCAAATCTTAGACCCGGTTTCTTGACCAGAAAAAGGTGGAGTGTCCTCTTCCAATCAAGGATGATGTCTTGCCCCAAAAGAAGGAGTTCAAGTATTTTTAAGTCTTGTTCAAGAGTGAAGAGGGACCCACATGGAAAAGTGAGGATACAGGGAGAAGAGTTAAAGAAGGTGGAAGATTTTAAGTATCTAGGATCAACAGTTCAGAGCAACGGAGAGTGTGGAAAAGAGGTGAAGAAGCGTGTGCAGGCAGGCTGGAACGGGTGGAGGAAAGTATCAGGTGTGATGTGTGACAGAAGAGTTTCAGCTAAAATGAAAGGGAAAGTGTACAAAACCGGGGTGAGACCGGCCATGTTGTTTAGTCTAGAGACGGTGGCACTGAGAAAAAGACAGGAAACAGAGATGGAGGTGGCAGAGATGAAGATGCTGTGGATCTCTTTGGAAGTGACCAGGATGGACAGGATTTGAAATGAGTATATCAGACGAACAGCACATGTTGGAGGTTTTGGAGATAAAGTTAGAGAGGCCAGACTGAGATGGTTTGGACATGTGCAGAGGAGAGAGAGTACTTCGGCAGAAGGATGCTGGGTTTGGAACCACCAGGAAAGATCGCTAGAGGAAGACTAAAGAGGAGGTTCATGGATGCAGTGAAGGAAGACATGACCAATGTGAGTGAAGAGGATACAGCAGATAGGGTTAGATGGAAGAAACTGACTTGCTGTGGCGACCCCTGAAGGGAAATGCCAAAAGGAGAAGAAGAAGATCAAGATTGAAGAGAACATGAAGTAGGTGATTGGTTGGTGTAACCGTGTGGCACTCAGTAGTCGATCTACATTCCTTCCTGAACCTAAATTTGTCAGTTGTGTCTTGACCGAAAGAACAAGATTGTAACTAAACGAGTTTTCATGGAAAAGAGTAAGACTTGGAGCACTCTGTTGTTCATTCTGAGAAGCAAAGTTGAATGCAAGAAACATTTGGTCAAATTTTTTCAATCTTTTCAGAAACGCTGAATTATTCTATGCATCCACTTTGGTGAGAAATACATCACTTTTAGAAAACCGAAAGCTCCGAAAAGCTTATTTTGCATCAGATGGTGCCTTTAAGAGTAAAATAATCTTGTACCTTCAACATGCCAGAAAATGAGAACATATAGGGTAAAATTGCGTTTAAGTTTTGAGCGCCAATAACGAAATGAGAACTAGATGACCAGATAGTAGATAAAAGAATCTGGCCTGCCAAAATAAGCTGTAGGAACTGTGCGTTATTTATTTATTTTTAGTTCACAAGGGTTTCTAGATGTGTGTGTGTGTGTGTGTGTGTGTGTGTGTGTGTGTGTGTGTGTGTGTGTGTGTGTGTGTGTGTGTGTGTGTGTGTGTGTGTGTGTGTGGCCATGAATGTGTTTTACTGTGGGTGTGTGTGAGAATGTGTATGTGTGTACTGCCAAGTGATTTATGGGGCCTGTCTTCCACTGCCAGCAGTTTGTCTCTTCTAGCATGGAGGATGAATGGCCCACTGTCAGCTCAGCCTCAACCGCCTCAACTCCTCTCTCTCAAATTACCTTTCTTCTTCTCCGTCCTCCCCTTCTCGTTACGTCTGCTCTATCTTATCTCCCCACATGCTCTTCCTCTGCATGCACCTTGTCATCCTCACTTCCTCCTACTCTGCTCCGTCCTCTCCCCTGCTCACTTAGCTGATTTGATCCTCCTCTCCCTTGTTTAGCGACCCTGCCTTTCCTCTGCTCCCCCTCATCTGTCAGGGCAAACAGCCACCTCCTCTGTGGATCAAGGATGTGTTTTGACCAATTCCTGACCTCTAATCTGATGTCTGATTTCAGGGACACTTTATTTGAACACGGTGCATCCCTTTCAGCCAGTCTGTGTTCCTTTTTCATATCAATATTTTACAAGCTAAATGTCAGGCTAGGATCAAGCTGAAAGAACTGAGAGCAAAGTGATACCTGACTCGTGAGGAACCCAATACAGATTTCTATTATGAAGAACATAGTAAAGGATTTGAGTGGAATATAAAATGATGATCGAGTTATTTTGAGGTTTTAAAATGGGAAATACATTCATTTATACACTTGGTACTTTGGTACTTGGTAAACTTTGGTACCTTTTATCATATATTGGATTACTGCAATGCCCTCCTTGTAGGGATCCCATGCAGGGGCTTACAAAAGCTCCAGCACATCCAGAACTGTGCATACACGGCACTGCACCTGTTTATCTCCAAGAACTCCTAACCCTACACACCACTGTCCGAGACCTGTGCTCCTCCTCCTCCTCCTACTGCCTGCACCAACCAAGGACCAAACTCTCCACTATGAGGGACAGGGCCTTCCAGGCAGCTGCTCCACGACTCTGGAATGCTCTTCCCGAGAGCTTCAGGGCTCTACAGAGCGTTGAAGTTTTTAAGAAAAGACTGAAGACATTTTTATTTCTAAAGGCTTTTCAGCAAAGTTTTCAGTGTTGTTTTTTTTGTGTTGTGGTTTTATATAATTTTGCTGTTTGTTGTTGCTTTTGATCATTGTAGCACTTTGAGATCTCCACTGGAGATATATAATAAAAAAAATATCCTTTTTGCACATTTATTTCTGAATTAACTGTGATGCAAAACCAAAAGGATAAACTGTTGCTAGTTTACATGGTGAAAACCAAAAAACAAAGTTAAAATGTTCTGACCCAAGCAAAGTGTTACCAGTCCAAAACTTCCGTCGTGTTGCCATAAAACACAATGCCTTAAACAGACGTGAAATTTGTCGGTCACCTTCTTAACCGTCTATCCCTCACGAGGTTGTGTTGAGTGCAGGAGCCCATCCTGGCTGATTCGAGGTGAGTGGCCCGAACAGTTCACCAATCTGAACTGGTGAACTGAAATCAAGTAGGTTTCTGTCATGATGACCATGTCATGATGATAATGATGGACCAAGTAGGACCGAGATGCATGGCCAGTTTTACCCAGTTTATTGCAGGAGTGCAGAAATAGACAGACCTCAGCAGTATGAGGGACCAGAGGTGAAGCTCAGCAGTATGAGGGACCAGAGGTAGATCTCAGCAGGATGAGGGACCAGAGGTAGAGCTCAGCAGGATGAGGGACCAGACGTAGTGCCCAGCAGGATGAGGGACCAGACGTAGAGCTCAACAGTATTACGGACCAGAGGTAGATCTCATCAGGATGAGGGACCAGAGGTGAATCTCAGCAGGATGAGGAACCAGAGGTAGATCTCATCAGGATGAGGGACCAGAGGTAGAGCTCAGCAGTATTAACCACCAAAGGTAGAGCTCAGCAGGATGAAAGACCAGATGTAGAGCTTAGCAGGATGAGGGACCAGAGGTGGAGCTCAGCAGGATGAGCCACCAGAAGTAGAGCTCAGCAGGATGAGGGATCAGACGTAGTGCCCAGCAGGATGAGGGACCAGAGGTAGAGCTCAGCAGTAATACGGACCAGAGGTAAAGCTCAACAGGATGAGGAACCAGAGGTAGAGCTCAGCAGTATTACAGACCAGAGGTAGATCTCATCAGGATGAGCGACCAGAGGTAGAGCTTAGCAGGATGAGGGACCAGAGGTAGAGCTCAGCAGTATTACGGACCAGAAGTAGATCTCATCAGTATGAGGGACCAGAGGTACAACTCAGTAGGATGAGGGACTAGACGTGAAGGGAAGGCAGTATGAAGGACCAAAAAAGGAGGGACAGCAGAATGAGGGACCAGACGAGAGAACCGACACCATCATGGCTGCAGTAAGAATGAATGAGAACAGCACCGCAGATGATCTGACACAGCAGTTGAAGGACACCAGCGCTTAAATAATCTGGGGGAAGAAAAGACACAGATGAAGACATCAGGGAGACGAAATAGAGACCAGGTTCGCAGAATTAGGGCAGAGGGTAGGATCAGGAGGGAGAAAATATTACAGATGAGAAAAACATGACAGTAATTTGGGTTTATTGACTTCTTATTCAAAAAACCAACACTTTTAGAAATTTCAGACCTGTCCCAGATGGCTGAATATTTTTTTATGTGTGCCTTGAGTTGTTTAGGAATGACATGAGCGAGTCCTACTTCCTTTTGAACGTTTGCTTTATTCTTTTTAAAACTATGAATTATCTGTACATCGTCAGCGCCAGCAGCTGCACGCAGCAGAATAATGTCTCCTAGTGTCAATAATTCTCTTGTCATTATCATAATTTAACATCCCGTGCTGCCCTCTCCATCTTTATCACTGCCTTTACAGTCCAGTCATTAATCAGACTGGAGCAAGAAGGGAGGAAGGCGACCAGGCAGACAAATTAAATTAAAAAATGACCTCTCTATCAATCCCATTTTCAACACATTAGAAAGGAAGCGCTTTTTCTTCCACTGCTCTTCCTCCCTTTAGCACTCAGCCTTCCTGTGCTAATGGTGGATATACAGTGACACAGTAATGATCCGGCCACGGCTGCAGAGCACAGGCCGTATTGATCAGCGGCTGATTTATTGCAGGTTACAGCTGATTATTGGGCCATTAATCAGTCTGGGATTACCCTATCAATAAAAGTGCTTACGTTTGTTTGTAAAGTGCTCGCTGGAGCATAGAAAAGGGCAGAATGTGACTGAGCTCCAGCAACATAACCCAAAAATGAGCAATTTGTTCAAAAATAATCCTTTAAACATTCACTTTAAATGCTCCCATCGGCTACAAATAGTTGAACGGAAGATTTGTTAAAGAATTAACAAGAGGCAGAAGTTGAGGAGAATTCATTAGAGAGATGTATCCATGACTATTTACTCAAACCACAAAGAGACTTAGTAAGGTAAACTCCAAAAATTCCATGTAAGCCAATGTGTGGTTTGTTACACAAAATAAGATGTGTAGCATTTCTAGCAGTAGAGGGCAGATCAGCAAAAAAAAGAACAAGGACAAACAGATGTGCAGTGTCCTGTTCAAAGTCAATGTGTGTGTGTTGACAGCTGAGGGTGGAATGTCAAGAGCAAGGCAAAAAGTCAGTGCGATGACACACAACCTTACTTTTTGAAAGTCTATGGATCTATTCTTTGTCAAATTTTGGGATAAGATTATTTTTTAAAAAAAGAGAAAAACAAAAAAAATGTCTGCACTGATTTCTAACACTTCCAGAAATACTGTATTTATTTGACGTTTAAACATATTTTGTAAATTTGTTTTAATTTAAAAGTGGGGAAAAAATATGACAAGACTATTTTAACAAGCCTCCGTTAATTACAAGAAGCTTTTTAACCAACAAGAGAGGAACACAGCTGGTCGTATGAGTGAGGGATCCTTCTTTCGTGTGGATCCCCATGAGGTTTCTCATTTTTTCCCCACGAATGGGTTTTTAGGCATTTTTCCTCACCATGAAGGAGAGCCTAAGGGCAGGAATGTGCTAATATTGTCTAGCTATAATTTGTTAGTTAGTTTTCTTGTTGTGTATTTGTGTTTATACGTTCCTCTTTTTTCTTGTTTTTCTTTCTGAATCTGCAACGTGAAGCCCATTGAGACAGAAATTCTGTGATTTTGGGCTATTGAATTGAATTTGTCAAAGTGTTCTGCGTGAACAACGTGCAGAATACTTTTGTCTTCGTCAACAAATACCAAAAAAAATAAAACAATGACATGAATTTAATTCACAACCTAAATCCCCTTCTTTAAATTAGCAGCTGGATAAAAAGATACTGCTGCTGTCGCCCTGCCAGCAGCTTTACAACATGACATAAAACATGAGGAAGGGGGTGGTGTTGCTTAAACCCCACCAGAACCCACAGTCGCTGGCTGGGACACACTTTTACAACAGCAAGCAAATTGAGAGTAGTGATTTTCCTATAAAAACCCTCAAGAACAGGAGAGCCTGGAGAGTTTAATGAGAAGGTTTGATGGCTACCCCTGTCAAACAGACCGACTTCCCTGCCAAACACTGTGCTCTCATTTTATTTGTGAGTGTGCTTGAGTAACTGATTAAACATCCCAGGACTTCTTGGATGCGCTGCCAGCGGCCTCTCGCTTCCTCCAAGTGCCACGGTTGTAAAACCTAGCTTGACAGCGGTCTCGTAAAGCAGACATAATGCTGTCATAAACATGTCACGACACCTGTCATAAACATTAATGACTGTTTATGAATGACGATGATGAATCGGAGTGCGCAAGCTTTTCTGGAAGCTGTACAGCAGGTTACGGATGGTGAATCACAAATCTGTGCTATGATCCTAGCTTTGGCAGGCCACTCACAACAACTGAGCTTTGTAGAGCGGAGTCCAGCTGAGTGAACAGCGAAGTTAAAACTCAGAGCGGAGCGGTTGTTTTACAATTTATTACAGTCTCCAAATGTTCTTTTTTTAAATGGACAGAGCAGAACAAATGTTTCAACATCTACCTTTGATCATAGGATTTGTTTGTTTGGTCGAACACCTTTGCAGAGGTAAGTGGCAGACAGCATGTGTGCACCTCATGGAAACATGTTCTGTAAAATCACAGGCTTGGCGCTCAGCACAGAGCTCAGAAACAGATAGCTGTAATCCCATTTTCCCAGCAGGCGGGCCAACATGCCTGTCTGTGGTACTTAGAGATAAACATCATTGTGCACTCTGAGTGACCCAGCACACACCTGCTGAGGCAGGCTCAAACACACACACACATTCATGCAGGTGCAAAGACAGCAAAGACTGCTTTATGTGCTTTGTCAAAATATGAATTATGGAACATGGCGTGACAGTTTCTATTTAAATGACGTCAGCAGATCCAATAAGGCTATGAGGAACAGATGTATGTGAGCTTTATATACTTTGTGTGCTGTGCTGTCAGACATCCCTAAGGGGACAGTCTAAGACAAATGTGTTGGTAATTTACAAGTGTGCTTAAATACCCATTATTCTTTTCCCTGCAAGCTCTCTCAGGATCTGCTGTGCTCATTTATCATCTTCCACACAGCGTCATGCACACACATAAAAGCAAAAAGCAAAATGAGGGATTGTTGCTGTTGAAATTGCGTCAGACCGGAAGCTTTAAAGGATCATTTCATCTTATTATGGCCATTTGTGTTACTACGATAGCTGTCATCATCATTGATGTTGCTGGTAAAAGCTGGGATGTACCATGTAGTTTGAGCAGTTTGATGGAGCGAGAAACACCGGCCAAAAAAATGGAGAGAAACCAAATAGCTTTGAACACCACACGTTTGGAAACAAAGTAGTTTTAGGCTGACTTTGAGTTTATTGCAGTCCAGTTTGCTTTGATGTGTGTATGTGTGTGAATCCAATTTGTTTCGGACTGTCTAAGATATAGAAATAAATCTGACATATGTACATGTTTTTGTCGAAGTGGGATGAAGCCAGGGTATCCAAAGGAATCCACTGCTAGTGGAACATTTAACGCTACTTAGCCACAGAGTTTGGAACCAGCAACCTTGTTGCTGTGAAGCAGCGGTGTTTATCACCACACCGCTACATTACCTACTAGAGCCGTTGTGGTATATTCAAGGTACATAACAATAACGCCTCAACACAACACGTTATAATTATTATTATTATTCCTAACGTTTATTTAACGTGTACACATCATTTCCTCCACCCGTTCCAGCCTGCATGGACACGCTTCTTCACCTCTTTTCCACACTCTCCATTGCTCTGGACTGTTGATCCTAAGTACTTAAAATCTTCCACCTTCTTTATCTCTTCTCCCTGTAACATCACTTTACCATACTGTTCAAACTAGGACAATAATGAAGAAAGTGAGAAAAATAAAGAGAAAACATTTAAATAATTTTTATTGAAGTGGAAGAATGCAAGACAAATAGGGATACTCTTTACAATCACACACTTTGAAAGATCTTTCATTTCCTATCACGTTTTTCCTTGCAAACTGATAGGTGAGATGTTATCCTTACTTGAGCAGGTTTATAACAACAAATCAGATAGAAAACAAATTATGCCACAAATGAGCTTAAATATTTCTGCAATAATGATGTCCATTAAGCTTGATCCACTGAACAATCAACATCTGCATGGTGTATTTTTTCTCAGTTCTGGCAATAAACATGTCATGTTACAAATTATTTTTTTACGACATGAATACATTTTATTGACTGTTATTGACAGTTATTTCTCTTGATTTAGTTGATGAGTTATTTTGTCTTTGTTTGATATTCCAGTGCAAGACAGTGTCATTTGACCATGCTAAACCCATCATCAGAAACACACAGGCTATTCCATTCCAAAACATTTTGGCCATGACATTTGCAGAAAGAATTTAAAATTTTAATTAGGGCTGCATGGTGACGTAGTGGTTAGCACAGATGCCT
The DNA here is from genome assembly GCA_902685375.1 of Neostethus bicornis. Taxonomy (NCBI): domain Eukaryota; kingdom Metazoa; phylum Chordata; class Actinopteri; order Atheriniformes; family Phallostethidae; genus Neostethus; species Neostethus bicornis. The sequence goes on from LR738564.1 coordinate 14,124,109, forward strand.
CAAAGCAAGAAGGTTGGAGTTCAAGTCACGTAGTGGGGGTAAGGTTTAAAAAAACACAGGCCTTTCTGTGTGGAGTTTGCATGTTTTCCACATGTATGTCTGGGTTTTCTCTAGGTACCCTGGTTTCCTCTCGTCCTCCAAAAACATGCATGTCAGGTTGATTGGCCACTGTGAAATTTCCCTTAGTAATGAGTGTGTGTGTGGCAAAGCAACATACTGGTGACCTGTTTGGGGTGTACACTGCCTCTCGCCTGAAATCAGCCGGGATAGGCTCCAACAGAAGACAAAACTAAGCAAATTTTAATCAGAGAATTAAAGAAATAGAGCAAGTTGCTGATGCTAATTGGAGGCGGCAGCTCAGTGGTTAGAGCGTTCTCGCGCGGACCGGAAGTTCGCGGGTTCGGGTCCCACAGAGAGCACGTCTAGGGTCCTTGGAGAAGACACCTAACCCCCGCTTCTCCCACCATTGGCGCCGTCAAAGGGCAGCCTGCTGCGGTGTAAGGAGTGCGGCACACAAATTTCCCCGGTGAGGGATGAATAGAGTAATTCCCTTCCTTTTTTTTTTTTTTTTAATTGTCACAAAAAGTGAAAAATTTATCGCCATTTGACTTAAAAAGTCTTCTATTTTTAATATTGTTGCGATAACATTGCCAGTGTGTCCAAGAATTATTGTCAGATTTTTGATGTGTAGTTGATTACTTAAATACTAGAATTAGGCTAATGGTAACCAAGCAAATCTAGGACATTTGTCAACCATCTATGTGGAGTTATGTTTAAGCTTGAATCTTCTTTTATTGAATTTTAAAAAATCGCTGGGTGTTGGAAGACATTTTTGAAAGAAAAACTAACTCAAAAATTTGATTTAGAAGATTACTATTACTGGGCCACCACTCTCTTGGCACTGTTCAGCCAACATTCCCCATAGTATTAAGTGTTTTCGCAACTGTGCAGCAAGTGAAATGAAATGTCTGATGGTGTAAAAATGTGGCAACACAAAACACTTGCTGATGCATCAATCAAAGAGCGATGACACCGGGGATGGTGCTGTTTATAGCTAGGTTACAGTAAATCACACAGTGATGGTTTAATCCCAGGGAGAGTTTAACAGGAAGAGAGAGAATTCAATTTCCTTACAAGCCTGGGCAAACGTATGCAAATACTACACAGGCAAGGGTATGCTGTGAGCCTGTATAGAGGCAGCGTGGAGGTGGGGATTGTTTTCTCTGTGGATCTCACACCTTTCGTGCTGCTCAGAGAGATTACGTTTCAAAAAATGCCAAAGACAAGACAGACAGGATAATCAATCACCTAAGTTCAAAACACTCACACACATGCATAGATATGTGCACGCTCATCATGTCTGCTGGCTGGGTCTGTTTTCAGGAGTCATAAATCAATACTAGGCTGTCAGAGTCAAACATGAGCTGGAGAGAGAAATAGAGAGGCAGTACAAGTCAGCTCTATGCTCTGCTACACTCTCCTCAGGTCTGTATGAGTCCGGCCAAAAGGCAGAGGACAGATAATGCTAGGGGATCCACTGTGTGCGTGTGTGTCCTTGTAGCTGGCCACTGTGGCAGACAGCAACCTCATTAATGTAACACACCAGCGTTGGCTCAGGGGTGACCTCATTATTCTCTCCTCCAATCTCCCAGATAACACGGTGTTGCCTGTATTACCCACACCTGCCCTCTATTCAAGTGTGTCTCATGTTTTCATAGTCATGAATCAGCGCTACAAGCTAGTGCCATACTGTTCTGAGAGCAGCTCCCCGGCTTACCTCAGTAATTACAACTCCCAGGCTTATATTGCTGCCATAAATTTCACATCAAAATTCCAGTAAAGAAGTGTCTCAGCTCTTGGAAAACTAAAGAAAACATGGGTGTACGGGACAAAGACGTTATCAACAGTCATACGACATTTTAACAGTCAATTGTTGTATGGAAAACAGGGAGAAAAAGAAGTTTTCTTTCTTTTTTTTTAGTTTCACCTTTATAAAGAAAACCAACAGACCATCTCTGTGTTGACTGATTGGTTTAACTAGCCTGATGATGCAGGACTGTTTATTCCACAACTTGGAAACAGTCTGACCTTGCACCGTAAAGTTTTGTTCTCACCATGGTGGGCAGGTACCTTTTCACTTTAACAAATCGCTGCTTTCTGGCCGGGACCATGGCCGGGATGTATGCTATGTGTCCAAAAAGTTTGTGTAGTCCAGAATGCAGGTTGTAAAATTAAGCTTTACTCAAATAGCATGCTGGGCCTGGGTAGTACTTGAATGGGAGACCGCCGGAAGCCCAGGTGCCACGGTGGGACGGCTGTTGAGATTAAATTGTCCTTGTGTCCCTGGGCAAGACATATCACCCACGTTACCTAGTCTGAATGGTGTGTGTGATTGGTTGGTGATGGTCAGAAGGGCCGATGGCGCAAAAATGGCAGCCTAGCTGTCAGTTCGCCCCAGGGCAGCTGTGGCTACAACAGTTGCTTACCATCATCTGGTATGGAGGGAATGACTAATGCATATGTGAAGCGTCTTTGAGAGTCCTGAAAAGTGCTATGTAAATACAATGCATTATTATTATTATCATTGGTTGAAGGGCAATCCCGTCTTTCCCTTGAATAAAACTGTCTAAACAATGTCTTTAAATTCTCAATCTCTGGAATCATTGTCAACATGGAGCGTATAGTCTGACTGACTTCCATGTTTAACTGCCGAACAACAATGTGGCTCAGACAGAAACTTGAGTTTTACATTACAGCATCTTCTTTGTTCACTGATTGGACATTTTCCAATCGTTTTAATTGTAAGCTAATAGAATAGAATAGAACTTATTTTGTAACAAATTTATTTTTCATTACAAATGTACTAGTTGCATTTCCTACAAGTAGTAAGGAAGTGCCAAAAGTATCCATTTATCTGTATTGACGTGCAATTGGTCTTAAGTGACATCCTATTTGTAGTTCATCGAGCTCATTTTGATTTCAATCCAGCCACCGCAACCATATCAACTTCAACTCTTTGGAGAAGACTGTCCACACGTTTTAGGATATTGAAAGTGGGATTCACCCCCCCCCCACCCACTAATTTACCAGAAGTACTTTTGAGGTTGGGTGGAATTGATGGCGCAGTGGGTAGCACAGTGGCTTCACACCAAGAAGGTTGTGGGCTCGAGTCCCCGGGTGGGGGTGAGGCTTGGAACACTGGCATTTCTGTGTGAAGTTTGCATATTCTCCCCGTGTATGCTTGGGTTTTCTCCGGGGTGCTCCGGTTTCCTCCCACCCTCCAAAAGCATGCATGTTAGGTTGATTGGCAGCGATGAAATTGCCCCTAGGAATGTGTGTGTGTGGCCCCACGACTGACTGGAGATATGTCTGCGATGTACCCTGCCCCTCTCCTCGAATCAGCCAGTAAGACAGTTAAGAAGGTGACTGACTCACATTTGAGGTATTTCAGATGTTGGATGAGTAGGTCTGTCTCTCCAAAACAAGGCTAGCTGCCTAATTTACACACCTACGGCAATGGAAGTGATTGGAACACCTGAATGCCATTGTTTGAATTGGTGAGGGAATACTTTGGCCAATGTAGAGTGTGTTAGCTTAAAATTGCATGTTGTTCTAGATGCTCAGTGATGTTAGGTTGTTTGTTAAGGTAAGCCTTTGACCTTGGCTGGTTAGTAGTTTGTTTTAAAAGAGTTTGACCTCCAAGAAATCACTGGTAAGCTCCTCGAAACTGTGAGGTTTCTTTCGGACTGAATGTCAATCCCCTTCCGAACTGCTTATCCCATTCAGGGTGAAAGGAGGGTGCAGTAGCCTGTCCTGGCTGATTACATTTGAAAGGCAGGGTACACCCCAAACAAGTTGCCAGTTTGTTGCGGGGCCATGCGCATAGACAACCATCCACTCACACAATTATTTCCAGGGGCAATTTCCCAGTGGCCAATCAACCTAACATGCATGTTTTTGGAGGGTGGGAGGAAACCGGAGTAGTAGGTAGAACATGCAAACTCCACACAGAAAGACCAGTAATTCAAGCCTCACCCCTCCAGAGACTCAAACCACTGACCTTCTTGCTGTAAGGCTACAGTGCTTACCACTGCACCACTGTGCAGCCTGGTACTACTTGGAGACTGGGAACAATTGAGGCGTGTGGTTTTGGTTATCTTCTACCCAACTCTGGATTTCAGGGAAGAAGTGGGGTACACCCTGCACAGGCTATCAGTCTGCTGCAGGGTCATAAAGACAAAACTGTCACTTTTGAAAATGTCTTGATTTTCTAAATAAAATTGAAAAACTTTTCCTGAAAAATGATTTGTTAAATAAAGTAAGTTGTACTGTTTAAAATGTTTTTGCAACGGGAAGAAACCAATTAATGTGTGTTTTTATCTGTGAGTTTTACTCTCCTTTTTTTTTTTTTTTTTTTTACCCAAATGTAAAGCAGTTAAGTGCAATGCTGCTGGAATAAGAACATGTTTGAGCTGTCAGAGACGTGCACAGCTGAGAGCTGTTGTAAGGAGATCTGCTGCTGATGATGGTGATGATAGTGTTGCTTATTGGCCTGTAACTCTCCTGTCTGCCGTAATAGCAGTGCTGACAGATACAGACCACCCACTTGCCTCTGGCCAGAACACATTCATCATACTGTTAACTTTTTTCCCTTAGCCAACATCTGAGCCTGAGGCAAGAAAAAATAAACAGATCCTACAATCTGCACTTTACTATTTCAAAGTGAGGGGTAATATAGATTGCCTCGATGGCTGGAACAATAAAGTACAATCTTTTTAAATGTTTGGTTTCTATTGAGTAGTTAACTACAGTGCAGCAAACCAGAGCTGTGGTTTGATTACAGCTAAAACGAAGTAGCACCACCCTCACAACCTCTTTTTTTTCTAATGGCTTGACTTTTTTTTTAACAATTCATGTTGACATATTTTTTTATTTGTGTCTTAAAACAGTCTTGCTTCTGTTTTCAGGATGAACATGTGTCTGTAAATGTCAGGTTAGATCAGGCATGGGCAAACTACGGCTCGTGGGCCACATGTGGCCCGTTAAACATTTTAATCCGGCCCATAGAACTTGAAAAAAATTAGATACTGTAAATAAACCCTGTTAGTTTTATTTCCCTTGCAATTCTGATGTTTCCTCACTAGATGGTGCACTCGGAGGGTTTCATGGCTCTCTAAAAGGGCTTCTTCCCCAACTGGCTCCGCCTGGGACCATGGAACATCATTTTCAACTCACGTTTGAACAGCTGAAGAAGATCAACGTATGAGTGAAAAAAAGGAATGAGTACAAGTGCACTGAGACGAGCTGAGAAGGACCAAAGCAGGTTGGTTAGCGGTGGATCCACGGTGCAACCTGCCCGGGGGGGAGATGAGGATGCATGAATGTTGCCCTGATAGAAGGTGGTGACGTCAGTTGGACATTTCTTGGAGTCAGCGGCTAATCTCAAACACCAAAAAATTCCACAATACCACTCTGAATATATTGGCTTTGTTGAGAAAACAATACCACTGCGCTTGTTAAAATGTGTGCGTCTTCGTGATGCACACGCTGTCATAACAAACAGTGTGCCCATACATGGAAAGCCATTGGGCCCAATATACGCACGTAAACAAGCGTGTTAGATGTCAAAACAAACAAAATGTTACATGAAGTGCTTAGATTTCAAACCTAGCACCGCTAAATACACGTTTAATAGCGCTATCGCACTAGATCAGACCTAGCGCGCTAGATTTGAAATTTAACGCTCTTGATGAAACATTTAGCGCGCTTGTTTAAAATCTGGCGCGCCATTCTATCGGTCTAATCTAGCAGTTAGCAAAGCATGCCATCCATCTGATCCTGTTCCGATCCCTTTGTCAAATGTTAGAACTCAATGTGGCCCGCTAACCAAAAAGTTTGCCCACCCCGGATGAGATGGTCTTTAATACCTCTAACAACAAGTCATTTACATGCAACTAAGAAGATCCAGAGGAGTTCATTACGCAAGCCGCTCCCTAAGAAACACTGATGAGTCAGACTACGTCATTAGAAATGTTTTCCTGTAATCTAAATTGAGAGAGTTTTGTTTTAACGAGTTTTACAGAATAAAACCACATCTTCATCAACAATGTCAGATAACGTCCCAGCATGAAGATAGAAACCAGATTTGTTTATGTTTCTAAATAATCAAGACTTAAAGGATAAAAAAGTCAATTGGCCAGTGTTTTTTTTAGTTGAATGTACCACCAATAGTGCCAACCACTGATTGGCTATAACGCCAGACACACTCAATTAAAGACTTTGAACTCAGTCAGTCATCTTCTTATCCGTCTATCCCTTTTAGGGTTGCGGGGGGTGCCGGAGCCCATCCTGGTCAATATAAGGCAAAGGGCAGAGTGCACCCTGAACAGGTCACCAGTCTGTCGCAGGGCCACACACACACAACCATCCACACACTCAGTCATTCCTAGGGGCAATTTTGCACCGGCCAATCTACCTAGCATGCAGGTCTTTAGAGGGTGGGAGGAAACCCACACAAACACGGGGAGAACATGCAAACTCCACACAGAAAGGACAGTGTTCCAAGCCTCGTACCCACCCAGGACTCGAACCCATGATCTTCTTGCTGTGAGTCCACTGTGCTACCCACTGCGCCATCGTGCTGCCTGACTTTGAACTGCTTTTAGAAAAAACAGCAAATGCATAATTTCTTTCAGAAATAATTAACATTGTTAAAAAAAAAAGAAAAAAAGTCCCATCTTTATCTCTTTTGCATGCAAAGGAATGCCACCTCAGCAATGTCACATGCATTTATTACCCGTTGGAGTTCACCTCTTGTTATCGTTGAATAAAAAGCCATTTTCCCTCCAGACCCTCGTTATCTGGCTTCAAAGTATACAAAAAAGTTCTATTCTATTTTCAATTTGGTTTGATCAATATGTTTTTTTTTTTTTTTTTTTTTTTTACTAAATTGTGTCCTTGCTGGAGAGGGGGATGCATGTCAAAGCTGGTTTTTATGAGAATCTGACTTTCCCACTGGACTCTGAATATTTTCAGGATCCGTAACTCAGCTGTCTTCATAAGATATGCAAGCCCCAGGGAGACGTTGGACTGGCAGTAATTCAATGCACAATCCATATGTCGGTCTGAGTGTGATGCATTCACTTTCCCTCCCTTTTGACCAAGATCCTCCAACATCGCTGACTCTTTAACAGGATGTGATGTCACAGCTTTGTATCAACAACAAAGTGAAGGACGCTGAATAGGCGGAATTATCAGATCTCCGGAGAGACAGAGATTCCTGCTATGTCTTTTGCGCTTCAGCTCTCATGTCTTTCATCCTCCATCTTTCTCCGTCATGACAGTGATTAATGATCCTCAGCTGCCGTGTGCTTCATCGTTGACATCCCCATCTTTCTTTTTCTGGTCTGTCCCACAAAAAGTAAAAAGAACCAAGCCAGAAGAGGATTGATGCCACATGTTTCTTGTGGGTATAAAAAAGTGGGGAAAAATTGTCCTGGTCAATGAGGCGAAAAGGAGGAATACATAAAACCATTGGTGTTTATATTTCTTAACTCACAAACGTCCTAGATAATGTTCAGCCTGTGAAAGGAGCAACAGGTTAGAGTGAGCATTTCATCACTTATACCGTGCGGCATACTGTATCAGGAAGCCTCCGACAGATGAATGATTCATCAATCACTAAGCTGTCAGCACAGTCCTATTCATACCCACACATACTGGTTAGCCTTGTTTAACTCGGCAGAAATGAACTTGAAACTCTCTAATTATGTTTCCAGAGATTGTTTTACTAGTGACTCATGGTTATATCGATGTTATCATTAATGCTTCATGAGCTGTGGTTGTAAAAATCCCAGTGACTGAAAACTTGACTCAGTTTCAGTTTTATTCATCATCATTGATTCCAAGGTTTAAATTACTCAGGGTCTTTTATGGAAACCCTTATTTTTCATCCACATATGGCATGTTTGCTTGTTACATTTACATGGATACATATTAGTGCTCGCACGATGATCCGAAACATGCTTGCAATTTTTTTTCCATTCGGCTGAAGTAAAGTTTGTTTATCTAACAGCAGAGAGAGAACAGTCATAAATTACAGAAAGTTCCATGAAAAAAAACATTCACAACTTAATACGCAAAGTAAACTATCAATTTGATGTATTTTGACACACTACTTATAAATTAACACTATTTACTAGCTACTTTCTAGTTCAGGGGTGGGCAACCTTTTTGGTTCACGGGCCACATTGAGTTCTAACATTTAACAAAAGGGGCCGGAACAGGAGCAGATGGATGGCATGCTTTGGTAACCGCTAGATTAGACCAATTGAATAGCATGCTAGATTTTAAACAAGAGAGCTAAAGGTTACATCAAGAGCGTTAAATTTCAAAACTAGCACGCTAGGTCTGAAATATAGTGCGATAGCACTTAAAAATGTGCATTTAGCGGCACTAGGATGAAATCTGAGTGCTTATTGTAACATTTTGCTTGTTTTAACATCTAACACACCTGTCTACGTTCGTGTATTGGGCCCAATGGCTTTCCATATCTGTGCACACAGTTTTTTTGACAGCGTCCACATCACAGAGACACACACATTTTAATGGAAGCAGTGTTGTTTTTTTCTCAACAAAGCCAATATATCTAGAGCGTGCCATCTAGTGTGTAAACATCAGAATTGCAGGGGCAATAAGACCTTAACAAGGTTTACTTATTTAATCATTCAAGTTCGTCGGGCCGAATTAAAATGTGTAATGGGCCATGTGTGGCCCACAGACCGTTGTTTGCCCATGGCTGTTCTAGTTACTATCCATAATATAGACTGGATTACTGCAATGCCCTCCTTGTAGGGATCCCATGCAGGGGCTTACAAAAGCTCCAGCACATCCAGAACTGCGCTGCCCGGATCCTGATAAGGAGGCGCAAATATGACCATATCACTCCCATCTTCAAATCCCTCCACTGGCTACCCGTTAAAAACAGAATTCAGTACAAGCTCTGCCTCCTCACCCATCAGTGCATACACGGCACTGCACCTGTCTATCTCCAAGAACTCCTAACCCTCCACACCACTGTCCGAGACCCGTGCTCCTCCTCCCACTGCCTGCACCAACCAAGGACCAAATTCTCCACTATGGGGGACAGGGCCTTCCAGGCAGCTGCTCCACGGCTCTGGAACGATCTTCCCGGGAGCTTGAGGACTCCACAGAGCGTTGAGGTTTTTAAAAAAAGACTGAAGACATTTTTATTTCTAAAGGCTTTTCAACAAAGTTTTTAGTTTTTTTTGTGTTGTGGTTTTATTTAATTTTGCTGTTTGTTGTTCCTTTTGGTCATTGTAGCACTTTGAGATCTCCACTGGAGATATAAAGGGCGTTACAAATACAATTTTTATTATTATTATTATTTTAATATGGAATCATTGTAGTCAATTTGAACATTGTAAAGGTCTCTTTTTTAAGAGTTTTATTTCAACTAATCTTAACTACATTATTCTCTTAAAATGAGGTTCGATGAACTGCTCTTGAGTAAATAGATAAATATTGTCTTAAATATATTTTTCTTTCAAGTTACAGTAAAAAAAAAAAAAAAAAAGGGCACTGTCTCTCAGCTTCAGGAGAAGCTGAAAAAAAGGTTGAATAATGAAGAATTAGCACTGAACTAAATGTCAGCTTGTAGTAAATCTTATAGCAGCCACAGACTACCAGAACACTGACTGACATTTTTCATTCCCACCTTCAGCATCTAACATGTCACCTCTCAAACAAGAAGCCTTCCCCTCTGCGTCACTCACCGTTTCTGTGTCACTCCGTCTCTCCGTTCATGCTGATGAGTCTCCCTCCACCTGATCCTCAGGTGTCAGACACAAGCGTTCCTCCTCACTCAGCATCCTGACAGCCGACAGACAGCCGAGGCCGAGGGCAGGTGGCTGACACAGCTGATGCTTCTCTTCGTTTATCTCCATCATTCCTTCTTTTCCTTTCTAATGAGAGCACGAGCACCCTTAGAATTTGCTTCTTCTGAGCTTATTTAACATTTGATCCTTGTTAACGTCTCTCGTGAATGTCACAACAATGTGATTAATGGCTTAATTTGAAGAGAACACTCGTGCCATTAAAATGACAGACAGGTAGACTATTATCGCGGCTTACTCCATATGCGTCAGACACGGTGACTTGTTTACTTTGTAAAACATGTTGTCAGATGCACATTATCACACAGTTGTGCGAGAAAGTGTGCGAGTTGTCTGAATCCACTCTGATAATGATCCCTTTAAATAAAGAATGGGATTAAAATGAACTTTTTAGCCAGTATTACTTCCCTCTACAAAATGAGGTGGAGGAAAAGCTGGAGAGGTGAAGGTTTGCACTAGAAAGAAGAGGAATGAAGATTAGTCAGAGTAAAACAGAGTACATGTGTGTGAATGAGAGGGATCCAAATGGAAAAGTGAGGTTACAGGGAGAAGAGATAAAGAAGGTGGAAGATTTTAAGTACTTAGGATCAACAGTTCAGAGCAATGGAGAGTGTGGAAAAGAGGTGAAGAACCATGTTCAGCCAGGCTGGAACGGGTGGAGAAAAGTATCAGGTATGATGTGTGACAGATGAGTTTCAGCTAGAATGAAAGGGAACGTGTACAAAACCGAGTTGAGACCGGCCATGCTGTTTGGTCTAGAGACAGTAGCACTGAGGAAAAGACAGGAAACAGAGATGGAGGTAGAAGAGATGAAGATGCTGAGGATCTCTCTGGAAGTGACCAGGATAGACAGGATTAGAAATGAGTACATCGGGAGAACAGCACATGTTAGCGATTTTGGGGATAAAGTCGGAGAGGCCAGACCAAGATGGTTTGGACATGTACAGAGAAGAGAGAGAGAGTACATTGGAAGAAGGATGCTGGATTTGGAACCACCAGGAAAGAGGACTAGAGGAAGACCAAAGAGGAGGTTCATGGATACAGTGAAGGAAGACATGAAGATAGTTGGTGTGACCGAAGAAGATACAGCAGATAGGGTTAGATGAAAGAAACTGACTTGCTGTGGCGACCCCTGAAGGGAAATGCAGAAAGAAAAAGAAGAAGACTTCCCTCTACGAAAAAAGCAAATCAAGGCCAGCAGCAATTTGGTTGAGTCAATTGTTTTGGAATATGTTTTTTTAAAAAAAAAAAAAAGAAAAAATGGTTTCAAAGTCTGTCATTGAGTGTCGTACAGATTTTTTTGCAATCTCACTCAGCCATGGAGTGAGGAGCTCTGCCATCCAGGAAGAGCTCGGAGTAGAGCCGTTGTTCCTCTGGGTCGAGAGAAGCTAAATGGGGTGGTTCGGGCATCTGGTTGAGATGCCTCTCGAACGGCTCACTGGTGAGGTGTTTCGGGCACATCCCACCGTGAAGAGACCCAGAGGCAGACCCAGACCCGCTGGAGAGACTACGTCTCACAGCTGGTCAGGAACTGAGCTGGACAATGAAGCCAGGGTGAGGTTGTTGCCATCTTGGAGCTTAGTTTGACTTGAAAAATATTTTAAAAACTGTTTAGGAACTATCTGTTTTTTGTAGTTTTCGTATTTTTTTATAGTTATTCACAGCAAATGAAAATTATTCTACGTGGAGGGGGAGGGGGGGGGGCTAGTCTTGGTCCCAATGATCACTTTGGTGAATAAATTCCAATGATGATGCAGCAGCAACACGGTGACAAGATACAGAATTACTAGAGTTTTTGAAAAAATCCTAATAGAATGATTTGGTGACAACATCTGCCTCAATAATTGACTAACCTTTAACTACAGTTAGTAAAATTAAGTAGGGAGTAATGTTGGAAAACTCAAATAAAACAAATAAAAACTCTTCTTCTGGTCTTGTCTCCTTCTTCTTCTTCCAGCATTTGCCTTCAGGGGTCGCCACAGCAAGTCAGTTTCTTCCATCTAACCCTATCTGCTGCATCCTCCTCGGTCACACCAACTATCTTCATGACTTCCTTCACTGTGTCTATGAACCTTCTCTTTGGTCTTCCTGTAGGTCTCTTTTAGGGTGGTTCCAAACCCAACATCCTTCTTCCGATGTACTCCTTCTCTCTCCTCTGCACATGTCCAAACCACCTCAGTCAGGCCTCTCTGACTTTATCTCCAAAACCTCTAACACATGCTATTCCTCTTATCCTGTCCATCCTGGTCACTCCCACAGACATCCTCAGCATCTTCATCTCTGCTACCTCCATCTCTGTTTCCTTTCTTTTCCTCAGTGCCACTGTCTCTAGACCAAACAGCATGGCTGGTCTCACCACGGTTTTGTACACTTTCCCTTTCATTTTAGCTGAAACTCTTCTGTCACACATCACACCTGATACTTTTCTCTACCCATTCCAGCCTGGCTGCACACACTTCTTAACCTCTTTTCCACACTCTCCATTGCTCTGAACTGTTGATCCTAAGTACTTAAAATCTTCCAGCTTCTTTATCTCTTCTATCTGTGACCTCATTTCTTCTGATCTTGTCTATACATGTTTTATCATTTGTGCAAAGACAACCTCTATCTGCATGCGCTGGTCTAAAGATCTGTTTATTCAGCTCTAGTGAAGCAGTTTAGCCCTGAAGAGCATTGTTTTAGAATGTCAAATTACCCCAAAGCCATGTTGTACTGCCCACTAACAACATATAATTGAGCTTCTGGCAGGTTCGCCTTTTCGCTCTAATGTCGAAATCAGACTCCTCTATTAAGTCTCCGAGGTCACTGTGGTTTACTTTGAATGTGTGTCAGTAAGGTGAAGCCAACTCTAATTTGTGTCTCACATGGGCTTCTTCTGACTCAAGTAGAACAGCACTGCAGTGATTTTTCTTTCACACTCTTCAATAAAACAAATCAAAATTTAAACAAGGGGCAAAAATACCTCTACTTTCATCTTCAGCATCAGAAAAGAAAGAGAAATATGTCTGAAAAAACATTGCTTTTTTTGACGGTTTTACATGAGATTGTTTCTCAAGAAACAAGATGTTTGAAAATGTTATTTGTAAGATAAAAATATATATTACAGGAGAGGAACATGCTAGGGCGCAGCGTGCAGGAGATTCAGCATTTTCTTTTCGGTACCATCTGCATTTGTTGTGCAGCTGCTGCTAGTTATCCACAGTTACCCTTCCACCTACACCAGCGAGGGCAACAAAAGCCAATTTATGGTTAGTTTGTACAATACATCCAGGGTAATTTAATTCATTGCCAAGAGCCTGTGAAAAAGTTTAATGGAGGTATAGAACGAAAAGAATTAGCGATACCAAAAGGAGATTAGAGGCATTAGGATCTGTGGGGCTCGGCCGCGGTGCTTAATGACTCCTCTGGCCTGAACAAATCAGTTTTACTAAGCAAGGCTGCTCTCAGCAGAATTATAGCCACTGTTAGCTTCTCTTATTGCCTGGCCCCATTAACTGAGCCCTACCTGAGGAGGGACCGCTGGAATAACACCATCAATTCAGACCAGACTAACAAGTTGGTCCCTGGAAAAAGTTCTCATGCAATAAAGTAATTGCCCTTGTGGTTGTGGTAGGATGTTTTTTCTCCCCCATAATTGAGGAAGGTGTTACATCATTGCTCTGTGGATGGTGTCAGCTGGGCTGACCACCAATTAGGTTCAGACTGAAATATCGACTCAAGTGTGGGCTGGAATGCCATGAAACTTGGGAGATGTTCATAATCCTTGTATGGGATCAATCCTTCTGGGCAAACTCGGTGAACTGCTCACACAAGCATTTCAGATATGCTCATAAAGATAAGAGTTGTCATAGTTGTTTTCCTCACTCTAATGTTAGAAGGATCTGCTTTTACAGTTCAGGGGCCTCGTTTTAAAAAAAAATTGCATAGCTCTTTAGTTCAGCAAGCCATTTTGATCCGCTGATGCATGTTTCTTAGGCCACACAAACTCAGAATTTATTAAAAAAAACTTCATAACCTTCTTTACGTAATGTTAGTCACACCTCCAACAAAGTCATCTGGAAGTCCATCCCGCCCCAACCACACCTCTAGCACTCCATAAATGGAGTTGTAGGAGTTATGCAAATGACATGATGTGTTTGTAACAGTCTTCAAATGAGCCACTGGCCATAGCGATGCCGACAAGCAAAAGAGAATAGGAGGCTGTCACCACAGCAACTTTGTGAGTGACACGTTGATTTGTCTGTTAAATAAAAAAGAAATTGTTCGAACTTTAAGTGGTAACAAAAATAAAGTAGCTATGCACCAAAAATCTTTGTCAACCACAAGAGGCAGTCCAAGTAATTTCCAGTTCTATGTGTTTATGATATTATTAATAATAAAGGATGCTGGGTTTGGAACCACCAGGAAAGAGGCCTAGAGACAGACCAAAGAGGAGGTTCATGAATACCGTGAAGGAAGACATGAAGATAGTTGGTGTGACCAAAGAGGATACAGCAGATAGGATTAGATGGAAGAAAATGACTTACTATGGCGACCCCTGAAGGGAAATGCCTAAAGAAAAAGAGGAATTTTTTTGTGTAGGATTTGAAATATAGTAGGAGCATGGTTTCAAAATGAGTTCAAATGTGGTGATTGACAATCTTAATTAGAATCAGAATATACTTTAATGATCCCACACATGGGAAATTTGTGTGTCACAGCAACAACTTTCTATCTGCTAAGTGAGTCGCTGCAGAGCCCGATCACGTACGGGAAGAAAGACCTCCGGTAATGAGATGTTCTCGAGCGGAGCTGTCTGAGCCTCTTGGAGAAGGAACTCCGCTGTTCGTCCAGGAGTGGGTAGAGAGGATGGTCATGATTGTCCATGACGGACAAAAGTCTGTTCAGTGACCTCCTCTCCACCACTGCCTCAAGTGAGTCCTGTTTAGTGCCAATGACAGAGTCAGCCATTCTGAATACCGTAATTTCGCTGCCATAAGGCGCATATAAAAGTCTTAGATTTTCTTCAAAATGAGTGGTGCGCCCATTCATGCAGTGCGCCTTGTGTGTGAGAAAAGGCGGACCTAAAAGAAAATGCGGTGCCCGTGAGGCGAGGCGGACCTGAAAGAAAAGACATGAGAATGTTAAAGAGTGAAGTGTGAGCGGCGTGGGAGCGATGGATGACCGAAGGAGACCACAGTTTCACGAAGGGGGGAAGGCAGCGCCGGGCGAGTTACGCTACAGTTTGCCAATGGATTGTAGATGCTTGGACTAACGTGTCTGCTGGTACTGTTATCCGAGCTTTCACAAAAGCTGGTATCCTTTCTGAGGAGCCGCACAGTACAGACAGTTACTTTGACAGCGAGGAGCGAAGTGGACCTGCTCTGTTGGATTTTGCGCAGCGGTTCAATTCCAAAACAGAGGATGACGGATTTGAATAAAGACTATTACCGGTAATGTGCTTGTTTATACTACTTAAATAAAGCACAACCAAACTCAGTTTTGCTCCCGATCTATTTTTTAATACGCACATTTGCATGCTTGCGTGTGTGTTGTTGTAAGGAGGTGTGTGACTGAGACTGCGCCTTTTCGTACGGTGCGCCTTATGTGTGTGTTGAATACAGCAATGGCGCACATAACTGAGGCTGCGCCTTTTCGTACGGTGCGCCTAATGGCCGTGAAATTACGGTAGTTTATTCAGTCTGTTGGCATCACTGGCTGCGATGCTGGTCCCCTAGCAGATGACAGAGAAGAACAAGGAGCTGGCCACAGCAGTACTGTGAACAAGAAATTAACCAAAATTTCCATGTTGTATTCTATTTTTCTATAAATGACAGGCACTTGTGTGTGTTTTCTGCAATTGTTTCTGCACTTCTACAAATGCTTTATTTCACTGTCCACAGGTCACTTCGGGTTCTGTCCACAGGTGTCGTCTTTTCCCAATGTACGGCAGATCCTGACTAGGCTTAAAGTTAAGCAATGTTCAACACACTCCACCACCTTACAAATTATTAGCTCCCTACAGGTCAGATCAATTACTCAATTTGCATGGAAGTCGTCAAACGCTCGGCGTGAGCACGTTTTATAAATCAGGTCCCAGGTTTTAAAAACGATGAAAACATGGAAGAATTAACAGTCATGACTAAACACAGTTCTCCAGTTTCAAAATTCATGCAGAATTGATGCTGTATACGGTATAAAAATCAAATCCAAAAGACAAAAGTTAATCCCCAAGTTCTTTGATTTAGAATGAATTTTCCCATAAAAGCACTCCAAGGTATTTGATTTACACATTCAAGTCAAGCCAGATTGGTATTGGCATTTCACTCTTGTCTTGTTCTGTGTTTCAGAAGCCTGAAAGATCTGACAGGTGTGGTTTTCTCCCATAAAGCTGCACAGGGACACATGCAAAAAAGCAAAGCACTGCTGAGCACAGACGATGCAGAGGAGGGAGCAGGGAGATGTGTTGAGAGAGAGGGGCAAAGGGGAGGAGGAGAGGCAGAGGGGAAGGGCTCGTATTGATCATCCGCCAGGTGTGATGGATAGCGCAATAAGTGGCAGCGGCCAGCGGAGGAGAGAAGAGAGTGATTTCTGCTTTTCAAAGTCCTGATGAATGAGAGCGTCAAAGGGGAGGCCGGCGTCCAGAGGCCAGCACATGATGGACTGCTGTGTCAGACAGAGAGAAATTGAAGGAGAGAAAAGAGGTGAGAGGAATGGAAGGAAGACAAGAGCTTTTTACAGAGGGCAGACTAGGAGGAAGAGGGTGAACTGGAGGAATGAGAAGGGAGGTGTGTGAGATGGAGGGGCAAGCTTTTAAGAAGAGGCTCAATAAAGAGCAGAGAGAAAGAAGACGACTGTGAGACAGAGATAGTGAGAAAGATGAGAGCAGGAGGCGACAGCAGAGTGAGTTCATCTTTATTAATGGCCAAAGAGCAGAGAGGGAGTTATTAAAAAGGAAAAAGATGAATGAAAGAATGAGTGTGAACGAGGGGAGGGGTGACGAAGGGAGATGTGATATATGCTCCCTCCTGGCTTTCGAAAATCCAATAATAACACTGAGGAATGGTCCAGCTGGTGGACTGAAGGGAGGAGAATGGAAGGAAGAGATGGAGGGAACATTTTTAATAAAGACCAGAAAGGGGCAGCAAAGAGGCAACATGCAGGGAGAATATTGGATGCCATTAGAAAAGAATTATAATAAAACTAATAAGTTCAAATAAATTTTGAAATGTGGAAAAGACCTGATTCTCTCTGAAAAATCAAGGACGGTTCAGAAAGCTTTTGAAACCTTTCTTAGATTATGTAAAAGCAGTTTTCTAATCAAAGCAGGTAGCACATACCCCACCCCTTGTTCTATATACAGTATACTGTATATAATTTTTATACCGTGCAAACATATGATGTTTTGTACATTTTTGTTGATGATATTGTTAAAACAAAAAACCTCACTAAATAAAAACTATGAAAGTATTAACATTTTAAATCGTCAAAGGAACCTAGATAATGTACTTGAAAGCACAAATTGAGCTAAAAACAGATTTTAAGTGGGTCATGCCATCATAAAAAGATTTTTATATTGTAAATGAACACGCTATATTGCTTAAAATATGTAAAACATATATAAATATAAATGTACATACTGTATATATGTATATATATGTATATATATATATAGGATATATATATACACTGTATATACTGTGTATATATATATATATATATATATATATATATACTGTATATACTGTATATATATAAGAACTGGCTAGTGTAGTAGTTAAAATAACTATTGAAACTAAATTTTAGGGGGGGGGACAACATTACATTGTGTCAAGTTTAATTTTATCAATCCAAATTTTTAAAAATAAATTTTGAATTGACAAAATTATTGAAATGATTTAAAATATTTTCAGTATTTAAGTTTTGAATAAAAAAAAATAAGTAACGCCAGACTGAGATGGTTTGGACATGTACAGAGGAGAGAGAGAGTAAATCGGTGGAAGGATGCTGGGTTTGGAACCACCAGGAAAGAGGACTAGAGTAAGACCAAAGAGGAGGTTCATGGATACAGTGAAGGAAGACATGAAGATAGTTGGTGTGACTGAAGAGGATACAGCAGATAGGGTTAGATGGAAGAAACTGACTTGCTGTGGCGACCCCTGAACGGAAATGCCGAAAAAAGAAGAAGGACTGATGCAAAAAAATGGCTACTGAATGGCGCAGTGGTTAGCACAGCCCCACTGCAGACTGGTGACCTGTTTGGGCTGTACCCTGTCTCTTGCCTGAAATGAACCAGGTTAGAATCCAGCACCCCCTGGAACCGTTTTGGGGATAAGCGGTTCACAAGATGAAACAAAACTTCAGAATTTCTTTCGAGAAGGACAGATTCTAAGAACCCAGTTTTATTCAAAGAGCCGCCTTAGAAAAACCTGGTTTACAAACTTTTCATTTTAAATGATTTCTCCAGTTATTCAACTTGTCATAATATTAAAGTGAGGAATCTTTCTCGTATGGCTTCTTGTGTAATGGTTAAACAGCCAAATCATTATTCTAGTTCACTGTAAATTCTTCATTTGCACTCAATAAATTTGTTCATCTGATCTGCAAGTTTGGCTAGCGTGTTTTTTCAAAACAACTCATTACTGAATGAAATAACCAACTGTAACTCCTAAATAAATCTCAAATCTCCACACAGAACCATAAAATTCTGCATAGTTTTGAGGGTAAACAGAGTTTTTTATATTGTACTCCAGCTATCTGAAAAGGCTGCCTTAATTTACTCTATTTAGCTGCAATATACAAACTGACAAGTTGTTTGACTGGTTTGTCTTTTTACTACCAGTGTTCTCATTGTAGATTTCTTTACACAGCTGCAAAGTACAAACAGAACTTCATCCGAGCTTCAAACATGATGATAGCGCAGTCCATAAAAGAGTGTACAAAAGACTCCTGCTTTGTTTTGAGATGTGCTTATTCTATTTCCTATTAGATCCAGAGAAAGAGTTGAGGTCAGCGTTGTAAAAGATGATTAAATAAGAGTGTTTTCTGAAAGGGTTATTCCTGACGTATAGGATTTGCTTAGCCTTTATGAATGGCATGACTGTTGTGAAAATTAGTGTTATTACCCTCTTAGAACTTTGCACTGAACTTTTGAACTTTTCTACTAGCTACCGTGCAAGCTACTTTCCACGACTTCAAAAAAACTATCCATCCATTTTTTTCTTATCTGGGGTCATTTTACAAAGACAGCTGGTTAGCCCTGACTTTCTTTTTCCCCAATCACCATAGTTTGAACTGCTGAAGATAGAAGCGACCCACAGTTTCATCCACATGGACAAAAAACTCATCAGACAGGAATCAAGTTGGCACACGTCTCCCAAAGGTTGAAACCCTTCACAAGAACAGAAATTCCAGGGATTTGAATGAACGTCAAGGTGATATAAGTCAATTTTTGTCATGGGCAAACTATGGCCCGCGGGCCACTTTGAAGAAAATGGTCCACATAGATTCTAACAAAAACATGTGGCATATCTGCAGCCCTCTCTTTTAACCTCTTCTCGGTTCGTTCTGTAGGGCAGCAGTGTCAAGTTCAAATCTTTGTTGGCCTGAAAGTTTTTCATGTGATCCTGCTTGAAAAAAAAATCTGACTCAACAAAAGGATTCCGTTCTGTTCCGTCATTTTCCGCTTTTTCCAGGGCCGGGTTGCGGGAGCAACAGCCTCAAACAGGTAGCCCAGGCCTCTCTCTCCCCGGCTGCATCCACCAGCTCACTTGGAAGGATCCCAAGTCATTCCCCGGCCAGCTGTGAGACATAGTCTCTCCAGTGCGTCCGGGGTCTGCCCCTTGGTCTCCTCCCAGTGAGACGTGCACGAAACATCTCGCCCGCGAGGCGCTCGGGGGGCATCCTGACCAGATGCCCGAACCACCCCATCTGGCTCCTCTCGACCTGGAGGAAGAGCAGTTAAATGATTCAATGTGCAAAATTTTATTGATTGATAATTTTA
This sequence comes from Neostethus bicornis, assembly GCA_902685375.1. Lineage (NCBI taxonomy): Eukaryota > Metazoa > Chordata > Actinopteri > Atheriniformes > Phallostethidae > Neostethus > Neostethus bicornis. The sequence goes on from LR738564.1 coordinate 14,144,005, forward strand.
TTTCACTGAGGTTTAGGGCTGCACAATATTGTTATTGAATCGATATTGCAATATTACCCCCAGATTAGCTAATCCCAATAATCTGCCATTTCCTTTTTATTTTTAGTTAGGTTTTACAAGTTTATTTTCTCTATGTGTGCTCTCTATAGAGCCAAATGATTGGGCAGGGCATTCTCAGCAGGCCAATCAGTTTTGTTGTTGCAGGGCTACAGGATGCGGCCGGGTGACCCTACTATGAAATAGTTCTGTACAGCTTGTAAACACAACCATGTGGTTTTAAAGTATGCTAGACTTAGAAATATATATATATTGAATCGATATTGCAAATCAGAAAAATAGCAACAACATTTTTTTTTTAATATTGTGTTCGGTATGTCAAACCAGGAAAATAAAAACTTTCTGGACCTCGACCCACGAAGAGCTCCATTTAACTTCTCTGCGGTAAAAACCTTGAGGTGAGCAGGGACATAATGACAAATGGGAATACAAAGTTGTGCACAGTGGAAAAATGTGTTTGGAGTTCTGCTTGCTCAGAGACGACAGCTACAGTTATCAACTAACAAGTGGAGTAATAAAAGCTAAAAATAACTTTTGAGTGCTTTCGGGCACTGTTTCCATGATAAAACCCAAAATTATAAATGCGTTAGTTTGTCTTCTGTAGCCCACTAGAAATACTGGAGTCAGGCCAAACTCCTCTTACGGTATACAGTATATTCATATGCCTATAATCCGACTTCAGAACATTTCCCTGACATTTGGGGTGACTTCTGAATCACTGAACCACACCAGAGGGGGTCTGTCAAGAAAAGTATCTTCCAAGAAAAGCTAAACTTTTTTTTTTTTTTTTGAGCAGGTGCAATAACAAAGGGACAAAGTATTTCCACATTAAATGTACAAAATACAAAACTCAAAATTGAGTGGGGAGAAGAGAACTTGTTTCGTTCCACCCCATCTTCCTAGTAAACAAAAATTAAATGCATAACTTAATCATCCTGCTCGGTTAGAAGGAAAAGAAAAAAAAAAGTTATATACATAATATCTTCTGCGGGGGGTTGTTGCTATGTTGCTATGGCAATGTGTTTATTGACACATTGCCCCACATAAGAGTGTGTGTGTTTATATTTGTGGAGAAAGACAAGGAGGACACTGACGCCATTACAGAAACAATATTGGAATATAGCTTATAGCCAATTTATAACAAGGACATTTTTGAACCAGCAGCGCTAAATGTAAAAAAAGTGGGCTATTGACAAATTAGATAATTTTACTTTGGTGTTTGCTTTTTTATTCTAGGTTTTAAAAATATTTAACATTTAATCATTATCATTACTTTAAAAATTGAGTGGTATAAAAGTTGCAGGTAGATTTAGAATGCGGCGCTCCTAGTGTTAAAACTAAAACATTATCGTGGGGAATCTCTAGACTCAGAAACTAAAACTAAAAAAATGAGAGCAAAATACCGTTTTAAATTTTTTCAGCTATTTGAGTAGTTTGCATCAGCCTACCTCCACGAGTAGATTAGGTTTTTGGTGCTAATTACTTGCCAAGGTAAATGCGAAATTGGTGGTTAAGAAGCACCCCACAGTCTGACTGTTGTAATCTCTTCTGACTAACCTAAACAGCAGGGAGGTGTCTGAAGTGGCAGACAGTGGAACAAGTACATGAGCTGAAAGATTTAAACAGTCAGCTGAACAAGGGATGAGAGGTGAGGGGAGAAAAGGAGAATGAAAAAAGAGGAGGAGCTGAAGCCGGACAAGCTCATTAAATGGAAGGCAGTGCTGTGACAAATCATTCTTGGAGCTGGTAGCATTGATCTCTCTGCCCACAACGAGGGTGTCTGGGCAGGCAGATGCATGATGTGAGTGTCTGTAGGACTGAGAAATACCCATGTGCCACATTTCTAACAGTGAAGCCGGAGCAGTCTGGCAAGCCACAACTGCTGTGTTATCTGATTATGTCGGAACGTGGCATGATTAGGGCCAAAAAGTAAAGCCAGCAGTACATCAGGTAAAAAGGAATGGTGAAAGTACCTTTCCTTGAGGAGCTCCAGTGTTGGTCAAAACAGTTTTTGACACTGTCTTCCCCAGCCTTCCATACTAAGCCCTCTGTCAAATGATTGTGGATCCATGAAGTAAAAGCAGAGACAATGCCCCGCAGTTTTCATTGGATGCCCATCTTACCCTCTTTGCTTGGCAAGCTTAAAAATCAAGATGTTTTAACTAAAGCAACTGGTAAGAAATCTGGTAAGCCTGTTTAAACAAGGCAAAAAATGTACCATTCTTGATTTCAATTTACTCAATGTTACTTGAAACAATGATTTGAAATGTATCAATAAACATTTGATGAACCAAAATCTTGCATGTTTAAAATGATCGAGAAAATCTTTTTCGTTTTTTTTTTTTTTAAAGAAATGTAGTCTTTCTATTTTCAACAATACTGTGGTAATACTCTCAAATTTGAGTAGTAATCACACTTGAATGTGCCATCCCCCACATTCAAGTGGGGATGGCAGAAACATAGGTTGCAATGCGTACGGCCAATCCCCGATGCTCGAAGAAAGACAGATAAAATACATGTTACACATTCATTTTGTTTTGAAGCGGAATCGAAATAACCTAGCCAACTAGATGAATTCTGATGATATTTGTGAACTCAAAAACTCTTTGAGAATTCATTTGGAAGTTTTCCAAAGGATTAGTTGGCAGGGTGGGGGCCGGAGAGACATTCGATCTCGCTGCTCATCCAATCTCAAAACATCTTTCAAACACACTCAAATGCATTTTGGATAAGAAGAATTTCTGTTAGGCAGAAACAAGTTTACCATAAACCCAAAAGGTTCAAGGTGTTAGTCAACATTCGACCTTCTCTCAAATGGTTCGAGTAGTGGGGGTTCTGGATGGATACCATAGGAGAACTCAATTCATTCTCACTTCTCACTGGACCCACTGCCAGTCGAATACCATTATGTCATTTAGAGGAACAATATCAAAATACATGTGTACATGAGTACACACGAGTACATGTGTGTGAATGAGAGGGATCTAAATGGAAAAGTGAGGTTACAGGGAGAAGAGATAAAGAAGGTGGAAGATTTTAAGTACTTATGATCAACAGTCCAGAGCAATGGAGAGTGTGAAAAAGAGGTGAAGAAACGTGTTCAAGCAGGCTGGAACGGGTAGAGAAAAGTATCAGGTGTGACATGTGACAAGAGTTTCAGCTAGAATGAAAAGGAAAAGTAAACAAAACCGTGGTGAGACCGGCCATGCTGTTTTTGGTCTAGAGACAGTGGTACTGAGGAAAAGACAGGAAACATAGATGGAGGTAGCAGAGATGAAGATGCTGAGGATCTCTCTGGGAGTGACCAGGATGGATCAGAAATAAGTATATCAGAGGAACAGCACATGTCAGAGGTTTTGGAGATAAAGTCTGAGAGGCCAGACTGAGATGGTTTGGACATGTACAGAGAAGAGAGACCGAGTACATCGGCAGAAGGATGCTGGGTTTGGAACCACCAGGAATGAGGCCTAGAGGAAAACCAAAGAGGAGGTTCATGGATACAGTGAAGGAAGACATGAAGATAGCTGGTGTGACTGAAGAGGATACAGCAGATAGGATTAGATGTAAGAAACTGACTTGCTGTGGCGACCCCTGAAGAGAAATGCCGAAAGGAGAAGAAGAAGAACAAGAAGAAGAGGAATAATATCAAAATATTTTGTGCACTGTTTTTGTGTGCAGTTCAAGACATATCCGTACAGTATGTTCTGGAAATAACACATACAAAACTGGAAGACAAGAATTTATTCTTGGTGACAACAAATGCATTTTCCATGATTTATGTTTTAGCATGAAATATTAAGAAAATCCGAGACAGCAGCATGTGCAAAGCTAAATAAAAACAATTTGCAAAAGGCCATCATAATGGAATGGAAAAAGAGAGAAGAAGAGGTAAAGTAACAAAAAAATGAGTTGGTTTGTTGCAATTTTGCCAGCCACGTAGGACTATCATTACCATACATCAGGACAATGAATGAGGCTCTCACCAAGCGGTAATAAGAATTTGATAAATCATGAGCCAAGAATTAACTAGATGTCAAAACAATGAGAGCACCCTGATATATGTAGAGAGGAGGATAGCATCGATTAGTCAAAGCAGAGAAAACAAGGAAGGTAGAAGAGAGTCCACACAGGGTCAGTTGAGGTTTTGATGAAAGAGGGGGTGCAAGTAGGCTTATCTTACACGGAAGAAAAGTCAAGAATTAGAGGATTGAGAAAGAGTTGGGGGAATACAGGCTAATATTTTAAAACAGTATTTGCAAAAGTAGAAGAGTAAATCAAAACCAAATGTAAATGAGGTAAGGACACCCGAGTTCCTATCACAGTAAACTATAACTGTGAATCTACAACTATAATATGGATTATAAAATACCTACCGTTGAATTCTATGTCACCCTTTATTCAGACACTAGAAATAAGTAATGATCAAACAGAATTCAAATAATTCAATTTCAGATTTATTGATTGTATAAATAAAGGAAAATATACGACACATTTTAACAAAAGGCACCTTTAAACAACTGACAATCTTTTGGGCTCACACAAAAGCCCCGTTGCAGGCCCGAGTGATGCTTGGGAGCGGGGAAGCCTAAACTTAGCGGCTGTTTCACTCAGTGAGCAAAATAAAACTATTCAATGTAAGATCATTTTTAAAGTCATTCACAATCTGGCAGAAACCACTCCCTCGGCATGTCCTGAATGGTGGTGAATTCACAATCAAGGGCAGTGATTCCAGGTAACGTCGGAGTCTGTGCTTTCTCACTCCGTCTTCCGTGCACAAGAGCACTTTAACAGTCAGTTCCTCAAGGCCTTGCAGCCTCTCTACTTTCTGGGTAGGGATGTGGAGGTGGTGGATGAGTACAGATACCTGTGAGTGACCATCGACAGCGGACTGAGCTGGAGGAGCAATGGTACTGCTGTGAACAAGACCTGCAGTCAACAAAACCTGGCAATATCAAAGTGCATACAGTTGAGAAAAGTTTTTCTTATGATAAATTGTATTGCAGTGTATTATGTTACCACATTACCACCTGAAAGGCATTACCAGACATTAATCAGACATTACCACCTGAAAAGGAACACGACCTACTGCCCTACCATCAACCTGGACAAGCTGTGGACTCTGGTGAGCAAACAGACCAGGATAGACTACGACTAGAAGCCTGATGAACCTGCTCCTGTCATCGATGCTGAGAGCGTTGGGTATACAAAGTTATGGGCAAAAGGCAAACTGCCCAAACAGCCTGTGATCGTGAAGGCAAAGTTCTTCAGCTGGCAGGCCAAGGAGAAGATAAAGGCAGTGGGCAGAGCCTGTGTACCTTTGGCAGAACTTCTCCTGAAGTTATGGACAAAATAAATTGTATAAAAAAATTATAATTGTAAATTGTGTTTTGTAAATAGTTGGAAACAAAGACACTGCATTTAATTTTGTTTCACAATGAAGAAAAGGGGTGGGGCTTAACAAGTTTTTTTTGTAAACTTTTTCATATTCCTTTTTCAGACAAATAAGGAGAGATTTACCAAAAAAAAGTGTGAGATGAGGGTTTTTACTCTGAACCAACTAGAAATAATCAGAGGACTTATGCAAACCAAAAATTAGAGTCATAAAACCCCAATCAATGCAGAATAAATAAACAGTAACAAGCTACAAGGTAGCTGGAAAGACTCTTCAAGATGGAAATGACCAGCTCGGACAGCTGCATTGTTTTCAAAGTTGGAAAGAGCCATCAAGGACATTTTAATGTTGGAAGGAAAAAAAATGCCAAACTATTACTTTTAATCATTTAAAACAAAACTCTGGTCTTCCAGTGTTGGAAATACCAGTTAAAGTTATTTTTTCTGACCTCACCAAATCAGTGTCGTCCAATAAAAAAACCACCACACAACCTATTTAGCATGAATGCCAACATCCATTTTACAACTTTGACAAGTTTTTTATTACCCTTAAATTTTATTGTCTATCCCGGTTGTGTCTCTCTTCCTCTCATTCTCCTGACTCCTCCACTATGAGGGTGAGGGATGTGACAAGAGGATGTTTATTTAATGAGACCAGTCTGGAAGGGGTAATGAAATCTACCCTAACACCATTAACAACCAAGCTTATCAGCTCTTGGGACACACGTCAGCATGCTCTAGCCTTTTGTTCTCTGGCTAGAGGCTGCTACAGACCCAAGGACAGATTAAAGATCCTTCGAGCTCTGTTGACACCCATGTTACGAAATTAAACACTGGTCACCAATCTGTGCCCTGGAGAACCTCGATCATTTTTCACTATGCTCTTTAGTAAATGAAATGGAAGACATGAAGGAAGCAAGATAGCCAGACAGGTGTCTGACAGGCGCATGTAAGGTATCTGTGGTGTTGTGGGTGGTAGTTGGTTTGTTACCTGACCACATAGACACAGCCTGTCTTCTATGTGTCAGGGTAATTGATGGACAAATGGATGGACAACTCTTTGTCTAACACACAAGCACTAAAGCCAAAAGCCTGCACATTTAAAGGAGGGAAAAGCATGTATGGTAATATAAAAAGGAACAATTAAGACCTTTATATCCTCACTCTCTGTTACTTGTCCATGTCTGCACATAAGTGCCATTCTGGTGCCGTTTATCCTCCCTTGAATCACACAATATTCTCTGAAAGGCTCATTTTCTGAGCATTACATTAGAGCAAAGCTGCTGATGGCCACACAAAAGCCATGTAAATGAGCTGTGAGAGAGGAACATCACTCATCATGCCAGATGCGCTCTCCCATTATTATTTATGGCCATAATTGGCCCATGTTTCCTCAGGCAACGTCTGCACACTGATAGATCTGATGATGACTCTGCTCAGCCCAGCCATCAGAAAGCAGTCTGGAAAAGAGAGGAAGAGAAAGTTTGCATGTGAAGAGGGGGATGCGTGTATCATTAAAGAAGAAAGGCTGTGTTAAATGATGCAGTGTGGCAGCTGAGTTGCACAAAAAGCAATTCATCAAAACGCTGATGGAAATAATAAGTGCCGTGCTTTGCTGACACAAACTGTTTCAATGAGTTCAACTCAAAGATTCACATGCAAAGGTTCAATTTAGCACAAATATTTGACCAATGCTTGTTTGCTCTAATCTTCATGGATATAGGCATTTGTCAAATCTGGCAAAGTGAAATTTAGAACATGAAGTGGAAGCTATCATTTTATGTCGTAATAATGGTGTTTTGTCTGTCACTAAAATAAATTGTGGTACTCTGTTTCTCAAAGTATGGTGGTATTTGTCAACATGAATATTAATTTTTATCATTTCTATCCAACCATCTGTGCAATGAATGTGAATGGATTCCAAAGTCTATTGGCAGGTTTGTGTTGAGCAAAATTATTGGTATGACCAATTGAGGGTCTACTTGCATCATTAGATCCTCAGCACAAAAAAGTTGCGATCATTTTTTTAAAAAAGGAGCAAAATAAGAAAAATAATAAGACATAGAAGATAAAAAACGTCGATTAAACAAAAAAAGACTACAGAGCTGCTGTAACAGGCGTCTGTCCGTTCACGGCGCCATCTTGGATAAGAATTTAGTGGTGTGTATTGCTGTGAAATGAGTGATACATTTGAATATGTCAAAATAACAATGACACTACAAATGGCCATCGAGATTAAAGTGTCGTGATTCCCTCGCCTACCGCCAGAGGGAGCTCTGGACCTTCTTCATCACCCTGATTAGGAACACCTAAGATTAATTTCTGATGCCACACACATGTGGACCCTGTTGCCTATTTACGGGCAATCACCCCAAACTTCCACGCCGGGTCATTGTCATCTTCACCATCATCCCTGACGTTGAGTTACATCCTGGGACACTGTTGTATTATCTAAACTATTTAACCTGAGTTAATCCTATGCCTTTACAGACTTAACTGACTTCTGTTATTAAATCCTGTTTTGTCCTGCATTTGGGTCCTCCTCCTTCCACATCACAACATAAAGTGCTTTGATATGTTGGTTAGAGATCTAACAGTCACTCTTGATTACAAAGCTGGAAGTGAAGCCATATCTTCAAAAAATATTACAAGTATTATTTCTGTTTGAGGAAGGGGTTGCCCTCCCAAGAGCCAATGTGATGAGAACGAGATGTCATATGTGCAAAAGGATCTTCCACATATTGCTACGCTTGCTGATCCAGTGTATAAAAATTGATTATTTGTCTTGTCTTTTTCTATTACTACTTCATCAAATTGCATTAAGAGTCCATTATGAAGCTTGGCAGGCAGTATGAACTGCCTGCCAATATAAAGGGATACTCTGAGAGTTTGTAAAAGGAGGGCTACCTAAATGTTCAGAAGTTTGCAGAAGTTCAAAAGCAGAATTTTTTAATAAAATCCTGTTGTATGGGCTGCAAGGTGGGGCAGTGTTCAGCACAGTGGCTTCACAGCAAGAAGATCAGGGTTCGAGTCCTGACGTGGGGGCAAGGCTTGGAACACTGGCCTTTCTGTGTGGAATTTGCACGTTCTCCCCTTGTACAGTATGTGTAGATTTTTTTCGGGTACTCCGGTCTCCAACCACCCTCCAAAAACATGTATGTCAGGTTAATTGGCCTCTACAAAATTGCCTCTAGGAATGAGTCTGTGTGTGTATGGTTTTAAGGCAATCCCCATTTACTACCTGTTGTTGAGGCATTCCAGAGGACTTAACTTCGGACCCTTTCTGCAGATACCTTTGGAATGTCCTCCCAGATGAGTTGGAAGATGTGATGCCTTCACTGCTGTGCCTATGACTAGCCCTCGAATGAGCTCAATTTATTTAAATGTTTCTTTTGAGTACGTTAGAAAATATGCTGGCTCATTTGCACTTTAAAAGCCAAAATAGCAAATTACTGTTCAAATGCCTTATTTGTGATCTTCTATAAGTTTATCAGGAGAAAATCAAGAGAAACTTTTACCAGTTTCATGTCTTGCAGAAAATGTGAGATTTAAGTAGAATCCCAAATTTTTCTGCTTTAAAACGCAACTTAAATGTTCTTATAATGTCAAAAATATGTAGAACATACAATCCACTAGGTGGGGTAGTTTTGAGGAGAGATGGACAGCAGCTCGCAACAAAAAAGCAGAGAAGAAGAGTGGGTTGCTATGGTTACAGTAAACAACTTATTGCAAGACATCCTTGCCTGTCTCTAAATAAAAGACAAGATTTTATAATAATAAACATAAATAAACATGCCTTAATTCATTTTTTACACAAACACCATGTGATCAACCAAAATAATCTTTTCGAGATACCGGTAGATCATGATCACCGTATGAGGTGAAATAGGATCATTTCCCACGGCACATCAGACGATTTCTCACGGTACACTAGTGTGCCGCAGACCATTGGTTGGAAAACAGTGTTCTATAGAACATCTCTATTGGACTTTGCATTTCTATTGAATGGTCAATAGAATTTCTATGAAGTCCTATAGGAATTCTGTAGGACATAATTCTGCAGGGTCAAGCCCTGCTATGCATCGTTGGTTTGAATTATTTCTGTTTCAAATATCTGCAGCGTCTAAAACAGTGGCCCTTCAAACACTGAGATTCAACTTTTTTTTTTTAGTTGAACAGAGCACAGCGTAAACAGTCAAAGTAAACAGAGGAGGGCTGTGTCAGCTGCTGAGAGGGGGAGATGTGACCTCAATCAGCATATTCATAGATCACAATCCACTGATTGAGAACAAAGGTGAAGAGTCAGTGCCAGGCAATATGGAGACCAAAAGAAGTTTTCTTTTTTTCAATCTATCGATCACAGCATGTTATGCCTTCGGTTAAAGTATATGTCAGAGTGAGACATCTGTCTCTTCTAGGATCCTTTATAGTTTGCTAAAGTAACAGCAGAGTGAGCGGTCTCGAAAATAGTAGATCTAGGATGAGTCTGGAGCAGAGAAGACGGAAGTAGACTGCGCTCAAACTCGTTAAAAACCTGGGAAAACTTTAGTCTTTGTAAGTATTTTTTGTGTTTATGTGCTTTGTTTACATGTTCAAGACTGTATTTCATTTGATAACGTGTGAATCGCGTCTTATGTAGTAAGCCGCTTAGGATGTGAGCACGCATGTTTCAAGCTAGCTAACATGTGTTTGATCAGGAAGACTCAACGTTCTGTACAGCTCGTAATGCACTTCTTTTGTTTGGTTTGTTTCAGTTACTACGTACATATGTATATGTAATCCTTTGAAGAAAAGAGTCTACATAAAACAAGAAAAGCAAGCCTTGTGTGGGAGTCTCTTTTGTCATTGGAAATAGTTCGCTGGCTGTCTAGCTTCACACAGTCACGTGTCGTGAGGGCAGCACAGTAAAAAGACTACTATACAGCGGGTTAAACAACACTGAGCTACACAGTCAACATGAGTCTACGCTCAGGTAAGAATTACTTGAGGGATTATGAGTCACAGTTCGAGCCAGAGGCAAACTCAGAGCAGCAAGCTGATGACCAGGCAGCCACCAATCACCCGGCTCCTGCAGACCAGCGGTCGCCAGAGAGGCAGCCGTCGGAGAGGCCGCAGCAGTCACCTCCGCGCAGCATCAGGTCCGGAGCCACCAGCAGACGGTCGCACACCACAGCAGCCTCAAGTGTGTCAGCCACAAAAGCATATGCCAAAGCCCAAGCAGCAAAGGCCCAGCTCCTTTTCGCAGAAAAAGAAGCTAGTCTGATGAGACAAAAAGCAGATTTGGATGCCAGTCTGATGAGACAAAAAGCAGATTTGGATGCCAGTCTCCATGTTTTGAAGTGTGAAAAGGAAATAGCAGCAGCTGAAGCAGAAGCTGCAGCCTATGAAGAATTAGAAAGTCAGAGCGGGGAGTCAGACCCAGAACTTCCTATTACAGGAGAAACGTTTAATGCAGTACAACGCACAAGTGATTATGTGGAACAACAATGTAAGCTAATGGCGCCACCTAGTGCTACACATGATAGCGCAAAATTTCAAATGCCAAGTCGATCAATAATCACAAAAGAAACTCATGTCCAGTCCCCAATGAAAAACGACGTTAAACATGAGTACATACCAGAAGCTGTTCCAACCAGCACATTCTCACTCAACCCCCAAGCTCACACCTTTCTGCCTACAAGTCACAATCAAGTAGAGCAAAACAGCGTACAAGATTTTGCAAAATATCTCATCCGCAAAGAAATAGTTAGCACTGGTTTACTCCAATATGATGACAGACCCGAAAACTATTGGGCATGGAAAGCCTCATTCATGAGTGTTACTAAAGACTTGAATCTGTCCCCTAGAGAAGAGCTAGACTTGCTCACAAAATGGTTAGGGCCAAAATCTTCAGAGCAAGCAAAAAGGCTTCGCGCAGTACACACCCTCAATCCCACTGCAGGTGTAAAAGTGGTATGGGAGCGTCTGGAGGAATGTTATGGCTGCTCAGAAGTCATTGAGGATGCACTGTTAAAAAAGTTGGAGGAGTTTCCAAGGCTGACAAACAAAGAGAGTGGTAAATTAAGGGAGCTTGGTGACATCTTGTTAGAGTTGCAGTGTGCTAAGTCTGATGGTACACTGCCAGGTCTTGCATATCTAGACACGGCTCGAGGGGTTAGACAAATAGTTGAAAAACTCCCCTTTAACATGCAGGAGAGGTGGACCACTGTAGGTACGCAGTATAAAGAAGTCAATAGAGTGTCATTTCCACCTTTTTCTGTCTTTGTGCAATTTGTACAGCAACAAGCAAAAATGAAAAATGATCCAAGTTTTTCCCCATCCAGCTGCAGCAACCACGTTACCACATGCACTGAAAAGTCCACTCCATATAATCGCAAAGCTACTGTTGCAGTACACAGAACGGAAATTGAGGAAAGAAAACAAAGAAGTTTCGAACAGGAGAAAATTGAAGAACCAGATCGTCAGTGTCCAATTCATAAGAAGCCACACCCTCTGAAAAAATGCAAGTTATTCAGAGACAAATCAATTGAAGAACGCCAGGCTTTTCTGAGAGAGCATCGCATATGCTACAGGTGTTGTGGGTCTGTGCAACATATAGCCAAAGATTGTAAGGTAGCAGTAAAGTGTGTTGAGTGTGACAGTCCAAAACACTTGTCAGCACTCCATCCGGGTCCCACACCTGTCCCAAAAGATGACACCTCAAAGAATGTAGATGCTAAGGAGGACTCAGAAAACCATCCTGCAGTAGTCTCCAAGTGCACAGAGGTATGTGGACAAAGTGACAGCCCACGCTCATGTTCAAAGATCTGTTTGATGAAAGCATATCCAGAAGGCCAAAAGGACAGAGCTATAAAAATGTATGCAGTGATTGACGAACAGAGCAATAGGTCCTTGGCTAGAACGGACTTTTTCAACCTGTTTGAAATAAAAAGTGCACCTGTGCCATACACGCTGAAAACATGCTTAGGAAAAGCTGAAACTGCAGGTAGGAGGGCAGAACATTTTGTAGTAGAGTCCATGGATGGAAAAACAAATGTCAAACTGCCTCCTTTAATCGAGTGTGATTCAGTGCCTGACGACAGATCTGAAATTCCCTCACCTGAGATTGCTAAGCACCATCCACACCTTCTCCCTATTGCGAGCAAAATCCAACCGGTCGATCACCATGCTCCTATTCTCCTTTTGCTGGGAAGGGACCTCCTCAGCGTTCATAAAGTAAGAGAACAGATCAATGGACCAAATAACGCACCATACGCCCAAAGGTTAGACTTGGGGTGGGTTGTGATAGGGGAAGTGTGCCTGGGCAAAACTCACAACACAACAGAAGTCAACGTGTACAGAACACACATGCTAGACAACGGACGGACTACTCATTTTGAACCATGTCCAAACGTCTTTACAGTGAAAGAGGACTATGTCAAGCAGCCCCAGCAAAGCACACCTTTAATCTCAAATAGTGTGGACATTAAAGACAACACACACAGGCTAGGTCAGTCTGTGTTTGAACGTACAGAGGCAGATGACAAGGTGGCACTGTCTATAGAGACAAAACCATTCACACGTAGGGGAGTACTGTCAACTGTCAATAGCCTGTATGATCCGTTGGGTTTTGCAGCTCCTATAATCGTGCAAGGCAAAGCGCTACTCAGAGAACTTTCAACTGAGGAGAGCGACTGGGACGCACCTCTTTCCCCAGAAAAAGAGGACGCATGGATCTCATGGAGAAACTCACTGAAAACTCTAGAAGATCTCCAAATCAAAAGGTGTTTTTGAGACCAGTCTCAGAGACTGGTATTTTGTTTTCAGAGTAAGATATTACCTATGTAAATTTTATGTTTCGATATGTGGTGATATAATATGTTTATATCAAGCGGGGAGTGTTATGCCTTCGGTTAAAGTATATGTCAGAGTGAGACATCTGTCTCTTCTAGGATCCTTTATAGTTTGCTAAAGTAACAGCAGAGTGAGCGGTCTCGAAAATAGTAGATCTAGGATGAGTCTGGAGCAGAGAAGACGGAAGTAGACTGCGCTCAAACTCGTTAAAAACCTGGGAAAACTTTAGTCTTTGTAAGTATTTTTTGTGTTTATGTGCTTTGTTTACATGTTCAAGACTGTATTTCATTTGATAACGTGTGAATCGCGTCTTATGTAGTAAGCCGCTTAGGATGTGAGCACGCATGTTTCAAGCTAGCTAACATGTGTTTGATCAGGAAGACTCAACGTTCTGTACAGCTCGTAATGCACTTCTTTTGTTTGGTTTGTTTCAGTTACTACGTACATATGTATATGTAATCCTTCGAAGAAAAGAGTCTACATAAAACAAGAAAAGCAAGCCTTGTGTGGGAGTCTCTTTTGTCATTGGAAATAGTTCGCTGGCTGTCTAGCTTCACACAGTCACGTGTCGTGAGGGCAGCACACAGCAGCTTGAGAAATTTTTGAGAAACAAATTGAACTTTTCAAGATTTTCAAAATTTGAATGATATTTTAAGTGTCTCGGGAATAAATTGAATTAAGTTGCAATAATTTCCTCCCACAAATTTATTCATCATTTGAGACTTATTTATACCTACCGATCTGCATTAATACGTGCTGATGTGATATCAGGATATCAGAACAAAACTCCGTTGACTGACTCCAGGATTGACCGATAGGTCCCTGAGGTCTTGACTAGGTAGTTTCCGATAAATGCTGATCTCTGTCAAGGTGAGTTTCATTTGTGTCCATGCAGTGGAAATGTTACGTTGTCACAGTGTGTCATCAGTCATCAAGGATGTGTTGACAAGTTCAGTCAGTCTGGATCTTCCTCTACCAGTTGGCAGGTAGATGGCTTGTTGGCAGCTCTGTTTCCACCTTGTCTTGGACACCAGATGTGTTGTGAGAATCAGGGAATAATGGCTCAGAAAATGCTGACCTTTCAAAGTGATGATAAAAGTTTCCTCAAGGTTTTTCCTTTTTATCTTTCCAGTGATGTGAAATACGCTCAGTGTAACAAGTTGTTGCGTGCAGATGGTTATGACCTCTTTAAAGCAAGTGATGAGTAGTGTGAGGATGCTAGAGCAACATGCTGCCAGTTAATGGCTCTGTTTTGTGCTAAATATAGTAAAATAATGTTCAGATTAAGAACATTTCACAGTAGTGTAGTGATATGTAGTGAGAGGAGGGAAGTGGTGGAGGAAAAGCTGGAGAGGTGGAGGTTTGCACGAGAAAGAAGAGGAATGAAGATTAGTCAGAGTAAAACAGAGTACATGTGTGTGAATGAGAGGGATCCAAATGGAAAAGTGAGGTTACAGGGAGAAGAGATAAAGAAGGTGGAAGATTTTAAGTACTTAGAATCAACAGTCCAGAGCAATGGAGAGTGTGGAAAAGAGGTGAAGAAACATGTGCAGGCAGGCAGGAATGGGTGGAGAAAAGTATCAGGTGTGATGTGTGACAGAAGAGTTTCAGCTAAAATGAAAGGAAAAGTGTACAAAACCGTGGTGAGAGCGGCCATGCTGTTTGGTCTAGAAACAGTAGCACTGAAGAAAAGACAGGAAGCAGAGATGGAGGTAGCAGAGATGAAGATGCTGAGGATCTCTCTGGGAGTGACCAGGACAGACAGGATCAGAAATGAGTATATCAGAGGAACAGCACATGTTAGAGGTTTTGGAGATAAAGTCAGAGAGGCCAGACTGAGATGGTTTAGACATGTACAAAGAAGAGAGACCGAGTACATCAGCAGAAGGATGCTGGGTTTGGAACCACCAGGAAAGAGGCCTAGTGGAAGACCAAACAGGAGGTTCATGAACACAGTGAAGGAAGACATGCAGATAGTTGGCGTGACCAAAGAGGATGCAACACATAGGGTTAGATGGAAGAAACTGACTTGCTGTGGCGACCCCTGAAGGGAAATGCCGAAAGGAGAAGAAGATTAAGAACATTTCATTAGGATTTCTTGTGTTGCCTCCTACTCCCTCTCTGGTGTGGAACATCTTGTAGATAATTGAGGATGTCTCTTGTCATAATGTGCCTGCTTTTTTCCTTCCAGAGGAAGATTGATGCATCTTCAATCTCTGTGACAGTTTACATAAAATGGAAGAGTCGGAGCTGTCTGGCAACCAGGCCCCCTGTACTCACACTGATGTCCTGGGGGTCTATGAGGAAGGATGAGACCCCAGGCTGGCAGTGTTCTTCAACGCCTACACCCCTGATGCAGATACACAGGGTGCTCTTCTAAGCCTGCATGTCATTTTTGCATTCTGCTCTCATATTATTAACTTGTAATCTTAACCCCTCTCTAAACACATTTTTTTGGTGTTTGGTGTGACGTTTCCAAAGATACCAATCAAATTTTTTGGATGCTCAGAAGAGAATACTAGAATTTAAATAGATTAAACCAAATTAAATAACATTAAACAACAGTTATTCATGTAAATTTATTCTAAACTTACATGCGCTTAAAAAAACCAGACTATTTTTTTCGTTGCTGGTAAAAAAGCAGGCTTCTACTTCCATCTACAGGCAGAAAACTGTACATCCTTAAAAAGTTCTTTATAAATGACAGAGACCATTTCTTTTTCAACATGGTTGTGCTTTATCAAAAGAACAGTTTTACAAAATTAACAACAAGTTAAATAACGAAAACAATTTTAAAGCAGCTTTCTAAATCCACAAACACTGGGATTTATGAACCGTCAACTACGGTAGAACTAGTTTAACAAAAGTGAATCTGCAAAGATTAACAAATGATTTGAATGAATAAATGATTTGAACGAACATAACACATCAGAAAAAAATAAAAAACACACAACTAACGATATGCAGCCTTTTCGAGTTCAGCTACCTGGAAACATGGTTTACTTTTATGTTCTACATCTTATCATTTTTGGCTTTTTTTTCTATGTAAATAACGATAATCTTCCATTTTACGAGATAAATGATTCAGAGGTAGCAGTATGTCTGGCTCAAAGGAGTGTATATTGGGGACCCTGATTAGCAACTCTAGAACATGTCAAGGGACAGTACTACCGCTTTCCCTTATAAATCTTGAATTTCTGCAGGAGAAATTTTGGTGTCCCCAGACACTTGACACATTATTCAAGTTTTTATCTATCTAACTTTTTGAGTTACATGTCCTCGACCTTCTTGGCTTTGCTTTGGATTTGTAACAGCCTTCTTTTTGAATTGCCTGACTTTTTTATTGTCCACTCTGGTAGTGGCCAAATTGGAAGGTGATCCTGAGCTCTCCTATTTGACTAAGAGGTAGGATATCCGGGATCCATTCAATTATAAACGGGCAGTCATCCGCTGGATTTGTTGAAACCGAGCCTGGGAGAAGAGACAGTACTCCGTTTAAGACAGAATCTTTATCTGGTAAAATTAAACAGTTAAAGAAAACGTCCCCTACCAACTTTGAGGAATGTGAAGAGCTGCATTGGCCGTATCTGTGATGGTCGATCGATTCTGCCTTCATCCAATACTTCTGGCTCAGGTGGTGGCTCTGGACAGCGGAAATGTGAATAGGTGCCATCCACGTTTCTCACAAAGCTCTGAGTTAATTCCAGTGGCAGCTGGTGAATAGAAAGAACGGAGAGCTGAAGTGTGACGAAAATTTTGAAAAACTTGAACTGAAATAGTACTTCATCCTCATTCAACAGTTTAAAAGCTGTGGTCATGTTAACCACCTGAGTTTGCGTCCCTTGAGACCTGATGTGACCACTTTCTACCCCGATTTCTACTCTGATTAGGTGAGCTGGAGGATGTAGCCGGGGTGAGAGAAGCCTGGGCTTACCGTCTGAGGCTGTTGCCCCCGCAACCCGGCCCGGGATAAGCTGAAGACAATACAACAGAACTGTATTCCATAATAAGCATCCTCTGTATTAACAGAAAAAAACTAAATTTACAGTAAACTTAAACCCTGTTTAAAATTCCTCTATGTAAAGAGATCCTGTCTACATTCTAAAAAGAATAAAACAAAGCACTACATTTGATACATTGTGTATTAAAGACATTCATTCCAGCTTTAGGAAAAGTTGAATTTTACCTTTGGATTGGCAAAGATGCGTTGGACTTGCAGGATATCATTGATGTGCCAGGTGTATTGGCAGAATGAGCCCAAAGGAATTCTGTTGATAACTGGCACAGTGATGAAGAGAGAGAGAAGCATGTTGAAACCTTTTTTAGTTACTTAAGATAAACAGAACCCCGCTTTTCTATCCATCCCGAACAATAAAAGATACTCGTTTGTATTTTATTCACTTGGAACTTGCTGTAAATGTAGATATTTCAAGGTATCATCACAAATGAAACATCTCATGATAAACTGTTACGGATAAATACAAGCTGAGTGATCACTAAATACTTTTTAGATTTGTGAGGATATATACCGTATTTTCACGACCATATGGTGCATATATGTGTCTTAGATTTTCTTCAAAATGAGGGGCGCGCCCTATCGGGCAATGCGCCTTTTGTGTGTTGTGAAAAAACAAGTGAAGCAGATGAATGCTACACTTGCTGTGATTCCGGGAGGTCTGACAAAGGAACTCCAAGCTCTGGACATCGACGTGAACCGATCGTTCAAAGTAAGGCTGCGAGCGGCGTGGGAGCGATGGATGACCAGAGGAGACCACAGCTTCATTAAGAATTTCCCCTGTGTGGGATCAATAAAGTATATTCTGATTCTGATTCAGGATGAAAGGCAGCACCGGGCGAGTTACGCCACAGTTTGCCAGTGGATTGTACATGCTTGGGCTAACGTGTCTGCTGGCACTGTTGTCCGAGCTTTCGCAAAAGCAGGCATCATTTCCGAGTAGCCGCATGGTACAGAAAGTGACTCTGACAGTGGATTTAAAAAAAAAAAAATGAATTACTCTACTCATCCCTCACGGGGGAAATTTGTGTGCTGGACTCCTTACACCGCAGCAGGCTGCCCTTCGACGGCGCCAATGGTGGGAGAAGCGGGGGTTAAGTGTCTTCTCCAAGGACCCTAGACATGCTTTCTGTGGGACGCGAACCCGCGAACTTCCGGTCCGCACGCAAACGCTCTAACCACTGAGCTGCAGTCGTTAGATTCTGAAACATAGGATGAGGACTTGGATGGATTTGATAAATGACTTTATGACGACTGTAAATAATATTTAAATAAAACCAACCAAACTCAGTTTTACTCCCGATCTATTTTTAAACACGCACACTTGTCTGTTAGTGTGTGTGTTGTTGTAAGGCGGCCGTACATAGTAGAGGATATGTATATAAAACCCACGCCCTATCATCAGGTGGGCCTTATGTGTGTGTTAAATACGGAGCACTCAAAACTAGGACTGTGCCTTTTAATACGGTGCACCTTTTGGTCATGAAAATACGGTACAAGTTTTCATACCAATGATGTCTTGAGAGACAAGTTCTCACCGTTAAAAGTGCTTGCCAGTTTCTCCTTCTTGGGTCCAAGTGACAAACGCTTCTCTAGAGCATTGAAAAACTCCTGTGGGATGTAGAAGACTAAAGGCGGGGGTTTTCCTGTACAGAAAAAAAAATATGAATATATATATACATAATATGAACCAAAAGTCAAATTGAAGAAATGAACCAGTTCTTACACAAAAAGTTGAGTTAATTGTAATTATATGAGCTAAAATAATACATGAACAATTTATTGCCTCTAAAAACTTCTATTGATGCTTTTTTTTCAATGAAAGCTTTTGCTGTAGAGAAGTTATTGTGTGGCGAGACTGCCGCCAAGTGGCCAAGAGAACAGCTCTTACTTTTATATTAGTGCTATCAAGAGATCAAGAGACTAATTGTTTATGAACTTTAATTAATCTAATAAATCTCTTTTTTTTTTTTGCAAAAAAAAAAATTGCACAATAAGTTTCAACATGTGAGCAACTTTAAAAATGCTTAAAGAGAAAAGATCTAACAAAAATAAAAGAAAAACGGCAAATATTTACGTGTAAACATTAGGGGTGCTGTATTTATAATTCTATTGACATTACTTAAATAGGGACAAATGTTTGGATCAAAAAAGATTATTACAAAGTACATACAGTCATGTTATAACAAGTATATTGATATTTTTTGCAGGCGGGGGTTTTCCTGTACAGAAAAAAAATTATGAATATATATATATATATATAATATGAACCAAAAGTCAAATTGAAGAAATGAACCAGTTCTTACACAAAAAGTTGAGTTAATTGTAATTATATGAGCTAAAATAATACATGAACAATTTATTGCCTCTAAAAACTTCTATTGATGCTTTTTTTTCAATGAAAGCTTTTGCTGTAGAGAAGTTATTGTGTGGCGAGACTGCCGCCAAGTGGCCAAGAGAACAGCTCATACTTTTATATTAGTGCTATCAAGAGATCAAGAGACTAATTGTTTATGAACTTTAATTAATCTAATAAATCTCTTTTTTTTTTTTTTGCAAAAAAAAAAATTGCACAATAAGTTTCAACATGTGAGCAACTTTAAAAATGCTTAAAGAGAAAAGATCTAACAAAAATAAAAGAAAAAAGGCAAATATTTACGTGTGAACATTGTGAGTGCCGTATTTATTATTCAATTGACATTACTTAAATAGGGACAAATGTTTGGATCAAAAAAGATTATTACATACAGTCATGTTATAACAAGTATATTGATATTTTTTGCACGTTCTCAAGTTTTGGATCTTGTTTGTCATAAATACTGTCTCTAAAATATGTATATAAATGAGCTTATCTGGGGACGGGTGGGCAGCACGTACCGGTAAGTAACAAAGAAGAAGCATGAGTGGGTTGCTATGGTTACAGAGAAAAACTAGCACTGTCTGTCTGTGAATAAAATAATAAGATGTTATACTAAAGATAAATTAATAAGCTGAAGACTTTTTTTATAAACACTAAACAGCATGAGATCAACCAAAATAATACATTAGAGTTCACAGTTTGGTCGCAATTGATTTAAAAGGCACCCCTGTTTTAGTGCATCGTTTACAGTTGACACATCTTTGATCCAGCCAATACTGGTATTTTTCTTTAGAACTGGATTTCTCCAGGATAATTGAGATGCACGGGTGTGTGTTTTCGCTTGTTCCCGCTGTGTGTCGTCCAACTGTGAGCACCTGCATCAGCTAACCATAGATACAGTATAAAAGAGTGTTTAAGTGTGGGTGACTAACTACAGGACTTGTCGGCTTGCTTGCCTGAATGAAAAGATGAGACAACAGACTGCATATAAATTTTGTCATTTGTCATTTTGTCGCAAAAAAAATTAAATATTTATACAATACAAATTTTATACATTGCAGGTGAATAGGTCAGGATTTGAGTAGGAGTGGGGACGAGACTTGGAACCCTGGTCTTTCTGGGGGTTCCAAGAAAGACCACTCTGTACGGAACTCTGTACAGAGTTCTCCCTGTGTATATGTGGGTTTCCTCCAGGTACTCCAGTTTCCTCCCACCCTCCAAAAACATACACGTTAGGTTAATTGGCGGCTATGAAATTGCCCGTGGGAATGAGTGTGTGTGCGGATGGCTGTGTGTGTGTGTGGCCCCGAAGCAGACTGACGACATTTTCGGGGTGAACCCTACGTCTCTCCTGGAATCAGCTGGGATGAGCTCCGGCACCTCCTGCGACCCAGTTAGGAATAAGCGGTTCAGAAGACTCAACGAAACATTGCAGGTGCCAAACACGAAACATTAACAATGTTGTTTCAGCAGAGAAACGTCTGGTTTGAATTAAAAGGATTTAATTTGTTCCGTTCCGTCGTCTTCCACTTATCCGGGGCCGGGTCGCAGGGGCAACAGCCTCAGACCGGAAGCCCAGGCATCTCTCACTCCAGCTGCATCCTTCAGCTCACCCGGAAGGATCCCGAGTCGTTCCCCAGCCAGCTGTGAGACACAATCTCTCCAGCAGGTCCGGGGTCCGCCTCTTGGTCTCCTCCCTGTGAGATGTGCCCAAAACACCTCACCAACGAGGCGCTCAGCGAACCACCCCATCTGGCTTCTCTCGACCTGGAGGAGGAGCGGCTTGACACCGAGTTCCTCCCGGATGGCAGAGCTCCTCACCCGATATCAGAGTGAGTGCCCAGCCACCCTGCGGAGGAAGCTCATTCCGGCCGCATGTATCCGCGATCTCATTCTTTCGGTCACCACCCACAGCTGGTGATCATAAGTGAGGGTGGGAACGTAGATCTTCTTGTAAATCGCGAACTTTGCTTTTTGGCTCAGCTCCCTCTTTACCACAACGGACCATTACGGTGACCGAACTGGTGACCTGTTCGAGATGCACCCCACCTCTCGCCGGAAAGCAGTCGGGATAGACTTCAGTGACCCAGTTAAGGATAAGTGGTTCAGAAGACAAAATGAAACAAACACCATGATATCGACCAAAGCAATCGCTGGGAGCTACCGGTCGATCGGAATCGACCTCTGTGCTAGAACATTTGGCTAAGGTTTCTAATATACAGTTTTAGTTTTACCATCAAACTGGAAGTGCATGGTCTGATGAATCATCTCTGTCACACCGGTCAGCCAACGTTCAAACTCCATTATCACCGTGGGTTGAACAACAACGCTGGGGTTTGCTGAAAATAAACACTCAGATTAGAAGAGCTAAAAGCTAACTTCTTCCTGGAATTTAATGTTATAAACATGCTTTATTAGCAAGAATAAAAAGCCTGAGAAGAAAACAAAAAGAAGGGGAGCGGCACTTGTCGCTTTGAGTCTTCCGGCAGGTTTCCTCTGGATGGTTTTTCTAATGCTGATAGCTAAAGCTTCCTCTGTCCACGAGGGAGAGGGCACGGAGGGGCCTTCAAAAGGCAGAGAAAGTTGGAAGAGATAAAAGTGCGAAAAAGAGTAGGACCATAGCAGACTTAGACAATATATGCAAGATAAACTGTTATGCATTCAGTTACGCACCTGGGACGGACGCATCCGGGCAAAGCTTCTTGGTTTCACCCGGTTCTGTCTGCTCCAGAAGTTTCCCATCGGGATTTAATATGCCAGGGGTATCCAGTGGCAAATCTGGGCATCCTCAAAAGAAAACAATGAGAAAGTTGTCACCCAGAAAATACATAATGTTTTCCTTTTGCATTGTTTTTATGAAATTTTTTTTAATAGAATACAAAAAAACTTGATAGAAATAAAGCTCGTGATATTGCAGAATCAGTGCAGAATGCAGGCGGATCGGTGCGGCATCAGTAATAACTAGGACGCTGCATCGGTCCGTCGTGGTAAAGAGAGAGCTGAGCCGAAAAGCAAAGCTCTCGATCAACAATCCAATCTACGTTCCCACCCTCACCTATGGTCACCAGCTGTGGGTGGTGACCGAAAGAATGAGATCGCGGGTACAAGCGGCCGAAATGAGCTTCCTCCGCAGGGTGGCCGGGCTCTCACTCAGAGATCGGGTGAGGAGCTCTTCCATCTGGGAGGAGCTCGGTGTCGAACCACTCCTCCCCCAGGTCGAGAGGAGCCAGATGGGGTGGTTCGGGCATCTGGTCAGGATGCTCCCCGAGCGCCTCGCAGGCAAGGTGTTTCGGGCACGTCCCACCGGGAGGAGACCAAGGGGCAGACCCCGGACCCGCTGGAGAGACCATGTCTCACAGCTGGCAGGGGAACGACTTGGGATCCTTCCGGGTGAGCTGGAGGATGCAGCCGGGGTGAGAGAGGCCTGGGCTGCCCGTTTGAGGCTGTCGCCCCCGCGACCCGACCCCGGAACAAGCGGAAGATGACGGAACGGAACGATATTGCAGAAGCTTGTGAAAACAATTCCACGGTAAAATTAATGTGTGTGACTTTTGGTTAAATATTAGTTTTAAAATCTCTTTTTCAAATTGAACTATAAAAAAATTTTTACCAACATAAACAGGAACGTCTTGCATTTTTCAAAATATGTATAAAAAATTATTTAAATATTTAACAATTTAAGTTTAAAAAACAGCTGTAAATATGAAGCAGCCGATAAGATAAGCAATATAACCAGTAAGAAATTTGGGGCAAAATAATGTTCATAACCAAGATAGATGCAGCATCCTGATTATTGGGATGTACGCAATATTAAGGACGCTGCATCGATCCGTCGTGGTAAAGAGAGAGCTGAACCAAAAAGCAAAGCTCTCGATTTTACCATTCGATCTACGTTCCCACCCTCACCTATGCTCACCAGCTGTGGGTGGTGACCGAAAGAATGAGATCGCGGATACAAGCGGCCGAAATGAGCTTCCTCCACATGCCGGCTCTCACTCAGAGATAAAGTGATGAGCTCTGCCATCAGGGAGGAGCTCGGAGTAGAACCGTTCCCCCTCCAGGTCAAGAGAAGCCAGATGGGGGGTGGTATCTGGCTCATTGGATGCCTCCCGAACGCCTTGCTGGTGAGGTGTTTCGGGTACGTCCCACCAGTAGGAGACCCAGAGGAAGTCCCCGGACTGACTGCTGACCATACGTCTCACAGCTGGCCGGGGAATGCCTGAAGATCCTGCTGGATGAGCTGGAGAATGCAGCCGGGCAGAGAGAAGCCTGGGTTTCCCGTCTGAGGCTGTTGCCCCGGCGACATGGCGGCATAGATAAGCAGAAGATGACGGAACGATGCCCATTAGATGCTGTTCTCAGGTCTATAATATTACATTAACTGATAGTAAAAATTCTAAATTTAGTACTGAAACAATAACATTTAAGTTGAACATTTATCATTCAGTCTACTTCAAATTTGACCAAAATAAAAAGGTAGGCACCAGAAAATTCTTTGTAATATTTACCACTAAAGACGTAACTGACAAAAGCAGAAAACTCTGCTGTCAGCGTCTCATCGCTCATGAAGACACACCAGATGGCGTAGGAGTGCAGGCACAATGGTTCTTCGAGTGAATTAGGGGATAGATTGGAGCCCACTAATCCGACATCAACTCTAGGTTTGTATCCACCGGTGCTATCTTGGCAGGCACATTGAAAGATATTTAGGCCGTTTACACCTTCAGAGAACCCTGCTGCCCCTACAGTAAAATGCAGAAGGCCCAGAGGGTGTTGAGCATCGGCCTGGCACTTCACCACCAAAGTATCTTTGGAGACACGCTGTACCAGTGGCGCAGGGGAATTTGTGATCAGCTTCCAAAGGTCTGTTTTAGTTTTAACAGAGACCTTCAAATCATTGAAAACAGAGTCCTTACACATTAGGGGTACTGCATGATTCTTACATGCTAAGACTTCTTTGATGTGCACACAAAGGCTGTCAGGGGCGACAGATGAATTCTTTTCATGCTGATTTGACGTCTGACCCAGCTTGCAATTCGGCACGAGGCATCGCGCCACATAGATGTCAGTGTCAGTGGGAACTAGCTCAACAAAGCCCCTTTGTGTAGCTTCTTTTCCTTTGAGTACCACCGAAAACACCTGTGCTTCACCACCAGCTGCTCCACCTGGAGTTTGTACCTCTCTCGCCAGGTTGTCGGTCATCAGCTTGACCACTTCCACTGTATAGTTCCTCCCAAGTTTTTCACCTATGGAACGATTTCTGAGGGAGACTGCACAGACTTCGTTCTTGCATTTGAGACTGCGGATACCATTATACACACCGCATTGAATACATTTGCGAATGCCCCTCATTGTGGGTTTCCCCAGATCCCAGAGAAAGGAAGCACTTGTTTTGGCGTTTTGGCGTCGTTTAATTGCGCGCTTAGGCTCTGTGGTATAGGCCGGAGTGAACGAGGATGACATTGTGCTCGTGGACGCTTGGGCTTCACTGCTCATTTGAGGACTCAGCTGGGCATTAGTTCTGGGCCTTGACAAAAAAAAAAAAAAAGCATACATGTTAGCAAACAAGCTCATTCATAACTTGGGGTAACAGACATACAAACCATATATAAATATGTACACACATTATTGTTGTCAAAAATGTCAGCATATTGATTAGTCTCCTTCTTTCGGCTTTTCTCTTTAGGGGTCGCCACAGCAAGTCAGTTTCTTCCATCTAATCCTATCTGCTGTATCCTCTTCGGTCACGCCAACTATCTTCATGTCTTCCTTCACTGTATCCATAAACCTCCTCTTTAGTCTTCCTCTAGTCCTCTATCCTAGTGGTTCCAAATCCAGCATCCTTCTTCCGATGTACTCTCTCTCTCTCTCCTCTGTTTGTGCCCAAACCATCTCAGTCTTGCCTCTCTAACTTTATCCCCAAAACCTCTAACATGTGCTGTTCCCCTGATGTACTCATTTCTAATCCTGTCCATCCTGGTCACTCCCAGAGAGATCCTCAGCATCTTCATCTCTGCTTCCTGTCTTTTCTTCAGTGCTACTTTTTCTAGACCAAACAGCATGGCCGGTCTCACCACGGTTTTGTACACTTTTCCTTTCATTCTAGCTGAATCTCTTCTGTCGCACATCACACCTGATACTTTCCTCCACCCGTTCCAGCCTGCCTAAACACATTTCTTCACCTCTCCTCTTTTCCACACTCTCCATTGCTCTGGACTGTTGATCCTAGATACTTAAAATCTTCCACCTTCTTTATCTCTTCTCCCTGTAACCTCACTTTTCCTTTTGGATCCCTCTCATTCACACACGTACTCTGTTTTACTCTGACTGATCTTCATTCCTCTTCTTTCTAGTATATTCTAGCATATTGATTAGTATCAATACTAAAATATCAGAACCGTACTGATACTATTTCTCTGAAGTATCAGTAGCATGCACGCTATCACTTCTTTTTTTAAAGGGCCAAACACACTGCAGTGTACTTTATAAAAGCATTTGAAAATAGTTTTTGCCCCAAAGTATCTGCATAGTTTTAAGAGCTCAGTAAGCTTAAAAGGCCTCTGCATTCATGCATGCTCTATGAATTTTATAATTAAATAACCAAATGTTATTTTATAATGAGAAGCAGAAGGTTATCTATGCCATAAATTTTGAATGATCTATGAAGCATTTGTGCAGAAGTTCTTT
The DNA here is from genome assembly GCA_902685375.1 of Neostethus bicornis. NCBI lineage: Eukaryota > Metazoa > Chordata > Actinopteri > Atheriniformes > Phallostethidae > Neostethus > Neostethus bicornis. The sequence goes on from LR738564.1 coordinate 14,170,347, forward strand.
GAGTTGTAAATACACAAGTTCACCATATACGTGCTATATATTAACATTCATTATTCTACTCAAGTTTCATACAACCTAACTCTTCACTGTAAGGTTTAATCCCTAAATGGTTAAAACATCTGATATCAGAAGTTATTGTAGATTAGTAGTAAAAAAACATGTCGGTAGAAGATAACCCTGGTTCATTGTGAAAAACCCTATTATTACAGTGCAGTCAGAGCTAGACTGGTTGCCTCCCCCTTACATCACTCTGGCTCAGTATAAGTGCGCCTGTACACGCGCTTGCCCAATATTTTCACAAAATGTGTGATTTTCAAAATGGCCGGCAAATACGGATTTAGGTACACAGTACAGTGTGAAAGCACCCCCAATACAGGAGGCAAGAGGAATAACTTGACATGTATGAATAACCAAATAATAATAACCAAAATTGCATGTGTATATGTCATGAAGCTCCTGTATTCTGGAGCATTTCTTCCTTCCAAATCTGATCCTCTGCCCTAATTCTGCACACCTGGTCCTAATTTCTTCCCGATATTTCACCTGTGTCTCGTCATCCCCCTGGTTATTTAACCCCTACGGTACATCACTCTCGTGTCAGATCATCTGCTGTTCTGCTCTCCTGCAGCAGCCATGATGGTGTCCCCTCCATGTTGACTTCAAAACTGCACATACCTTCCGTTCTTCCCTAACCCCTGATTACCTGCAATTAACTCGTCACAACTGGCTCTGCATCTGGGTACTACGTCTCCACCGTCACCACCCCCTAACAGTGTAAATGTGACTGTGTTTTCTGTGCATGAATTGTGTGAGGAAATTATGATTTATGTCAATAAAAAGTAAGCAAAATATACAGTATTTTTTGTGTGTTTTACTTAGTGACGTGCGATGAGGTACATGTCAGGGGACGCACTGACTCTTCAAGAGTCAGATTTATAATAGTAAGAACTGAAAACTGCATCTTATTTTAGCATTCATCTAACAGTATCCAACAACTGATAATACTTCATGTCCAATCAACATTCCTCTTTCAATTACTCTCCCAAACATAAACACAGGAACAAATTTGTCTCTTTAATAGCTATGGATAGAGTTTTAAGAAATTCATCAATACAAAATAAAGTTTTAATTTTTAGTAAAACTTTCTGTTATTTTTCAAATTTTAAATTCTGGAGTTTTAATAAATTTTAATAAAGTTTGCCTTTTAAAATGATCAAAAAAAGGGGGACGGAGTCAAATCTTCAAGGCCAAACATGTCTTTTAAAGTATTTTCCCCAGTTTTTTTTTTTTTTTTAAACAAACAGAACCAGTTGTGTTCTTACTTTTACTTATAAATGAAGTCCATCCACCGAAAAGTTTTATGACTAAATTGTAGAAGTCTTTGTTTTTTCTTACCTTATTAAGAGTCCTTATGTCTCTATAATGATTTTGGACACGAGGAAGAACCGTTCTTCCTCGCTAAGAGAGAAAGGAACTGCCAGTTTGCGTGCGCCCCCTTGAGTGTAAGCGGAGTACATATCTGCCTCTCCTTCTAATTTTTCAATGTGTTGTTTTTTTTTTAAACAAACAGAACCAGTTGTGTTCTTACTTTTATTTATAAATGAAGTCCATCCACCGAAAAGTTTTATGACTAAATTGTAGAAGTCTTTGTTTGTTCTTACCTTATTAAGAGTCCTTATGTCTCTATAATGATTTTGGACACAACGAGGAAGTACGGTTCTACCTCGCTAAAAGAGAAAGTAGCTGCCAGTTTGCGTGCGCCCCCTTGAGTGTAAGCAGAGTACATATCTGCCTCTCCTTCTAATTTTTCAATGTGTTGTTTTTTTTTTTAAAAACAAAAAGAACCAGTTGTGTCCCAACTTTTACTTATAAATGAAGTCTTTCCGCCAAAAAGTTTTATGACTACATTGTAAAAGTCTTTATTTTTCTTACCTTAAGAGCAATGTTCCCTCTAATTTTTCATGTGTCTGAGCAAACACACAAACTTCCTGAGCAGAAAGGGGGCGGAGCTAAAACTTTTCCTCTTTGTGACGTCAGCAGAAGTGACGTGCCAAACTGCGAAGCTTCGATTCTAAGCAATTTGTTTCAGAAAGAAAGAAGAAAGAGATATGCTTCGGAGTTCTGTCTCATTTTACCATCTTTACTTGAAATGGATTTTTATTTTGTGCGCTGCATAGGCTTTCCTGTGCGCAATTAACCTGCGAGCAGTGCGCAAATGCGCAGGCGCGCAGCTTAGAGGGAACATTGCTTAAGAGTCGTTCTGTCTAGCTCCGTGAAGTTGGCCCCTCTTAAAAAAAAAATATAAACAAAAATAAACAAAAAATATGTCAATCGTTTGTGCTACGTTTGTGCTGTTTTGTGCTGTAAAATTTTTCGTTTGTGCTGCTTTATTTTTGTAGATATTAACGATTCTTTTATAGGTCAATCTGAGGTCATCCAGCCCCTCACATTGCTTAAAAATGCGAGAAAACTCTTAAAAATGGTGTCAATCGTTTGTGCTACGTTTGTGCTGTTTTGTGCTGTAAAATTTTTTATTTGTGCTGCTTTCCTTTTCTTTAATTTAAAGAAATAAAATTTGGATGATGACGTCATCAAACCCCTCCTTCTCCCTAAAAATGCGAGAAAACTCTTAAAAATGGTGTCAATCGTTTGTGCTACGTTTGTGCTGTTTTGTGCTGTAAAAAATTTCGTTTGTGCCGTTTTATTTTTGTAGATATTAACGATTCTTTTATAGGTCAATCTGAGGTCATCCAGCCCCTCACATTGCTTAAAAATGCAAGAAAACTCTTAAAAATGGTGTCAATCGTTTGTGCTACGTTTGTGCTGTTATGTGCTGTAAAAATTTTTATTTGTGCTGCTTTCCTTTTCTTTAATTTAAAGAAATAAGATTTGGATGATGACGTCATCAAGCTCCTCCTTCTCCCTAAAAATGCGAGAAAACTTATAAAATTGGTGGGAAATCGTTTGTGCTCCGTTTGCGCCGTTATGTGCTGTAAAAAAACTTCGTTTGTGCTAATTTACTTTTTTGTTTACATAATTGCGATTTTTGATTACGTCATCTAGACGTTCATTTATTTCCGGACGTCGCCATATTTTTGTTTTAAAGTGCCTGACATTTTAACTCTGCTACAAAAGCCTATTTAAATAGTGGTAATTTCGTGAGAAAACTATTACATTGCTGAGTGTTGTTTTATTTTTCCCATTTCCTGCAATTTTGACTCTGAACACTGGCAAACGTAAGTTGTATTGCTTAATTTTGCTAGCAAACCATTTAAATTGAGCTCAAAGGCATTGATTGCAAAATACAAAACAGGTTGAAAGGGCGGTCAAGATTCCTTCAAGTAAAAGTAGCGTTGCCCGGGGTAGAAATAAAAAGTAGTGTCCAAAAATTCCGTTCCGTCATCTTCCGCTTGTTCCGGGGTCGGGTCGCGGGGGCAACAGCCTCAGATGGGAAGCCCAGGCTTCTCTTACCCCGGCTGCATCCTCCAGCTCACCCGGAAGGATCCCAAGTCATTCCCCGGCCAGCTGTCAGACATAGTCTCTCCAGCAGGTCCGGGGTCTGCCCCTTGGTCTCCTCCTGGTGGGACGTGCCCGAAACACCTCGCCCACGAGGCGCTCGGCGGGCATCCTGACCAGATGCCCGAACCACCCCATTTCCACTGTCATACAGAAAACCATGAGAAAAATGGTGTCAATCGTTTGTGCTACGTTTGTGCTGTTATGTGCTGTAAAAATTTTTATTTGTGCTGCTTTCCTTTTCTTTAATTTAAAGAAATAAGATTTGGATGATGACGTCATCCAGCCCCTCCTTCTCCCTAAAAATGCGAGAAAATTCTTAAAAATGGTGTCAATCGTTTGTGCTACGTTTGTGCTGTTATGTGCTGTAAAAAAAATTATTTGTGCTGCTTTCCTTTTCTTTAATTTAAAGAAATAAGATTTGGATGATGACGTCATCCAGCCCCTCCTTCTCCCTAAAAATGCGAGAAAACTCTTAAAAATGGTGTCAATCGTTTGTGCTACGTTTGTGCTGTTATGTGCTGTACAATTTTTTGTTTGTGCTGCTTTCCTTTTCTTTAATTTAAAGAAATAAAATTTGGATGATGACGTCATCAAGCTCCTCCTTCTCCCTAAAAATGCGAGAAAATTCTTAAAAATGGTGTCAATCGTTTGTGCTACGTTTGTGCTGTCATGTGCTGTAAAAAAATTTATTTGTGCTGCTTTCCTTTTCTTTAATTTAAAGAAATAAGATTTGGATGATGACGTCATCCAGCCCCTCCTTCTCCCTAAAAATGCGAGAAAATTCTTAAAAATGGTGTCAATCGTTTGTGCTACGTTTGTGCTGTCATGTGCTGTAAAAAATTTTATTTGTGCTGCTTTCCTTTTCTTTAATTTAAAGAAATAAGATTTGGATGATGACGTCATCCAGCCCCTCCTTCTCCCTAAAAATGCGAGAAAACTCTTAAAAATGGTGTCAATCGTTTGTGCTACGTTTGTGCTGTCATGTGCTGTAAAAAAATTTATTTGTGCTGCTTTCCTTTTCTTTAATTTAAAGAAATAAGATTTGGATGATGACGTCATCCAGCCCCTCCTTCTCCCTAAAAATGCGAGAAAACTCTTAAAAATGGTGTCAATCGTTTGTGCTACGTTTGTGCTGTTATGTGCTGTAAAAATTTTTATTTGTGCTGCTTTCCTTTTCTTTAATTTAAAGAAATAAAATTTGAACTATGACGTCATCCAGCCTTTTATCTGGAGTGCCGCCAGTGTCACAAGCGCTTCAACCAGCCAGTACGGAATAAAGAAACGGCAGTCAACAACAGAAGAAAAAGATATATTTGAACATAACAACTGGATTTCAAAATATATCATTTACAAATGTATTGACATTGTTAGTATTTTACTTGACAAACATGGAAATTAATATTTATTTTACAAAAAAATGTGCAAACAAACCAGAACAAGATAAACTGAAAGTGCTGAACTATGCAACATCTGCTTAAAAACAATTAGGGATCACGTGTGTAAAGCACAGCATGTGAACATATCACTGTGTTTTCTGGAACTGCTTTCACTTCATTCATCAGGTCATCGTACATCTCCCAGACAGACAGACACCTTCTGCAGTAGGCAACGTAGTGACCCAAGGCATTCTTGCACAGAGTTCCTCTGAATGCTATTACTGCCCTGAGAGTGAAGGTCTTGCTTTGGAGCACCAAAGTGGATGGGAAGTCTGACAAGGGACATTCCCTCTTTTGTTGAGGATCTTTTGAGGTACTCACCAGGTCTGTATCCACCCATAGCACTTCTCCAAGACTGTAGCTGTGTGTGACCATTCCTTCACATAGGGTTGTTTCAGATGACTCTTCTTGGGTGCATGCAGAGGGGTGCTGTAATGCAGAAGGGAGACGTCTCTGACAGAGGGATCTGGGCTGATCCAGTCCTTGTTGCACTGCAGTCTCCAGTTGAGCTATGCCAGATGTCTGCAAGATCTCAAAGGATGGGGAGACTATTTGGACACAGTGGGGAGAAGAACATTTTTTGTGACAGTATATACTTGCAACATTTCTCATGGTTTTCTGTATGACAGTGGAAATGGGGTGGTTCGGGCATCTGGTCAGGATGCCCGCCGAGCGCCTCGTGGGCGAGGTGTTTCGGGCACGTCCCACCAGGAGGAGACCAAGGGGCAGACCCCGGACCTGCTGGAGAGACTATGTCTGACAGCTGGCCGGGGAATGACTTGGGATCCTTCCGGGTGAGCTGGAGGATGCAGCCGGGGTAAGAGAAGCCTGGGCTTCCCATCTGAGGCTGTTGCCCCCGCGACCCGACCCCGGAACAAGCGGAAGATGACGGAACGGAATTTTTGGACACTACTTTTTATTTCTACCCCGGGCAACGCTACTTTTACTTGAAGGAATCTTGACCGCCCTTTCAACCTGTTTTGTATTTTGCAATCAATGCCTTTGAGCTAAATTTAAATGGTTTGCTAGCAAAATTAAGCAATACAACTTACGTTTGCCAGTGTTCAGAGTCAAAATTGCAGGAAATGGGAAAAATAAAACAACACTCAGCAATGTAATAGTTTTCTCACGAAATTACCACTATTTAAATAGGCTTTTGTAGCAGAGTTTAAAATGTCAGGCACTTTAAAACAAAAATATGGCGACGTCCGGAAATAAATGAACGTCTAGATGACGTAATCAAAAATCGCAATTATGTAAACAAAAAGTAAATTAGCACAAACGAAGTTTTTTTACAGCACATAACGGCGCAAACGGAGCACAAACGATTTCCCACCAATTTTATAAGTTTTCTCGCATTTTTTAGGGAGAAGGAGGAGCTTGATGACGTCATCATCCAAATCTTATTTCTTTAAATTAAAGAAAAGGAAAGCAGCACAAATAAAAATTTTTACAGCACATAACAGCACAAACGTAGCACAAACGATTGACACCATTTTTAAGAGTTTTCTTGCATTTTTAAGCAATGTGAGGGGCTGGATGACCTCAGATTGACCTATAATAAGAATCGTTAATATCTACAAAAATAAAACGGCACAAACGAAAATTTTTACAGCACAAACGTAGCACAAACGATTGACACCATTTTTAAGAGTTTTCTCGCATTTTTAGGGAGAAGGAGGGGTTTGATGACGTCATCATCCAAATTTTATTTCTTTAAATTAAAGAAAAGGAAAGCAGCACAAATAAAAAATTTTACAGCACAAAACAGCACAAACGTAGCACAAACGATTGACACCATTTTTAAGAGTTTTCTCGCATTTTTAAGCAATGTGAGGGGCTGGATGACCTCAGATTGACCTATAAAAGAATCGTTAATATCTACAAAAATAAAGCAGCACAAACGAAAATTTTTACAGCACAAAACAGCACAAACGTAGCACAAACGATTGACATATTTTTTGTTTATTTTTGTTTATATTTTTTTTTTAAGAGGGGCCAACTTCACGGAGCTGTTCTAGCTCCATAAAGATTTTGGAGACGGTGAGGAAGAACCTGTCTCTTTAAAGAGAGAAAAAAGTTGCCAGTTTGCGTGCGCCCCCTTGTGTTGAATCAGAGTGAATATCTGCATTCCCTGCTGATTTGTCAGTCAGTCAGTCATCTTCTTATCCATCTATCCCTTTCGGGGTTGCGGGAGTGCCGGAGCCCATCCCGGCCAATTTAAGTCGAAGGGCAGAGTAAACCCCGAAAACAGGTCGCCGGTCTGTCGCGGGGCCACACACATACAACCATCCACACTCATTCCTAGGGGCAATTTGGCACCGGCCAATCAACCTAGCATGCATGTCTTTGGAGGGTGGGAGGAAACCGGAATACCCGGAGGAAACCCACGCAAACACCTGGAGAACATGCAAACTCCACACAGAAAGAACAGTAATCCAAGCCTCGTCCCCATCCAGGACTCGAACCAACGACCTTCTTGCTGTGAGGCCACTGTGAGACCTACTGCGCCACCGTGCTGCTGCTGATTTTTCAATGTTTTTATTTTTGTGCGATCAGCAGCAGTAGTTTTCTAACCCACACATAAAATATGTTATATAGACTGCATAAAGTTGTGGTGTTTAATAAATATTTCTGTAAAGTTCATACTGGTGATTTGCTGAGGAACAAAAACTAGCACGCATCAATCCAAATGTTTCTTTACACATTTCACACACTGCACAAATGCTTCATACATTGCTGAAAATGTATTATTTATAAATGTTTCTCCACACATTTCACACACTGGATCATTTCGATCCGGATGATCTGTCAAGCCAATTGAACAATTAACAAAATTAATGGTTGTACAAAATTAATCCGGTTTGGTGACCTCAGGATCGGATCTTTGCTTTTTGCGGGTGATGTGGTCCTGTTGGCTTCATCGGACCGTGATCTCCAGCTCTCACTGGATCGATTTGCTGCCGCATTTAAAGCGGCTGGGATGGGAATTAGCACCGCCAAATCCGAGACCATGGTCCTCGCCTGGAAAAGGGTGGAATGCCCCCTGCAGGTCAGGGACAGGGTCCTGTCCCAAGTGGAGGAGTTTAAGTATCTCGGGGTCTTGTTCACAAGTGCGGAAGGATGGAGCGGGAGATCGACAGGCGGATCGGCTGCAGCATCAGCAATAACTAGGACGCTGCATCGGTCCGTCGTGGTAAAGAGAGAGCTGAGCCAAAAAGCAAAGCTCTCAGAACATCTCTATTGGACTTAGCATTTCTATTGAATGGTCTATAAAATTTCTATTAAGTCCTATAGGAATTCTGTAGGACATAATTCTGCAGAGTCAAGCCCTGCTATGCTTCATTGGTTTGAATTATTTCTGTTTCAAATATCTTCTTCTTCTCCTTTCGGCATTTCCCTTCAGGGGTCGCCACAGCAAGTCAGTCTCCTCCATCTAACCCTATCTGCTGCATCCTCTTCGGTCACACCAACTATCTTCATGTCTTCCTTCACTGTATCCACGAACCTCCTCTTTGGTCTTCCTCTAGTTCTCTTTCCTGGTGGTTCCAAATCCAGCATCCTTCTTCCGATGTACTCGGTCTCTCTTCTCTGTACATGTCCAAACCATCTCAGTCTGTGTACAAAACCGTGGTGAGACCCGGCCATGCTGTTTGGTCTAGAAACAGTAGCACTGAAGAAAAGACAGGAAGCAGAGATGGAGGTAGCAGAGATGAAGATGCTGAGGATCTCTCTGGGAGTGACCAGGACAGACAGGATCAGAAATGAGTATATCAGAGGAACAGCACATGTTAGAGGTTTTGGAGATAAAGTCAGAGAGGCCAGACTGAGATGGTTTAGACATGTACAAAGAAGAGAGACCGAGTACATCAGCAGAAAGGATGCTGGGTTTGGAACCACCAGGAAAGAGGCCTAGAGGAAGACCAAACAGGAGGTTCATGAACACAGTGAAGGAAGACATGAAGATAGTTGGCGTGACCAGAGAGGATGCAACAGATAGGGTTAGATGGAAGAAACTGACTTGCTGTGGCGACCCCTGAAGGGAAATACCGAAAGGAGAAGAAGATTAAGAACATTTCATTAGGATTTCTTGTGTTGCCTCCTACTCCCTCTCTGGTGTGGAACATCTTGTAGATAATTGAGGATGTCTCTTGTCATAATGTGCCTGCTTTTTTCCTTCCAGAGGAAGATTGATGCATCTTCAATCTCTGTGACAGTTTACATAAAATGGAAGAGTCGGAGCTGTCTGGCAACCAGGCCCCCTGTACTCACACTGATGTCCTGGGGGTCTATGAGGAAGGATGAGACCCCAGGCTGGCAGTGTTCTTCAACGCCTACACCCCTGATGCAGATACACAGGGTGCTCTTCTAAGCCTGCATGTCATTTTTGCATTCTGCTCTCATATTATTAACTTGTAATCTTAACCCCTCTCTAAACACATTTTTTTGGTGTTTGGTGTGATGTTTCCAAAGATACCAATCAAATTTTTTGGATGCTCAGAAGAGAATACTAGAATTTAGTAGATTAAACCAAATTAAATAACATTAAACAACAGTTATTCATGTAAATGTATTCTAAACTTACATGCGCTTAAAAAAAACAGACTATTTTTTTCGTTGCTGGTAAAAAAAGCAGGCTTCTACTTCCATCTACAGGCAGAAAACTGTACATCCTTAAAAAGTTCTTTATAAATGACAGAGACCATTTCTTTTTCAACATGGTTGTGCTTTATCAAAAGAACAGTTTTACAAAATTAACAACAAGTTAAATAACAAAAACAATTTTAAAGCAGCTTTCTAAATCCACAAACACTGGGATTTATGAACCGTCAACTACGGTAGAACTAGTTTAACAAAAGTGAATCTGCAAAGATTAACAAATGATTTGAATGAATAAATGATTTGAACGAACATAACACATCAGAAAAAAATAAAAAACACGCAACTAACGATATGCAGCCTTTTCGAGTTCAGCTACCTGGAAACATGGTTTACTTTTATGTTCTACATCTTATCATTTTTGGCTTTTTTTTTCTATGTAAATAACGATAATCTTCCATTTTACGAGATAAATGATTCAGAGGTAGCAGTATGTCTGGCTCAAAGGAGTGTATATTGGGGACCCTGATTAGCAACTCTAGAACACGTCAAGGGAAAGTACTACCGCTTTCCCTTATAAATCTTTCTGCAGGAGAAATTTTGGTGTCCCCAGACACTTGACACATTATTCAAGTTTTTATCTATCTAACTTTTTGAGTTACATGTCCTCGACCTTCTTGGCTTTGCTTTGGATTTGTAACAGCCTTTCTTTTTGAATTGCCTGACTTTTTTATTGTCCACTCTGGTAGTGGCCATATTGGAAGGTGATCCTGAGCTCTCCTATTTGACTAAGAGGTAGGATATCCGGGATCCATTCAATTATAAACGGGCAGTCATCCGCTGGATTTGTTGAAACCGAGCCTGGGAGAAGAGACAGTACTCCGTTTAAGACAGAATCTTTATCTGGTAAAATTAAACAGTTAAAGAAAACGTCCCCTACCAACTTTGAGGAATGTGAAGAGCTGCATTGGCCGTATCTGTGATGGTCGATCGATTCTGCCTTCATCCAATACTTCTGGCTCAGGTGGCGGCTTTGGACAGCGGAAATGTGAATAGGTGCCATCCACGTTTCTCACAAAGCTCTGAGTTAATTCCAGAGGCAGCTGGTGAATAGAAAGAACGGAGAGCTGAAGTGTGACGAAAATTTTGAAAAAACTTGAACTGAAATAGTACTTCATCCTCATTCAACAGTTTAAAAGCTGTGGTCATGTTAACCACCTGAGTTTGCGTCCCTTGAGACCTGATGTGACCACTTTCTACCCCGATTTCTACTCTGATTAGGTGAGCTGGAGGATGTAGCCGGGGTGAGAGAAGCCTGGGCTTACCGTCTGAGGCTGTTGCCCCCGCAACCCGGCCCGGGATAAGCTGAAGACAATACAACAGAACTGTATTCCATAATAAGCATCCTCTGTATTAACAGAAAAAAACTAAATTTACAGTAAACTTAAACCCTGTTTAAAATTCCTCTATGTAAAGAGATCCTGTCTACATTCTAAAAAGAATAAAACAAAGCACTACATTTGATACATTGTGTATTAAAGACATTCATTTCCAGCTTTAGGAAAAGTTGAATTTTACCTTTGGATTGGCAAAGATGCGTTGGACTTGCAGGATATCATTGATGTGCCAGGTGTATTGGCAGAATGAGCCCCAAAGGAATTCTGTTGATAACTGGCACAGTGATGAAGAGAGAGAGAAGCATGTTGAAACCTTTTTTAGTTACTTAAGATAAACAGAACCCCGCTTTTCTATCCATCCCGAACAATAAAAGATACTCGTTTGTATTTTATTCACTTGGAACTTGCTGTAAATGTAGATATTTCAAGGTATCATCACAAATGAAACATCTCATGATAAACTGTTACGGATAAATACAAGCTGAGTGATCACTAAATACTTTTTAGATTTGTGAGGATATGTACCGTATTTTCACGACCATATGGTGCATATATGTGTCTTAGATTTTCTTCAAAATGAGGGGCGCGCCCTATTTTGCAATGCGCCTTTTGTGTGTTGTGAAAAAACAAGTGAAGCAGATGAATGCTACACTTGCTGTGATTCCGGGAGGTCTGACAAAGGAACTCCAACCTCTGGACATCGACGTGAACCGATCGTTCAAAGTAAGGCTGCGAGCGGCGTGGGAGCGATGGATGACCAGAGGAGACCACAGCTTCATTAAGAATTTCCCCTGTGTGGGATCAATAAAGTATATTCTGATTCTGATTCAGGATGGAAGGCAGCACCGGGCGAGTTACGCCACAGTTTGCCAGTGGATTGTACATGCTTGGGCTAACGTGTCTGCTGGCACTGTTGTCCGAGCTTTCGCAAAAGCAGGCATCATTTCCGAGTAGTCGCATGGTTCAGAAAGTGACTCTGACAGTGGATTTAAAAAAAAAAAAGAATTATACATAGTACATAGTAGAGGATATGTATATAAAACCCACGCCCTATCATCAGGTGGGCCTTATGTGTGTGTTAAATACGGAGCACTCAAAACTAGGACTGCGCCTTTTAATACGGTGCACCTTTTGGTCATGAAAATACGGTACAAGTTTTCATACCAATGATGTCTTGAGAGACAAGTTCTCACCGTTAAAAGTGTTTGCCAGTTTCTCCTTCTTGGGTCCAAGTGACAAACGCTTCTCTAGAGCATTGAAAAACTCCTGTGGGATGTAGAAGACTAAAGGCGGGGGTTTTCCTGTACAGAAAAAAAAATATTGATATATATATACATAATATGAACCCAAAAGTCAAATTGAAGAAATGAACCAGTTCTACACAAAAAGTTGAGTTAATTGTAATTATATGAGCTAAAATAATACATGAACAATTTATTGCCTCTAAAAACTTCTATTGATGCTTTTTTTTCAATGAAAGCTTTTGCTGTAGAGAAGTTATTGTGTGGCGAGGACTGCCGCCAAGTGGCCAAGAGAACAGCTCATACTTTTATTTAGTGCTATCAGAGATCAAGAGACTAATGTTTATGAACTTTAATTAATCTAATAAATCTCTTTTTTTTTTTTTGCAAAAAAAAAAATTGCACAATAAGTTTCAACATGTGAGCAACTTTAAAAATGCTTAAGGCGAAAGATCTAACAAAAATAAAAGAAAAACGGCAAATATTTACGTGTAAACATTAGGGGTGCTGTATTTATAATTCTATTGACATTACTTAAATAGGGACAATGTTTGGATCAAAAAAGATTATTACAAAGTACATACAGTCATGTTATAACAAGTATATTGATATTTTTTGCAGGCGGGGGTTTTCCTGTACAGAAAAAAAATTATGAATATATATATATATATATATAATATGAACCAAAAGTCAAATTGAAGAAATGAACCAGTTCTTACACAAAAAGTTGAGTTAATTGTAATTATATGAGCTAAAATAATACATGAACAATTTATTGCCTCTAAAAACTTCTATTGATGCTTTTTTTTTCAATGAAAGCTTTTGCTGTAGAGAAGTTATTGTGTGGCGAGACTGCCGCCAAGTGGCCAAGAGAACAGCTCATACTTTTATATTAGTGCTATCAAGAGATCAAGAGACTAATTGTTTATGAACTTTAATTAATCTAATAAATCTCTTTTTTTTTTTTTTTGCAAAAAAAAAAATTGCACAATAAGTTTCAACATGTGAGCAACTTTAAAAATGCTTAAAGAGAAAAGATCTAACAAAAATAAAAGAAAAAGGGAAATATTTACGTGTGAACATTGTGAGTGCCGTATTTATTATTCAATTGACATTACTTAAATAGGGACAAATGTTTGGATCAAAAAAGATTGTTACATACAGTCATGTTATAACAAGTATATTGATATGATATTTTTTGCACGTTCTCAAGTTTTGGATCTTGTTTGTCATAAATACTGTCTCTAAAATATGTATATAAATGAGCTTATCTGGGGACGGGTGGGCAGCACGTACCGGTAAGTAACAAAGAAGAAGCATGAGTGGGTTGCTATGGTTACAGAGAAAACTAGCACTGTCATACTAAAGATAAATTAATAAGCTGAAGACTTTTTTATAAACACTAAACAGCATGAGATCAACCAAAATAATACATTAGAGTTCACAGTTTGGTCGCAATTGATTTTAAAAGGCACCCTGTTTTAGTGCATCGTTTACAGTTGACACATCTTTGATCCAGCCGATACTGGTATTTTTCTTTAGAACTGGATTTCTCCAGGATAATTGAGATGCACGGGTGTGTGTTTTCGCTTGTTCCCGCTGTGTGTCGTCCAACTGTGAGCACCTGCATCAGCTAACCATAGATACAGTATAAAGAGTGTTTAAGTGTGGGTGACTAACTACAGGACTTGTCGGCTTGCTTGCCTGAATGAAAGATGAGACAACAGACTGCATATAAATTTTGTCATTTGTCATTTTGTCACAAAAAAAATTAAATATTTATACAATACAAATTTTATACATTGCAGGTGAATAGGTCAGGATTTGAGTAGGAGTGGGGACGAGACTTGGAACCCTGGTCTTTCTGGGGGTTCCAAGAAAGACCACTCCTGTACGGAACTCTGTACAGAGTTCTCCCTGTGTATATGTGGGTTTCCTCCAGGTACTCCAGTTTCCTCCCACCCTCCAAAAACATGCACGTTAGGTTAATTGGCGGCTATGAAATTGCCCGTGGGAATGAGTGTGTGTGCGGATGGGCTGTTGTGTGTGTGTGGCCCCGAAGCAGGACTGACGACATTTTCAGGGTGAACCCTACGTCTCTCCTGGAATCAGCTGGGATGAGCTCCGGCACCTCCTGCGACCCAGTTAGGAATAAGCGGTTCAGAAGACTCAACGAAAACATTGCAGGTGCCAAACACGAAACATTAACAATGTTGTTTCAGCAGAGAAACGTCTGGTTTGAATTAAAAGGATTTTAATTTTGTTCCGTTCCGTCGTCTTCCACTTATCCGGGGCCGGGTCGCAGGGGCAACAGCCTCAGACCGGAAGCCCAGGCTTCTCTCACTCCAGCTGCATCCTTCAGCTCACCCGGAAGGATCCCGAGTCGTTCCCCAGCCAGCTGTGAGACACAATCTCTCCAGCAGGTCCGGGGTCCGCCTCTTGGTCTCCTCCCTGTGAGATGTGCCCAAAACACCTCACCAACGAGGCGCTCAGCGAACCACCCCATCTGGCTTCTCTCGACCTGGAGGAGGAGCGGCTCGACACCGAGTTCCTCCCGGATGGCAGAGCTCCTCACCCGATATCAGAGTGAGTGCCCAGCCACCCTGCGGAGGAAGCTCATTCCGGCCGCATGTATCCGCGATCTCATTCTTTCGGTCACCACCCACAGCTGGTGATCATAAGTGAGGGTGGGAACGTAGATCTTCTTGTAAATCGCGAACTTTGCTTTTTTGGCTCAGCTCCCCTCTTTACCACAACGGACCATTACAGTGACCGAACTGGTGACCTGTTCGAGATGCACCCCACCTCTCGCCGGAAAGCAGTCGGGATAGACTTCAGTGACCCAGTTAAGGATAAGTGGTTCAGAAGGACAAAATGAAACAAACACCATGATATCGACCAAAGCAATCGCTGGGAAGCTACCGGTCGATCGGAATCGACCTCTGTGCTAGAACATTTGGCTAAGGTTTCTAATATACAGTTTTAGTTTTACCATCAAACTGGAAGTGCATGGTCTGATGAATCATCTCTGTCACACCGGTCAGCCAACGTTCAAACTCCATTATCACCGTGGGTTGAACAACAACGCTGGGGTTTGCTGAAATAAACACTCAGATTAGAAGAGCTAAAAGCTAACTTCTTCCTGGAATTTAATTGTTATAAACATGCTTTATTAGCAAGAATAAAAAGCCTGAGAAGAAAACAAAAAGAAGGGGAGCGGCACTTGTCGCTTTGAGTCTTCCGGCAGGTTTCCACTGGATGGTTTTTCTAATGCTGATAGCTAAAGCTTTCCTCTGTCCACGAGGGAGAGGGCACGGAGGGGCCTTCAAAAGGCAGAGAAAGTTGGAAGAGATTAAAAGTGCGAAAAAGAGTAGGACCATAGCAGACTTAGACAATATATGCAAGATAAACTGTTATGCATTCAGTTACGCACCTGGGACGGACGCATCCGGGCAAAGCTTCTTGGTTTTCACCCGGTTCTGTCCTGCTCCAGAAGTTTCCCATCGGGATTTAATATGCAGGGGTATCCTGTGGCAATCTGGGCATCCTCAAAAGAAAACAATGAGAAAGTTGTCACCCAGAAATACATAACGTTTTCCTTTTGCATTGTTTTTATGAATTTTTTTTTTAATAGAATACAAAAAACTTGATAGAAATAAAGCTCGTGATATTGCAGAATCAGTGCAGAATGCAGGCGGATCGGTGCGGCATCAGTAATAACTAGGACGCTGCATCGGTCCGTCGTGGTTAAAGAGAGAGCTGAGCCGAAAAGCAAAGCTCTCGATCAACAATCCAATCTACGTTCCCACCCTCACCTATGGTCACCAGCTGTGGGTGGTGACCGAAAGAATGAGATCGCGGGTACAAGCGGCCCGAAATGAGCTTCCTCCGCAGGGTGGCGGGCTCTCACTCAGAGATCGGGTGAGGAGCTCTTCCATCTGGGAGGAGCTCGGTGTCGAACCACTCCTCCCCCAGGTCGAGAGGAGCCAGATGGGGGTGGTTCGGGCATCTGGTCAGGATGCTCCCCGAGCGCCTCGCAGGCAAGGTGTTTCGGGCACGTCCCACCGGGAGGAGACCAAGGGGCAGACCCCGGACCCGCTGGAGAGGACCATGTCTCACAGCTGGCAGGGGAACGACTTGGGATCCTTCGGGTGAGCTGGAGGATGCAGCCGGGGTGAGAGAGGCCTGGGCTGCCCGTTTGAGGCTGTCGCCCCTGCGGACCCGACCCCGGAACAAGCGGAAGATGACGGAACGGAACGATATTGCAGAAGCTTGTGAAAACAATTCCACGGTTAAAATTAATGTGTGTGACTTTTGGTTATTAAATATTAGTTTTAAAATCTCTTTTTCAAATTGAACTATAAAAAATTGTTTACCAACATAACAGGAACGTCTTGCATTTTTCAAATATGTATAAAAATTATTTAAATATTTAACAATTTAAGTTTAAAAACAGCTGTAAATATGAAGCAGCGATAAGAATAAGCAATATAACCAGTAAGAAATTTGGGGCAAAATAATGTCCATAACCAAGATAGATGCAGCATCCTGATTATTGGGATGTACGCAATATTAAGGACGCTGCATCGATCCGTCGTGGTAAAGAGAGAGCTGAACCAAAAGCAAAGCTCTCGATTTTACCATTCGATCTACGTTCCCACCCTCACCTATGCTCACCAGCTGTGGGTGGTGACCGAAGAATGAGATCGCGGATACAGCGGCCGAAATGAGCTTCCTCCACATGCCGGCTCTCACTCAGAGATAAAGTGATGAGCTCTGCCATCAGGGAGGAGCTCGGAGTAGAACCGTTCCCCCTCCAGGTCAAGAGAAGCCAGATGGGGGGTGGTATCTGGCTCATTGGATGCCTCCCGAACGCCTTGCTGGTGAGGTGTTTCGGGTACGTCCCACCAGTAGGAGACCCAGAGGCAGTCCCCGGACTGACTGCTGACCATACGTCTCACAGCTGGCCGGGGAATGCCTGAAGATCCTGCTGGATGAGCTGGAGAATGCAGCCGGGCAGAGAGAAGCCTGGGTTTCCCGTCTGAGGCTGTTGCCCCGGCGACATGGCGGCATAGATAAGCAGAAGATGACGGAACGATGCCCATTAGATGCTGTTCTCAGGTCTATAATATTACATTAACTGATAGTAAAAATTCTAAATTTAGTACTGAAACAATAACATTTAAGTTGAACATTTATCATTCAGTCTACTTCAAATTTGACCAAAATAAAAAGGTAGGCACCAGAAAATTCTTTGTAATATTTACCACTAAAGACGTAACTGACAAAAGCAGAAAACTCTGCTGTCAGCGTCTCATCGCTCATGAAGACACACCAGATGGCGTAGGAGTGCAGGCACAATGGTTCTTCGAGTGAATTAGGGGATAGATTGGAGCCCACTAATCCGACATCAACTCTAGGTTTGTATCCACCGGTGCTATCTTGGCAGGCACATTGAAAGATATTTAGGCCGTTTACACCTTCAGAGAACCCTGCTGCCCCTACAGTAAAATGCAGAAGGCCCAGAGGGTGTTGAGCATCGGCCTGGCACTTCACCACCAAAGTATCTTTGGAGACACGCTGTACCGGTGGCGCAGGGGAATTTGTGATCAGCTTCCAAAGGTCTGTTTTGGTTTTAACAGACCTTCAAATCATTGAAAACAGAGTCCTTACACATTAGGGGTACTGCATGATTCTTACATGCTAAGACTTCTTTGATGTGCACACAAAGGCTGTCAGGGGCGACAGATGAATTCTTTTCATGCTGATTTGACGTCTGACCAGCTTGCAATTCGGCACGAGGCATCGCGCCACATAGATGTCAGTGTCAGTGGGAACTAGCTCAACAAAGCCCCTTTGTGTAGCTTCTTTTCCTTTGAGTACCACCGAAAACACCTGTGCTTCACCACCAGCTGCTCCACCTGGAGTTTGTACCTCTCTCGCCAGGTTGTCGGTCATCAGCTTGACCACTTCCACTGTATAGTTCCTCCCAAGTTTTTCACCTATGGAACGATTTCTGAGGGAGACTGCACAGACTTCGTTCTTGCATTTGAGACTGCGGATACCATTATACACACCGCATTGAATACATTTGCGAATGCCCCTCATTGTGGGTTTCCCCAGATCCCAGAGAAAGGAAGCACTTGTTTTGGCGTTTTGGCGTCGTTTAATTGCGCGCTTAGGCTCTGTGGTATAGGCCGGAGTGAACGAGGATGACATTGTGCTCGTGGACGCTTGGGCTTCACTGCTCATTTGAGGACTCAGCTGGGCATTAGTTCTGGGCCTTGACAAAAAAAAAAAAAGCATACATGTTAGCAAACAAGCTCATTCATAACTTGGGGTAACAGACATACAAACCATATATAAATATGTACACACATTATTGTTGTCAAAAATGTCAGCATATTGATTAGTCTCCTTCTTTCGGCTTTTCTCTTTAGGGGTCGCCACAGCAAGTCAGTTTCTTCCATCTAATCCTATCTGCTGTATCCTCTTCGGTCACAGCCAACTATCTTCATGTCTTCCTTCACTGTATCCATGAACCTCCTCTTTAGTCTTCCTCTAGTCCTCTATCCTAGTGGTTCCAAATCCAGCATCCTTCTTCCGATGTACTCTCTCTCTCTCTCCTCTGTTATGTGCCCAAACCATCTCAGTCTTGCCTCTCTAACTTTATCCCCAAAACCTCTAACATGTGCTGTTCCCCTGATGTACTCATTTCTAATCCTGTCCATCCTGGTCACTCCCAGAGAGATCCTCAGCATCTTCATCTCTGCTTCCTGTCTTTTCTTCAGTGCTACTGTTTCTAGACCAAACAGCATGGCCGGTCCTCACCACGGTTTTGTACACTTTTCCTTTCAATTCTAGCTGAATCTCTTCTGTCGCACATCACACCTGATACTTTCCTCCACCCGTTCCAGCCTGCCCTAAACACATTTCTTCACCTCTCCTCTTTTCCACACTCTCCATTGCTCTGGACTGTTGATCCTAGATACTTAAAATCTTCCAACCTTCTTTATCTCTTCTCCCTGTAACCTCACTTTTCCTTTTGGATCCCTCTCATTCACACACGTACTCTGTTTTACTCTGACTGATCTTCATTCCTCTTCTTTCTAGTATATTCTAGCATATTGATTAGTATCAATACTAAAATATCAGAACCGTACTGATACTATTTCTCTGAAGTATCAGTAGCATGCACGCTATCACTTCTTTTTTTAAAGGGCCAAACACACTGCAGTGTACTTTATAAAAGCATTTGAAAATAGTTTTTGCCCCAAAGTATCTGCATAGTTTTAAGAGCTCAGTAAGCTTAAAAGGCCTCTGCATTCATGCATGCTCTATGAATTTTATAATTAAATAACCAAATGTTATTTTATAATGAGAAGCAGAAGGTTATCTATGCCATAAATTTTGAATGATCTATGAAGCATTTGTGCAGAAGTTCTTTGAGTTGTAAATACACAAGTTCACCATATACGTGCTATATATTAACATTCATTATTCTACTCAAGTTTCATACAACCTAACTCTTCACTGTAAGGTTTAATCCCTAAATGGTTAAAACATCTGATATCAGAAGTTATTGTAGATTAGTAGTAAAAAAACATGTCGGTAGAAGATAACCCTGGTTCATTGTGAAAAACCCTATTATTACAGTGCAGTCAGAGCTAGACTGGTTGCCTCCCCCTTACATCACTCTGGCTCAGTATAAGTGCGCCTGTACACGCGCTTGCCCAATATTTTCACAAAATGTGTGATTTTCAAAATGGCCGGCAAATACGGATTTAGGTACACAGTACAGTGTGAAAGCATCCCCAATACAGGAGGCAAGAGGAATAACTTGACATGTATGAATAACCAAATAATAATAACCAAAATTGCATGTGTATATGTCATGAAGCTCCTGTATTCTGGAGCATTTCTTCCTTCCAAATCTGATCCTCTGCCCTAATTCTGCACACCTGGTCCTAATTTCTTCCCGATATTTCACCTGTGTCTCGTCATCCCCCTGGTTATTTAACCCCTACGGTACATCACTCTCGTGTCAGATCATCTGCTGTTCTGCTCTCCTGCAGCAGCCATGATGGTGTCCCCTCCATGTTGACTTCAAAACTGCACATACCTTCCGTTCTTCCCTAACCCCTGATTACCTGCAATTAACTCGTCACAACTGGCTCTGCATCTGGGTACTACGTCTCCACCGTCACCACCCCCTAACAGTGTAAATGTGACTGTGTTTTCTGTGCATGAATTGTGTGAGGAAATTATGATTTATGTCAATAAAAAGTAAGCAAAATATACAGTATTTTTTGTGTGTTTTACTTAGTGACGTGCGATGAGGTACATGTCAGGGGACGCACTGACTCTTCAAGAGTCAGATTTATAATAGTAAGAACTGAAAACTGCATCTTATTTTAGCATTCATCTAACAGTATCCAACAACTGATAATACTTCATGTCCAATCAACATTCCTCTTTCAATTACTCTCCCAAACATAAACACAGGAACAAATTTGTCTCTTTAATAGCTATGGATAGAGTTTTAAGAAATTCATCAATACAAAATAAAGTTTTAATTTTTAGTAAAACTTTCTGTTATTTTTCAAATTTTAAATTCTGGAGTTTTAATAAATTTTAATAAAGTTTGCCTTTTAAAATGATCAAAAAAAGGGGGACGGAGTCAAATCTTCAAGGCCAAACATGTCTTTTAAAGTATTTTCCCCAGTTTTTTTTTTTTTTTTAAACAAACAGAACCAGTTGTGTTCTTGCTTTTATTTATAAATGAAGTCCATCCACCGAAAAGTTTTATGACTAAATTGTAGAAGTCTTTGTTTTTTCTTACCTTATTAAGAGTCCTTATGTCTCTATAATGATTTTGGACACGAGGAAGAACCGTTCTTCCTCGCTAAGAGAGAAAGGAACTGCCAGTTTGCGTGCGCCCCCTTGAGTGTAAGCGGAGTACATATCTGCCTCTCCTTCTAATTTTTCAATGTGTTGTTTTTTTTTTAAAACAAACAGAACCAGTTGTGTTCTTACTTTTATTTATAAATGAAGTCCATCCACCGAAAAGTTTTATGACTAAATTGTAGAAGTCTTTGTTTGTTCTTACCTTATTAAGAGTCCTTATGTCTCTATAATGATTTTGGACACAACGAGGAAGTACGGTTCTACCTCGCTAAAAGAGAAAGTAGCTGCCAGTTTGCGTGCGCCCCCTTGAGTGTAAGCAGAGTACATATCTGCCTCTCCTTCTAATTTTTCAATGTGTGTTTTTTTTTTTTAAAAACAAAAAGAACCAGTTGTGTCCCAACTTTTACTTATAAATGAAGTCTTTCCGCCAAAAAGTTTTATGACTACATTGTAAAAGTCTTTATTTTTCTTACCTTAAGAGCAATGTTCCCTCTAATTTTTCATGTGTCTGAGCAAACACACAAACTTCCTGAGCAGAAAGGGGGCGGAGCTAAAACTTTTCCTCTTTGTGACGTCAGCAGAAGTGACGTGCCAAATGCCAAACTGCGAAGCTTCGATTCTAAGCAATTTGTTTCAGAAAGAAAGAAGAAAGAGATATGCTTCGGAGTTCTGTCTCATTTTACCATCTTTACTTGAAATGGATTTTTATTTTGTGCGCTGCATAGGCTTTCCTGTGCGCAATTAACCTGCGAGCAGTGCGCAAATGCGCAGGCGCGCAGCTTAGAGGGAACATTGCTTAAGAGTCGTTCTGTCTAGCTCCGTGAAGTTGGCCCCTCTTAAAAAAAAAATATAAACAAAAATAAACAAAAAATATGTCAATCGTTTGTGCTACGTTTGTGCTGTTTTGTGCTGTAAAAATTTTCGTTTGTGCTGCTTTATTTTTGTAGATATTAACGATTCTTTTATAGGTCAATCTGAGGTCATCCAGCCCCTCACATTGCTTAAAAATTAGCGAGAAAACTCTTAAAAATGGTGTCAATCGTTTGTGCTACGTTTGTGCTGTTTTGTGCTGTAAAATTTTTTATTTGTGCTGCTTTCCTTTTCTTTAATTTAAAGAAATAAATTTGGATGATGACGTCATCAAGCCCCCTCTTCTCCCTAAAATGCGAGAAACTCTTAAAATGGTTCAATCGTTTGTGCTACGTTTGTGCTGTTTTTGTGCTGTAAAAATTTTTGTTTGTGCTGCTTTCCTTTTTCTTTAATTTAAAGAAATAAGATGTGAACGATGACGTCATCAAGCCCCTCCTTCTCCCTAAAATGCGAGAAGAAAACTCTTAAAAATGGTGTCAATCGTTTGTGCTACGTTTGTGCTGTTTTGTGCTGTAAAAAATTTTTGTTTGTGCTGCTTTCCTTTTCTTTAATTTAAAGAAATAAGATTTGAACGATGACGTCATCCAGCCCCTCCTTCTCCCTAAAATGCGAGAAAACTCTTAAAATGGTGTCAATCGTTTGTGCTACGTTTGTGCTGTTTTGTGCTGTAAAAATTTTTGTTTGTGCTGCTTTCCTTTTCTTTAATTTAAAGAAATAAGATGTGAACGATGACGTCATCAAGCCCCTCCTTCTCCCTAAAAATGCGAGAAATACTCTTAAAATTGGTTGTCAATCGTTTGTGCTACGTTTGTGCTGTTTTGTGCTGTAAAATTTTTTGTTTGTGCTGCTTTCCTTTTCTTTAATTTAAAGAAATAAAATTTGAACGATGACGTCATCAAGCCCTCCTTTCTCCCTAAAAATGCGAGAAAACTCTTAAAATGGTTGTCAATCGTTTGTGCTACGTTTGTGCTGTTTTGTGCTGTAAAAACTTTTTGTTTGTGCTGCCTTTCCTTTTCTTTAATTTAAAGAAATAAGATTTGAACGATGACGTCATCAAGCCCCCTCCTTCTCCCTAAAAATGCGAGAAAACTCTTAAAAATAGTTCAATCGTTTGTGCTACGTTTGTGCTGTTTTGTGCTGTAAAAATTTTTTGTTTGTGCTGCTTTCCTTTTCTTTAATTTAAAGAAATAAGATGTGAACGATGACGTCATCCAGCCCCTCCTTCTCCCTAAAAATGCGAGAAAACTCTTAAAAATGGTTGTCAATGTTTGTGCTACGTTTGTGCTGTTTTGTGCTGTAAAAACTTTTGTTTGTGCTGCTTTCCTTTTCTTTAATTTAAAGAAATAAGATTTGTGACTGATGACGTCATCAAGCCCCCTCCTTCTCCCTAAAAATGCGAGGAAAACTCTTAAAAATGGTGTCAATCGTTTGTGCTACGTTTGTGCTGTTTTTGTGCTGTAAAATTTTTTGTTTGTGCTGCTTTCCTTTTCTTTAATTTAAGAAATAAATTTGAACGATGACGTCATCCAGCCTTTTATCTGGAGTGCCGCCAGTGTCACAAGCGCTTCAACCAGCCAGTACGGAATAAAGAAACGGCAGTCAACAACAGAAGAAAAAGATATATTTGAACATAACAACTGGATTTCAAAATATATCATTTACAAATGTATTGACATTGTTAGTATTTTACTTGACAAACATGGAAATTAATATTTATTTTACAAAAAAATGTGCAAACAAACCAGAACAAGATAAACTGAAAGTGCTGAACTATGCAACATCTGCTTAAAAACAATTAGGGATCACGTGTGTAAAGCACAGCATGTGAACATATCACTGTGTTTTCTGGAACTGCTTTCACTTCATTCATCAGGTCATCGTACATCTCCCAGACAGACAGACACCTTCTGCAGTAGGCAACGTAGTGACCCAAGGCATTCTTGCACAGAGTTCCTCTGAATGCTATTACTGCCCTGAGAGTGAAGGTCTTGCTTTGGAGCACCAAAGTGGATGGGAAGTCTGACAAGGGACATTCCCTCTTTTGTTGAGGATCTTTTGAGGTACTCACCAGGTCTGTATCCACCCATAGCACTTCTCCAAGACTGTAGCTGTGTGTGACCATTCCTTCACATAGGGTTGTTTCAGATGACTCTTCTTGGGTGCATGCAGAGGGGTGCTGTAATGCAGAAGGGAGACGTCTCTGACAGAGGGATCTGGGCTGATCCAGTCCTTGTTGCACTGCAGTCTCCAGTTGAGCTATGCCAGATGTCTGCAAGATCTCAAAGGATGGGGAGACTATTTGGACTTCTCTTGTGGTTTGCAAATTGAGCACACAGTGGGGAGAAGAACATTTTTTGTGACAGTATATACTTGCAACATTTCTCATGGTTTTCTGTATGACAGTGGAAATGGGGTGGTTCGGGCATCTGGTCAGGATGCCCGCCGAGCGCCTCGTGGGCGAGGTGTTTCGGGCACGTCCCACCAGGAGGAGACCAAGGGGCAGACCCCGGACCTGCTGGAGAGACTATGTCTGACAGCTGGCCGGGGAATGACTTGGGATCCTTCCGGGTGAGCTGGAGGATGCAGCCGGGGTAAGAGAAGCCTGGGCTTCCCATCTGAGGCTGTTGCCCCCGCGACCCGACCCCGGAACAAGCGGAAGATGACGGAACGGAATTTTTGGACACTACTTTTTATTTCTACCCCGGGCAACGCTACTTTTACTTGAAGGAATCTTGACCGCCCTTTCAACCTGTTTTGTATTTTGCAATCAATGCCTTTGAGCTAAATTTAAATGGTTTGCTAGCAAAATTAAGCAATACAACTTACGTTTGCCAGTGTTCAGAGTCAAAATTGCAGGAAATGGGAAAAATAAAACAACACTCAGCAATGTAATAGTTTTCTCACGAAATTACCACTATTTAAATAGGCTTTTGTAGCAGAGTTAAAATGTCAGGCACTTTAAAACAAAAATATGGCGACGTCCGGAAATAAATGAACGTCTAGATGACGTAATCAAAAATCGCAATTATGTAAACAAAAAAGTAAATTAGCACAAACGAAGTTTTTTTACAGCACATAACGGCGCAAACGGAGCACAAACGATTTCCCACCAATTTTATAAGTTTTCTCGCATTTTTAGGGAGAAGGAGGAGCTTGATGACGTCATCATCCAAATTTTATTTCTTTAAATTAAAGAAAAGGAAAGCAGCACAAACAAAAAATTTTACAGCACATAACAGCACAAACGTAGCACAAACGATTGACACCATTTTTAAGAGTTTTCTCGCATTTTTAGGGAGAAGGAGGGGCTGGATGACGTCATCATCCAAATCTTATTTCTTTAAATTAAAGAAAAGGAAAGCAGCACAAATAATTTTTTTTACAGCACATAACAGCACAAACGTAGCACAAACGATTGACACCATTTTTAAGAATTTTCTCGCATTTTTAGGGAGAAGGAGGGGCTGGATGACGTCATCATCCAAATCTTATTTCTTTAAATTAAAGAAAAGGAAAGCAGCACAAATAAAAATTTTTACAGCACATAACAGCACAAACGTAGCACAAACGATTGACACCATTTTTAAGAGTTTTCTTGCATTTTTAAGCAATGTGAGGGGCTGGATGACCTCAGATTGACCTATAAAAGAATCGTTAATATCTACAAAAATAAAACGGCACAAACGAAAATTTTTACAGCACAAAACAGCACAAACGTAGCACAAACGATTGACACCATTTTTAAGAGTTTTCTCGCATTTTTAGGGAGAAGGAGGGGTTGGATGACGTCATCATCCAAATTTTATTTCTTTAAATTAAAGAAAAGGAAAGCAGCACAAATAAAAAATTTTACAGCACAAAACAGCACAAACGTAGCACAAACGATTGACACCATTTTTAAGAGTTTTCTCGCATTTTTAAGCAATGTGAGGGGCTGGATGACCTCAGATTGACCTATAAAAGAATCGTTAATATCTACAAAAATAAAGCAGCACAAACGAAAATTTTTACAGCACAAAACAGCACAAACGTAGCACAAACGATTGACATATTTTTTGTTTATTTTTGTTTATATTTTTTTTTTAAGAGGGGCCAACTTCACGGAGCTGTTCTAGCTCCATAAAGATTTTGGAGACGGTGAGGAAGAACCTGTCTTTTTAAAGAGAGAAAAAAGTTGCCAGTTTGCGTGCGCCCCCTTGTGTTGAATCAGAGTGAATATCTGCATTCCCTGCTGATTTGTCAGTCAGTCAGTCATCTTCTTATCCATCTATCCCTTTCGGGGTTGCGGGAGTGCCGGAGCCCATCCCGGCCAATTTAAGGCGAAGGGCAGAGTAAACCCCGAAAACAGGTCGCCGGTCTGTCGCGGGGCCACACACATACAACCATCCACACTCATTCCTAGGGGCAATTTGGCACCGGCCAATCAACCTAGCATGCATGTCTTTGGAGGGTGGGAGGAAACCGGAATACCCGGAGGAAACCCACGCAAACACCTGGAGAACATGCAAACTCCACACAGAAAGAACAGTAATCCAAGCCTCGTCCCCATCCAGGACTCGAACCAACGACCTTCTTGCTGTGAGGCCACTGTGAGACCTACTGCGCCACCGTGCTGCTGCTGATTTTTCAATGTTTTTATTTTTGTGCGATCAGCAGCAGTAGTTTTCTAACCCACACATAAAATATGTTATATAGACTGCATAAAGTTGTGGTGTTTAATAAATATTTCTGTAAAGTTCATACTGGTGATTTGCTGAGGAACAAAAACTAGCACGCATCAATCCAAATGTTTCTTTACACATTTCACACACTGCACAAATGCTTCATACATTGCTGAAAATGTATTATTTATAAATGTTTCTCCACACATTTCACACACTGGATCATTTTCGATCCGGATGATCTGTCAAGCCAATTGAACAATTAACAAAATTAATGGTTGTACAAAATTAATCCGGTTTGGTGACCTCAGGATCGGATCTTTGCTTTTTGCGGGGTGATGTGGTCCTGTTGGCTTCATCGGACCGTGATCTCCAGCTCTCACTGGATCGATTTGCTGCCGCATTTAAAGCGGCTGGGATGGGAATTAGCACCGCCAAATCCGAGACCATGGTCCTCGCCTGGAAAAGGGTGGAATGCCCCCTGCAGGTCAGGGACAGGGTCCTGTCCCAAGTGGAGGAGTTTAAGTATCTCGGGGTCTTGTTCACAAGTGGCGGAAGGATGGAGCGGGAGATCGACAGGCGGATCGGTGCAGCATCAGCAATAACTAGGACGCTGCATCGGTCCGTCGTGGTAAAGAGAGAGCTGAGCCAAAAAGCAAAGCTCTCAGAACATCTCTATTGGACTTAGCATTTCTATTGAATGGTCTATAAAATTTCTATTAAGTCCTATAGGAATTCTGTAGGACATAATTCTGCAGAGTCAAGCCCTGCTATGCTTCATTGGTTTGAATTATTTCTGTTTCAAATATCTTCTTCTTCTCCTTTCGGCATTTCCCTTCAGGGGTCGCCACAGCAAGTCAGTCTCCTCCATCTAACCCTATCTGCTGCATCCTCTTCGGTCACACCAACTATCTTCATGTCTTCCTTCACTGTATCCACGAACCTCCTCTTTGGTCTTCCTCTAGTTCTCTTTCCTGGTGGTTCCAAATCCAGCATCCTTCTTCCGATGTACTCGGTCTCTCTTCTCTGTACATGTCCAAACCATCTCAGTCTGTGTACAAAACCGTGGTGAGACCGGCCATGCTGTTTGGTCTAGAAACAGTAGCACTGAAGAAAAGACAGGAAGCAGAGATGGAGGTAGCAGAGATGAAGATGCTGAGGATCTCTCTGGGAGTGACCAGGACAGACAGGATCAGAAATGAGTATATCAGAGGAACAGCACATGTTAGAGGTTTTGGAGATAAAGTCAGAGAGGCCAGACTGAGATGGTTTAGACATGTACAAAGAAGAGAGACCGAGTACATCAGCAGAAGGATGCTGGGTTTGGAACCACCAGGAAAGAGGCCTAGAGGAAGACCAAACAGGAGGTTCATGAACACAGTGAAGGAAGACATGAAGATAGTTGGCGTGACCAGAGAGGATGCAACAGATAGGGTTAGATGGAAGAAACTGACTTGCTGTGGCGACCCCTGAAGGGAAATACCGAAAGGAGAAGAAGATTAAGAACATTTCATTAGGATTTCTTGTGTTGCCTCCTACTCCCTCTCTGGTGTGGAACATCTTGTAGATAATTGAGGATGTCTCTTGTCATAATGTGCCTGCTTTTTTCCTTCCAGAGGAAGATTGATGCATCTTCAATCTCTGTGACAGTTTACATAAAATGGAAGAGTCGGAGCTGTCTGGCAACCAGGCCCCCTGTACTCACACTGATGTCCTGGGGGTCTATGAGGAAGGATGAGACCCCAGGCTGGCAGTGTTCTTCAACGCCTACACCCCTGATGCAGATACACAGGGTGCTCTTCTAAGCCTGCATGTCATTTTTGCATTCTGCTCTCATATTATTAACTTGTAATCTTAACCCCTCTCTAAACACATTTTTTTGGTGTTTGGTGTGATGTTTCCAAAGATACCAATCAAATTTTTTGGATGCTCAGAAGAGAATACTAGAATTTAGTAGATTAAACCAAATTAAATAACATTAAACAACAGTTATTCATGTAAATGTATTCTAAACTTACATGCGCTTAAAAAAAACAGACTATTTTTTTCGTTGCTGGTAAAAAAGCAGGCTTCTACTTCCATCTACAGGCAGAAAACTGTACATCCTTAAAAAGTTCTTTATAAATGACAGAGACCATTTCTTTTTCAACATGGTTGTGCTTTATCAAAAGAACAGTTTTACAAAATTAACAACAAGTTAAATAACAAAAACAATTTTAAAGCAGCTTTCTAAATCCACAAACACTGGGATTTATGAACCGTCAACTACGGTAGAACTAGTTTAACAAAAGTGAATCTGCAAAGATTAACAAATGATTTGAATGAATAAATGATTTGAACGAACATAACACATCAGAAAAAAATAAAAAACACGCAACTAACGATATGCAGCCTTTTCGAGTTCAGCTACCTGGAAACATGGTTTACTTTTATGTTCTACATCTTATCATTTTTGGCTTTTTTTTCTATGTAAATAACGATAATCTTCCATTTTACGAGATAAATGATTCAGAGGTAGCAGTATGTCTGGCTCAAAGGAGTGTATATTGGGGACCCTGATTAGCAACTCTAGAACATGTCAAGGGAAAGTACTACCGCTTTCCCTTATAAATCTTTCTGCAGGAGAAATTTTGGTGTCCCCAGACACTTGACACATTATTCAAGTTTTTATCTATCTAACTTTTTGAGTTACATGTCCTCGACCTTCTTGGCTTTGCTTTGGATTTGTAACAGCCTTCTTTTTGAATTGCCTGACTTTTTTATTGTCCACTCTGGTAGTGGCCAATTGGAAGGTGATCCTGAGCTCTCCTATTTGACTAAGAGGTAGGATATCCGGGATCCATTCAATTATAAACGGGCAGTCATCCGCTGGATTTGTTGAAACCGAGCCTGGGAGAAGAGACAGTACTCCGTTTAAGACAGAATCTTTATCTGGTAAAATTAAACAGTTAAAGAAAACGTCCCCTACCAACTTTGAGGAATGTGAAGAGCTGCATTGGCCGTATCTGTGATGGTCGATCGATTCTGCCTTCATCCAATACTTCTGGCTCAGGTGGCGGCTCTGGACAGCGGAAATGTGAATAGGTGCCATCCACGTTTCTCACAAAGCTCTGAGTTAATTCCAGAGGCAGCTGGTGAATAGAAAGAACGGAGAGCTGAAGTGTGACGAAAATTTTGAAAAACTTGAACTGAAATAGTACTTCATCCTCATTCAACAGTTTAAAAGCTGTGGTCATGTTAACCACCTGAGTTTGCGTCCCTTGAGACCTGATGTGACCACTTTCTACCCCGATTTCTACTCTGATTAGGTGAGCTGGAGGATGTAGCCGGGGTGAGAGAAGCCTGGGCTTACCGTCTGAGGCTGTTGCCCCCGCAACCCGGCCCGGGATAAGCTGAAGACAATACAACAGAACTGTATTCCATAATAAGCATCCTCTGTATTAACAGAAAAACACTAAATTTACAGTAAACTTAAACCCTGTTTAAAATTCCTCTATGTAAAGAGATCCTGTCTACATTCTAAAAAGAATAAAACAAAGCACTACATTTGATACATTGTGTATTAAAGACATTCATTCCAGCTTTAGGAAAAGTTGAATTTTACCTTTGGATTGGCAAAGATGCGTTGGACTTGCAGGATATCATTGATGTGCCAGGTGTATTGGCAGAATGAGCCCAAAGGAATTCTGTTGATAACTGGCACAGTGATGAAGAGAGAGAGAAGCATGTTGAAACCTTTTTTAGTTACTTAAGATAAACAGAACCCCGCTTTTCTATCCATCCCGAACAATAAAAGATACTCGTTTGTATTTTATTCACTTGGAACTTGCTGTAAATGTAGATATTTCAAGGTATCATCACAAATGAAACATCTCATGATAAACTGTTACGGATAAATACAAGCTGAGTGATCACTAAATACTTTTTAGATTTGTGAGGATATGTACCGTATTTTCACGACCATATGGTGCATATATGTGTCTTAGATTTTCTTCAAAATGAGGGGCGCGCCCTATTGGGCAATGCGCCTTTTGTGTGTTGTGAAAAAACAAGTGAAGCAGATGAATGCTACACTTGCTGTGATTCCGGGAGGTCTGACAAAGGAACTCCAACCTCTGGACATCGACGTGAACCGATCGTTCAAAGTAAGGCTGCGAGCGGCGTGGGAGCGATGGATGACCAGAGGAGACCACAGCTTCATTAAGAATTTCCCCTGTGTGGGATCAATAAAGTATATTCTGATTCTGATTCAGGATGGAAGGCAGCACCGGGCGAGTTACGCCACAGTTTGCCAGTGGATTGTACATGCTTGGGCTAACGTGTCTGCTGGCACTGTTGTCCGAGCTTTCGCAAAAGCAGGCATCATTTCCGAGTAGTCGCATGGTCAGAAAGTGACTCTGACAGTGGATTTAAAAAAAAAAAAAGAATTATACATGTACATAGTAGAGGATATGATATATAAAAAACCCACGCCCTATCATCAGGTGGGCCTTATGTGTGTGTTAAATACGGAGCACTCAAAACTAGGACTGCGCCTTTTAATACGGTGCACCTTTTGGTCATGAAAATACGGTACAAGTTTTCATACCAATGATGTCTTGAGAGACAAGTTCTCACCGTTAAAAGTGTTTGCCAGTTTCTCCTTCTTGGGTCCAAGTGACAAACGCTTCTCTAGAGCATTGAAAAACTCCTGTGGGATGTAGAAGACTAAAGGCGGGGGTTTTCCTGTACAGAAAAAAAAATATGAATATATAAATACATAATATGAACCAAAAGTCAAATTGAAGAAATGAACCAGTTCTTACACAAAAAGTTGAGTTAATTGTAATTATATGAGCTAAAATAATACATGAACAATTTATTGCCTCTAAAAACTTCTATTGATGCTTTTTTTTCAATGAAAGCTTTTGCTGTAGAGAAGTTATTGTGTGGCGAGACTGCCGCCAAGTGGCCAAGAGAACAGCTCATACTTTTATATTAGTGCTATCAAGAGATCAAGAGACTAATTGTTTATGAACTTTAATTAATCTAATAAATCTCTTTTTTTTTTTTTGCAAAAAAAAAAATTGCACAATAAGTTTCAACATGTGAGCAACTTTAAAAATGCTTAAAGAGAAAAGATCTAACAAAAATAAAAGAAAAACGGCAAATATTTACGTGTAAACATTAGGGGTGCTGTATTTATAATTCTATTGACATTACTTAAATAGGGACAAATGTTTGGATCAAAAAAGATTATTACAAAGTACATACAGTCATGTTATAACAAGTATATTGATATTTTTGCAGGCGGGGGTTTTCCTGTACAGAAAAAAAAATTATGAATATATATATATATATATAATATGAACCAAAAGTCAAATTGAAGAAATGAACCAGTTCTTACACAAAAAGTTGAGTTAATTGTAATTATATGAGCTAAAATAATACATGAACAATTTATTGCCTCTAAAAACTTCTATTGATGCTTTTTTTTCAATGAAAGCTTTTGCTGTAGAGAAGTTATTGTGTGGCGAGACTGCCGCCAAGTGGCCAAGAGAACAGCTCATACTTTTATATTAGTGCTATCAAGAGATCAAGAGACTAATTGTTTATGAACTTTAATTAATCTAATAAATCTCTTTTTTTTTTTTGCAAAAAAAAAAATTGCACAATAAGTTTCAACATGTGAGCAACTTTAAAAATGCTTAAAGAGAAAAGATCTAACAAAAATAAAAGAAAAACGGCAAATATTTACGTGTAAACATTAGGGGTGCTGTATTTATAATTCTATTGACATTACTTAAATAGGGACAAATGTTTGGATCAAAAAAGATTATTACAAAGTACATACAGTCATGTTATAACAAGTATATTGATATTTTTTGCAGGCGGGGGTTTTCCTGTACAGAAAAAAAATTATGAATATATATAATATAATATGAACCAAAAGTCAAATTGAAGAAATGAACCAGTTCTTACACAAAAAGTTGAGTTAATTGTAATTATATGAGCTAAAATAATACATGAACAATTTATTGCCTCTAAAAACTTCTATTGATGCTTTTTTTTCAATGAAAGCTTTTGCTGTAGAGAAGTTATTGTGTGGCGAGACTGCAGCCAAGTGGCCAAGAGAACAGCTCATACTTTTATATTAGTGCTATCAAGAGATCAAGAGACTAATTTTTTATAAACTTTAATTAATCTAATAAATCTCTTTTTTTTTTTTTTGCAAAAAAAAAAATTGCACAATAAGTTTCAACATGTGAGCAACTTTAAAAATGCTTAAAGAGAAAAGATCTAACAAAAATAAAAGAAAAAAGGCAAATATTTACGTGTGAACATTGTGAGTGCCGTATTTATTATTCAATTGACATTACTTAAATAGGGACAAATGTTTGGATCAAAAAAGATTGTTACATACAGTCATGTTATAACAAGTATATTGATATGATATTTTTTGCACGTTCTCAAGTTTTGGATCTTGTTTGTCATAAATACTGTCTCTAAAATATGTATATAAATGAGCTTATCTGGGGACGGGTGGGCAGCACGTACCGGTAAGTAACAAAGAAGAAGCATGAGTGGGTTGCTATGGTTACAGAGAAAAACTAGCACTGTCATACTAAAGATAAATTAATAAGCTGAAGACTTTTTTATAAACACTAAACAGCATGAGATCAACCAAAATAATACATTAGAGTTCACAGTTTGGTCGCAATTGATTTAAAAGGCACCCCTGTTTTAGTGCATCGTTTACAGTTGACACATCTTTGATCCAGCCGATACTGGTATTTTTCTTTAGAACTGGATTTCTCCAGGATAATTGAGATGCACGGGTGTGTGTTTTCGCTTGTTCCCGCTGTGTGTCGTCCAACTGTGAGCACCTGCATCAGCTAACCATAGATACAGTATAAAAGAGTGTTTAAGTGTGGGTGACTAACTACAGGACTTGTCGGCTTGCTTGCCTGAATGAAAAGATGAGACAACAGACTGCATATAAATTTTGTCATTTGTCATTTTGTCACAAAAAAAATTAAATATTTATACAATACAAATTTTATACATTGCAGGTGAATAGGTCAGGATTTGAGTAGGAGTGGGGACGAGACTTGGAACCCTGGTCTTTCTGGGGGTTCCAAGAAAGACCACTCTGTACGGAACTCTGTACAGAGTTCTCCGTATATGTGGGTTTCCTCCAGGTACTCCAGTTTCCTCCCACCCTCCAAAAACATGCACGTTAGGTTAATTGGCGGCTATGAAATTGCCCGTGGGAATGAGTGTGTGTGCGGATGGCTGTGTGTGTGTGTGGCCCCGAAGCAGACTGACGACATTTTCAGGGTGAACCCTACGTCTCTCCTGGAATCAGCTGGGATGAGCTCCGGCACCTCCTGCGACCCAGTTAGGAATAAGCGGTTCAGAAGACTCAACAAAACATTGCAGGTGCCAAACACGAAACATTAACAATGTTGTTTCAGCAGAGAAACGTCTGGTTTGAATTAAAAGGATTTAATTTGTTCCGTTCCGTCGTCTTCCACTTATCCGGGCCGGGTCGCAGGGGCAACAGCCTCAGACCGGAAGCCCAGGCTTCTCTCACTCCAGCTGCATCCTTCAGCTCACCCGGAAGGATCCCGAGTCGTTCCCCAGCCAGCTGTGAGACACAATCTCTCCAGCAGGTCCGGGGTCCGCCTCTTGGTCTCCTCCCTGTGAGATGTGCCCAAAACACCTCACCAACGAGGCGCTCAGCGAACCACCCCATCTGTCTTCTCTCGACCTGGAGGAGGAGCGGCTCGACACCGAGTTCCTCCCGGATGGCAGAGCTCCTCACCCGATATCAGAGTGAGTGCCCAGCCACCCTGCGGAGGAAGCTCATTCCGGCCGCATGTATCCGCGATCTCATTCTTTCGGTCACCACCCACAGCTGGTGATCATAAGTGAGGGTGGGAACGTAGATCTTCTTGTAAATCGCGAACTTTGCTTTTTGGCTCAGCTCCCTCTTTACCACAACGGACCATTACAGTGACCGAACTGGTGACCTGTTCGAGATGCACCCCACCTCTCGCCGGAAAGCAGTCGGGATAGACTTCAGTGACCCAGTTAAGGATAAGTGGTTCAGAAGACAAAATGAAACAAACACCATGATATCGACCAAAGCAATCGCTGGGAGCTACCGGTCGATCGGAATCGACCTCTGTGCTAGAACATTTGGCTAAGGTTTCTAATATACAGTTTTAGTTTTACCATCAAACTGGAAGTGCATGGTCTGATGAATCATCTCTGTCACACCGGTCAGCCAACGTTCAAACTCCATTATCACCGTGGGTTGAACAACAACGCTGGGGTTTGCTGAAAATAAACACTCAGATTAGAAGAGCTAAAAGCTAACTTCTTCCTGGAATTTAATGTTATAAACATGCTTTATTAGCAAGAATAAAAAGCCTGAGAAGAAAACAAAAAGAAGGGGAGCGGCACTTGTCGCTTTGAGTCTTCCGGCAGGTTTCCACTGGATGGTTTTTCTAATGCTGATAGCTAAAGCTTCCTCTGTCCACGAGGGAGAGGGCACGGAGGGGCCTTCAAAAGGCAGAGAAAGTTGGAAGAGATAAAAGTGCGAAAAAGAGTAGGACCATAGCAGACTTAGACAATATATGCAAGATAAACTGTTATGCATTCAGTTACGCACCTGGGACGGACGCATCCGGGCAAAGCTTCTTGGTTTCACCCGGTTCTGTCTGCTCCAGAAGTTTCCCATCGGGATTTAATATGCCAGGGGTATCCAGTGGCAAATCTGGGCATCCTCAAAAGAAAACAATGAGAAAGTTGTCACCCAGAAAATACATAACGTTTTCCTTTTGCATTGTTTTTATGAATTTTTTTTTAATAGAATACAAAAAAACTTGATAGAAATAAAGCTCGTGATATTGCAGAATCAGTGCAGAATGCAGGCGGATCGGTGCGGCATCAGTAATAACTAGGACGCTGCATCGGTCCGTCGTGGTAAAGAGAGAGCTGAGCCGAAAAGCAAAGCTCTCGATCAACAATCCAATCTACGTTCCCACCCTCACCTATGGTCACCAGCTGTGGGTGGTGACCGAAAGAATGAGATCGCGGGTACAAGCGGCCGAAATGAGCTTCCTCCGCAGGGTGGCCGGGCTCTCACTCAGAGATCGGGTGAGGAGCTCTTCCATCTGGGAGGAGCTCGGTGTCGAACCACTCCTCCCCCAGGTCGAGAGGAGCCAGATGGGGTGGTTCGGGCATCTGGTCAGGATGCTCCCCGAGCGCCTCGCAGGCAAGGTGTTTCGGGCACGTCCCACCGGGAGGAGACCAAGGGGCAGACCCCGGACCCGCTGGAGAGACCATGTCTCACAGCTGGCAGGGGAACGACTTGGGATCCTTCCGGGTGAGCTGGAGGATGCAGCCGGGGTGAGAGAGGCCTGGGCTGCCCGTTTGAGGCTGTCGCCCCTGCGACCCGACCCCGGAACAAGCGGAAGATGACGGAACGGAACGATATTGCAGAAGCTTGTGAAAACAATTCCACGGTAAAATTAATGTGTGTGACTTTTGGTTAAATATTAGTTTTAAAATCTCTTTTTCAAATTGAACTATAAAAAAATTGTTTACCAACATAAACAGGAACGTCTTGCATTTTTCAAAATATGTATAAAAAATTATTTAAATATTTAACAATTTAAGTTTAAAAAACAGCTGTAAATATGAAGCAGCCGATAAGATAAGCAATATAACCAGTAAGAAATTTGGGGCAAAATAATGTTCATAACCAAGATAGATGCAGCATCCTGATTATTGGGATGTACGCAATATTAAGGACGCTGCATCGATCCGTCGTGGTAAAGAGAGAGCTGAACCAAAAAGCAAAGCTCTCGATTTTACCATTCGATCTACGTTCCCACCCTCACCTATGCTCACCAGCTGTGGGTGGTGACCGAAAGAATGAGATCGCGGATACAAGCGGCCGAAATGAGCTTCCTCCACATGCCGGCTCTCACTCAGAGATAAAGTGATGAGCTCTGCCATCAGGGAGGAGCTCGGAGTAGAACCGTTCCCCCTCCAGGTCAAGAGAAGCCAGATGGGGGGTGGTATCTGGCTCATTGGATGCCTCCCGAACGCCTTGCTGGTGAGGTGTTTCGGGTACGTCCCACCAGTAGGAGACCCAGAGGAAGTCCCCGGACTGACTGCTGACCATACGTCTCACAGCTGGCCGGGGAATGCCTGAAGATCCTGCTGGATGAGCTGGAGAATGCAGCCGGGCAGAGAGAAGCCTGGGTTTCCCGTCTGAGGCTGTTGCCCCGGCGACATGGCGGCATAGATAAGCAGAAGATGACGGAACGATGCCCATTAGATGCTGTTCTCAGGTCTATAATATTACATTAACTGATAGTAAAAATTCTAAATTTAGTACTGAAACAATAACATTTAAGTTGAACATTTATCATTCAGTCTACTTCAAATTTGACCAAAATAAAAAGGTAGGCACCAGAAAATTCTTTGTAATATTTACCACTAAAGACGTAACTGACAAAAGCAGAAAACTCTGCTGTCAGCGTCTCATCGCTCATGAAGACACACCAGATGGCGTAGGAGTGCAGGCACAATGGTTCTTCGAGTGAATTAGGGGATAGATTGGAGCCCACTAATCCGACATCAACTCTAGGTTTGTATCCACCGGTGCTATCTTGGCAGGCACATTGAAAGATATTTAGGCCGTTTACACCTTCAGAGAACCCTGCTGCCCCTACAGTAAAATGCAGAAGGCCCAGAGGGTGTTGAGCATCGGCCTGGCACTTCACCACCAAAGTATCTTTGGAGACACGCTGTACCAGTGGCGCAGGGGAATTTGTGATCAGCTTCCAAAGGTCTGTTTTAGTTTTAACAGAGACCTTCAAATCATTGAAAACAGAGTCCTTACACATTAGGGGTACTGCATGATTCTTACATGCTAAGACTTCTTTGATGTGCACACAAAGGCTGTCAGGGGCGACAGATGAATTCTTTTCATGCTGATTTGACGTCTGACCCAGCTTGCAATTCGGCACGAGGCATCGCGCCACATAGATGTCAGTGTCAGTGGGAACTAGCTCAACAAAGCCCCTTTGTGTAGCTTCTTTTCCTTTGAGTACCACCGAAAACACCTGTGCTTCACCACCAGCTGCTCCACCTGGAGTTTGTACCTCTCTCGCCAGGTTGTCGGTCATCAGCTTGACCACTTCCACTGTATAGTTCCTCCCAAGTTTTTCACCTATGGAACGATTTCTGAGGGAGACTGCACAGACTTCGTTCTTGCATTTGAGACTGCGGATACCATTATACACACCGCATTGAATACATTTGCGAATGCCCCTCATTGTGGGTTTCCCCAGATCCCAGAGAAAGGAAGCACTTGTTTTGGCGTTTTGGCGTCGTTTAATTGCGCGCTTAGGCTCTGTGGTATAGGCCGGAGTGAACGAGGATGACATTGTGCTCGTGGACGCTTGGGCTTCACTGCTCATTTGAGGACTCAGCTGGGCATTAGTTCTGGGCCTTGACAAAAAAAAAAAAAAAGCATACATGTTAGCAAACAAGCTCATTCATAACTTGGGGTAACAGACATACAAACCATATATAAATATGTACACACATTATTGTTGTCAAAAATGTCAGCATATTGATTAGTCTCCTTCTTTCGGCTTTTCTCTTTAGGGGTCGCCACAGCAAGTCAGTTTCTTCCATCTAATCCTATCTGCTGTATCCTCTTCGGTCACGCCAACTATCTTCATGTCTTCCTTCACTGTATCCATAAACCTCCTCTTTAGTCTTCCTCTAGTCCTCTATCCTAGTGGTTCCAAATCCAGCATCCTTCTTCCGATGTACTCTCTCTCTCTCTCCTCTGTTTGTGCCCAAACCATCTCAGTCTTGCCTCTCTAACTTTATCCCCAAAACCTCTAACATGTGCTGTTCCCCTGATGTACTCATTTCTAATCCTGTCCATCCTGGTCACTCCCAGAGAGATCCTCAGCATCTTCATCTCTGCTTCCTGTCTTTTCTTCAGTGCTACTTTTTCTAGACCAAACAGCATGGCCGGTCTCACCACGGTTTTGTACACTTTTCCTTTCATTCTAGCTGAATCTCTTCTGTCGCACATCACACCTGATACTTTCCTCCACCCGTTCCAGCCTGCCTAAACACATTTCTTCACCTCTCCTCTTTTCCACACTCTCCATTGCTCTGGACTGTTGATCCTAGATACTTAAAATCTTCCACCTTCTTTATCTCTTCTCCCTGTAACCTCACTTTTCCTTTTGGATCCCTCTCATTCACACACGTACTCTGTTTTACTCTGACTGATCTTCATTCCTCTTCTTTCTAGTATATTCTAGCATATTGATTAGTATCAATACTAAAATATCAGAACCGTACTGATACTATTTCTCTGAAGTATCAGTAGCATGCACGCTATCACTTCTTTTTTTAAAGGGCCAAACACACTGCAGTGTACTTTATAAAAGCATTTGAAAATAGTTTTTGCCCCAAAGTATCTGCATAGTTTTAAGAGCTCAGTAAGCTTAAAAGGCCTCTGCATTCATGCATGCTCTATGAATTTTATAATTAAATAACCAAATGTTATTTTATAATGAGAAGCAGAAGGTTATCTATGCCATAAATTTTGAATGATCTATGAAGCATTTGTGCAGAAGTTCTTTGAGTTGTAAATACACAAGTTCACCATATACGTGCTATATATTAACATTCATTATTCTACTCAAGTTTCATACAACCTAACTCTTCACTGTAAGGTTTAATCCCTAAATGGTTAAAACATCTGATATCAGAAGTTATTGTAGATTAGTAGTAAAAAAACATGTCGGTAGAAGATAACCCTGGTTCATTGTGAAAAACCCTATTATTACAGTGCAGTCAGAGCTAGACTGGTTGCCTCCCCCTTACATCACTCTGGCTCAGTATAAGTGCGCCTGTACACGCGCTTGCCCAATATTTTCACAAAATGTGTGATTTTCAAAATGGCCGGCAAATACGGATTTAGGTACACAGTACAGTGTGAAAGCACCCCCAATACAGGAGGCAAGAGGAATAACTTGACATGTATGAATAACCAAATAATAATAACCAAAATTGCATGTGTATATGTCATGAAGCTCCTGTATTCTGGAGCATTTCTTCCTTCCAAATCTGATCCTCTGCCCTAATTCTGCACACCTGGTCCTAATTTCTTCCCGATATTTCACCTGTGTCTCGTCATCCCCCTGGTTATTTAACCCCTACGGTACATCACTCTCGTGTCAGATCATCTGCTGTTCTGCTCTCCTGCAGCAGCCATGATGGTGTCCCCTCCATGTTGACTTCAAAACTGCACATACCTTCCGTTCTTCCCTAACCCCTGATTACCTGCAATTAACTCGTCACAACTGGCTCTGCATCTGGGTACTACGTCTCCACCGTCACCACCCCCTAACAGTGTAAATGTGACTGTGTTTTCTGTGCATGAATTGTGTGAGGAAATTATGATTTATGTCAATAAAAAGTAAGCAAAATATACAGTATTTTTTGTGTGTTTTACTTAGTGACGTGCGATGAGGTACATGTCAGGGGACGCACTGACTCTTCAAGAGTCAGATTTATAATAGTAAGAACTGAAAACTGCATCTTATTTTAGCATTCATCTAACAGTATCCAACAACTGATAATACTTCATGTCCAATCAACATTCCTCTTTCAATTACTCTCCCAAACATAAACACAGGAACAAATTTGTCTCTTTAATAGCTATGGATAGAGTTTTAAGAAATTCATCAATACAAAATAAAGTTTTAATTTTTAGTAAAACTTTCTGTTATTTTTCAAATTTTAAATTCTGGAGTTTTAATAAATTTTAATAAAGTTTGCCTTTTAAAATGATCAAAAAAAGGGGGACGGAGTCAAATCTTCAATGCCAAACATGTCTTTTAAAGTATTTTCCCCAGTTTTTTTTTTTTTTTTAAACAAACAGAACCAGTTGTGTTCTTACTTTTACTTATAAATGAAGTCCATCCACCGAAAAGTTTTATGACTAAATTGTAGAAGTCTTTGTTTTTTCTTACCTTATTAAGAGTCCTTATGTCTCTATAATGATTTTGGACACGAGGAAGAACCGTTCTTCCTCGCTAAGAGAGAAAGGAACTGCCAGTTTGCGTGCGCCCCCTTGAGTGTAAGCGGAGTACATATCTGCCTCTCCTTCTAATTTTTCAATGTGTTGTTTTTTTTTTAAACAAACAGAACCAGTTGTGTTCTTACTTTTATTTATAAATGAAGTCCATCCACCGAAAAGTTTTATGACTAAATTGTAGAAGTCTTTGTTTGTTCTTACCTTATTAAGAGTCCTTATGTCTCTATAATGATTTTGGACACAACGAGGAAGTACGGTTCTACCTCGCTAAAAGAGAAAGTAGCTGCCAGTTTGCGTGCGCCCCCTTGAGTGTAAGCAGAGTACATATCTGCCTCTCCTTCTAATTTTTCAATGTGTTGTTTTTTTTTTTAAAAACAAAAAGAACCAGTTGTGTCCCAACTTTTACTTATAAATGAAGTCTTTCCGCCAAAAAGTTTTATGACTACATTGTAAAAGTCTTTATTTTTCTTACCTTAAGAGCAATGTTCCCTCTAATTTTTCATGTGTCTGAGCAAACACACAAACTTCCTGAGCAGAAAGGGGGCGGAGCTAAAACTTTTCCTCTTTGTGACGTCAGCAGAAGTGACGTGCCAAACTGCGAAGCTTCGATTCTAAGCAATTTGTTTCAGAAAGAAAAAGAAGAAAGAGATATGCTTCGGAGTTCTGTCTCATTTTACCATCTTTACTTGAAATGGATTTTTATTTTGTGCGCTGCATAGGCTTTCCTGTGCGCAATTAACCTGCGAGCAGTGCGCAAATGCGCAGGCGCGCAGCTTAGAGGGAACATTGCTTAAGAGTCGTTCTGTCTAGCTCCGTGAAGTTGGCCCCTCTTAAAAAAAAATATAAACAAAAATAAACAAAAAATATGTCAATCGTTTGTGCTACGTTTGTGCTGTTTTGTGCTGTAAAATTTTTCGTTTGTGCTGCTTTATTTTTGTAGATATTAACGATTCTTTTATAGGTCAATCTGAGGTCATCCAGCCCCTCACATTGCTTAAAAATGCGAGAAAACTCTTAAAAATGGTGTCAAT
Organism: Neostethus bicornis; assembly: GCA_902685375.1. NCBI lineage: Eukaryota > Metazoa > Chordata > Actinopteri > Atheriniformes > Phallostethidae > Neostethus > Neostethus bicornis. The sequence continues at coordinate 14,212,142 of LR738564.1, forward strand.
CGTTTGTGCTACGTTTGTGCTGTTTTGTGCTGTAAAATTTTTTATTTGTGCTGCTTTCCTTTTCTTTAATTTAAAGAAATAAAATTTGGATGATGACGTCATCAAACCCCTCCTTCTCCCTAAAAATGCGAGAAAACTCTTAAAAATGGTGTCAATCGTTTGTGCTACGTTTGTGCTGTTTTGTGCTGTAAAAATTTTCGTTTGTGCCGTTTTATTTTTGTAGATATTAACGATTCTTTTATAGGTCAATCTGAGGTCATCCAGCCCCTCACATTGCTTAAAAATGCAAGAAAACTCTTAAAAATGGTGTCAATCGTTTGTGCTACGTTTGTGCTGTTATGTGCTGTAAAAATTTTTATTTGTGCTGCTTTCCTTTTCTTTAATTTAAAGAAATAAGATTTGGATGATGACGTCATCAAGCTCCTCCTTCTCCCTAAAAATGCGAGAAAACTTATAAAATTGGTGGGAAATCGTTTGTGCTCCGTTTGCGCCGTTATGTGCTGTAAAAAAACTTCGTTTGTGCTAATTTACTTTTTTGTTTACATAATTGCGATTTTTGATTACGTCATCTAGACGTTCATTTATTTCCGGACGTCGCCATATTTTTGTTTTAAAGTGCCTGACATTTTAACTCTGCTACAAAAGCCTATTTAAATAGTGGTAATTTCGTGAGAAAACTATTACATTGCTGAGTGTTGTTTTATTTTTCCCATTTCCTGCAATTTTGACTCTGAACACTGGCAAACGTAAGTTGTATTGCTTAATTTTGCTAGCAAACCATTTAAATTGAGCTCAAAGGCATTGATTGCAAAATACAAAACAGGTTGAAAGGGCGGTCAAGATTCCTTCAAGTAAAAGTAGCGTTGCCCGGGGTAGAAATAAAAAGTAGTGTCCAAAAATTCCGTTCCGTCATCTTCCGCTTGTTCCGGGGTCGGGTCGCGGGGGCAACAGCCTCAGATGGGAAGCCCAGGCTTCTCTTACCCCCGCTGCATCCTCCAGCTCACCCGGAAGGATCCCAAGTCATTCCCCGGCCAGCTGTCAGACATAGTCTCTCCAGCAGGTCCGGGGTCTGCCCCTTGGTCTCCTCCTGGTGGGACGTGCCCGAAACACCTCGCCCACGAGGCGCTCGGCGGGCATCCTGACCAGATGCCCGAACCACCCCATTTCCACTGTCATACAGAAAACCATGAGAAAAATGGTGTCAATCGTTTGTGCTACGTTTGTGCTGTTATGTGCTGTAAAAATTTTTATTTGTGCTGCTTTCCTTTTCTTTAATTTAAAGAAATAAGATTTGGATGATGACGTCATCCAGCCCCTCCTTCTCCCTAAAAATGCGAGAAAATTCTTAAAAATGGTGTCAATCGTTTGTGCTACGTTTGTGCTGTTATGTGCTGTAAAAAAAATTATTTGTGCTGCTTTCCTTTTCTTTAATTTAAAGAAATAAGATTTGGATGATGACGTCATCCAGCCCCTCCTTCTCCCTAAAAATGCGAGAAAACTCTTAAAAATGGTGTCAATCGTTTGTGCTACGTTTGTGCTGTTATGTGCTGTACAATTTTTTGTTTGTGCTGCTTTCCTTTTCTTTAATTTAAAGAAATAAAATTTGGATGATGACGTCATCAAGCTCCTCCTTCTCCCTAAAAATGCGAGAAAATTCTTAAAAATGGTGTCAATCGTTTGTGCTACGTTTGTGCTGTCATGTGCTGTAAAAAAATTTATTTGTGCTGCTTTCCTTTTCTTTAATTTAAAGAAATAAGATTTGGATGATGACGTCATCCAGCCCCTCCTTCTCCCTAAAAATGCGAGAAAATTCTTAAAAATGGTGTCAATCGTTTGTGCTACGTTTGTGCTGTCATGTGCTGTAAAAAATTTTGTTTGTGCTGCTTTCCTTTTCTTTAATTTAAAGAAATAAGATTTGGATGATGACGTCATCCAGCCCCTCCTTCTCCCTAAAAATGCGAGAAAACTCTTAAAAATGGTGTCAATCGTTTGTGCTACGTTTGTGCTGTCATGTGCTGTAAAAAAATTTATTTGTGCTGCTTTCCTTTTCTTTAATTTAAAGAAATAAGATTTGGATGATGACGTCATCCAGCCCCTCCTTCTCCCTAAAAATGCGAGAAAACTCTTAAAAATGGTGTCAATCGTTTGTGCTACGTTTGTGCTGTTATGTGCTGTAAAAATTTTTATTTGTGCTGCTTTCCTTTTCTTTAATTTAAAGAAATAAAATTTGAACTATGACGTCATCCAGCCTTTTATCTGGAGTGCCGCCAGTGTCACAAGCGCTTCAACCAGCCAGTACGGAATAAAGAAACGGCAGTCAACAACAGAAGAAAAAGATATATTTGAACATAACAACTGGATTTCAAAATATATCATTTACAAATGTATTGACATTGTTAGTATTTTACTTGACAAACATGGAAATTAATATTTATTTTACAAAAAAATGTGCAAACAAACCAGAACAAGATAAACTGAAAGTGCTGAACTATGCAACATCTGCTTAAAAACAATTAGGGATCACGTGTGTAAAGCACAGCATGTGAACATATCACTGTGTTTTCTGGAACTGCTTTCACTTCATTCATCAGGTCATCGTACATCTCCCAGACAGACAGACACCTTCTGCAGTAGGCAACGTAGTGACCCAAGGCATTCTTGCACAGAGTTCCTCTGAATGCTATTACTGCCCTGAGAGTGAAGGTCTTGCTTTGGAGCACCAAAGTGGATGGGAAGTCTGACAAGGGACATTCCCTCTTTTGTTGAGGATCTTTTGAGGTACTCACCAGGTCTGTATCCACCCATAGCACTTCTCCAAGACTGTAGCTGTGTGTGACCATTCCTTCACATAGGGTTGTTTCAGATGACTCTTCTTGGGTGCATGCAGAGGGGTGCTGTAATGCAGAAGGGAGACGTCTCTGACAGAGGGATCTGGGCTGATCCAGTCCTTGTTGCACTGCAGTCTCCAGTTGAGCTATGCCAGATGTCTGCAAGATCTCAAAGGATGGGGAGACTATTTGGACACAGTGGGGAGAAGAACATTTTTTGTGACAGTATATACTTGCAACATTTCTCATGGTTTTCTGTATGACAGTGGAAATGGGGTGGTTCGGGCATCTGGTCAGGATGCCCGCCGAGCGCCTCGTGGGCGAGGTGTTTCGGGCACGTCCCACCAGGAGGAGACCAAGGGGCAGACCCCGGACCTGCTGGAGAGACTATGTCTGACAGCTGGCCGGGGAATGACTTGGGATCCTTCCGGGTGAGCTGGAGGATGCAGCCGGGGTAAGAGAAGCCTGGGCTTCCCATCTGAGGCTGTTGCCCCCGCGACCCGACCCCGGAACAAGCGGAAGATGACGGAACGGAATTTTTGGACACTACTTTTTATTTCTACCCCGGGCAACGCTACTTTTACTTGAAGGAATCTTGACCGCCCTTTCAACCTGTTTTGTATTTTGCAATCAATGCCTTTGAGCTAAATTTAAATGGTTTGCTAGCAAAATTAAGCAATACAACTTACGTTTGCCAGTGTTCAGAGTCAAAATTGCAGGAAATGGGAAAAATAAAACAACACTCAGCAATGTAATAGTTTTCTCACGAAATTACCACTATTTAAATAGGCTTTTGTAGCAGAGTTAAAATGTCAGGCACTTTAAAACAAAAATATGGCGACGTCCGGAAATAAATGAACGTCTAGATGACGTAATCAAAAATCGCAATTATGTAAACAAAAAAGTAAATTAGCACAAACGAAGTTTTTTTACAGCACATAACGGCGCAAACGGAGCACAAACGATTTCCCACCAATTTTATAAGTTTTCTCGCATTTTTAGGGAGAAGGAGGAGCTTGATGACGTCATCATCCAAATCTTATTTCTTTAAATTAAAGAAAAGGAAAGCAGCACAAATAAAAATTTTTACAGCACATAACAGCACAAACGTAGCACAAACGATTGACACCATTTTTAAGAGTTTTCTTGCATTTTTAAGCAATGTGAGGGGCTGGATGACCTCAGATTGACCTATAAAAGAATCGTTAATATCTACAAAAATAAAACGGCACAAACGAAAATTTTTACAGCACAAAACAGCACAAACGTAGCACAAACGATTGACACCATTTTTAAGAGTTTTCTCGCATTTTTAGGGAGAAGGAGGGGTTTGATGACGTCATCATCCAAATTTTATTTCTTTAAATTAAAGAAAAGGAAAGCAGCACAAATAAAAAATTTTACAGCACAAAACAGCACAAACGTAGCACAAACGATTGACACCATTTTTAAGAGTTTTCTCGCATTTTTAAGCAATGTGAGGGGCTGGATGACCTCAGATTGACCTATAAAAGAATCGTTAATATCTACAAAAATAAAGCAGCACAAACGAAAATTTTTACAGCACAAAACAGCACAAACGTAGCACAAACGATTGACATATTTTTTGTTTATTTTTGTTTATATTTTTTTTTTAAGAGGGGCCAACTTCACGGAGCTGTTCTAGCTCCATAAAGATTTTGGAGACGGTGAGGAAGAACCTGTCTCTTTAAAGAGAGAAAAAAGTTGCCAGTTTGCGTGCGCCCCCTTGTGTTGAATCAGAGTGAATATCTGCATTCCCTGCTGATTTGTCAGTCAGTCAGTCATCTTCTTATCCATCTATCCCTTTCGGGGTTGCGGGAGTGCCGGAGCCCATCCCGGCCAATTTAAGTCGAAGGGCAGAGTAAACCCCGAAAACAGGTCGCCGGTCTGTCGCGGGGCCACACACATACAACCATCCACACTCATTCCTAGGGGCAATTTGGCACCGGCCAATCAACCTAGCATGCATGTCTTTGGAGGGTGGGAGGAAACCGGAATACCCGGAGGAAACCCACGCAAACACCTGGAGAACATGCAAACTCCACACAGAAAGAACAGTAATCCAAGCCTCGTCCCCATCCAGGACTCGAACCAACGACCTTCTTGCTGTGAGGCCACTGTGAGACCTACTGCGCCACCGTGCTGCTGCTGATTTTTCAATGTTTTTATTTTTGTGCGATCAGCAGCAGTAGTTTTCTAACCCACACATAAAATATGTTATATAGACTGCATAAAGTTGTGGTGTTTAATAAATATTTCTGTAAAGTTCATACTGGTGATTTGCTGAGGAACAAAAACTAGCACGCATCAATCCAAATGTTTCTTTACACATTTCACACACTGCACAAATGCTTCATACATTGCTGAAAATGTATTATTTATAAATGTTTCTCCACACATTTCACACACTGGATCATTTTCGATCCGGATGATCTGTCAAGCCAATTGAACAATTAACAAAATTAATGGTTGTACAAAATTAATCCGGTTTGGTGACCTCAGGATCGGATCTTTGCTTTTTGCGGGTGATGTGGTCCTGTTGGCTTCATCGGACCGTGATCTCCAGCTCTCACTGGATCGATTTGCTGCCGCATTTAAAGCGGCTGGGATGGGAATTAGCACCGCCAAATCCGAGACCATGGTCCTCGCCTGGAAAAGGGTGGAATGCCCCCTGCAGGTCAGGGACAGGGTCCTGTCCCAAGTGGAGGAGTTTAAGTATCTCGGGGTCTTGTTCACAAGTGGCGGAAGGATGGAGCGGGAGATCGACAGGCGGATCGGTGCAGCATCAGCAATAACTAGGACGCTGCATCGGTCCGTCGTGGTAAAGAGAGAGCTGAGCCAAAAAGCAAAGCTCTCAGAACATCTCTATTGGACTTAGCATTTCTATTGAATGGTCTATAAAATTTCTATTAAGTCCTATAGGAATTCTGTAGGACATAATTCTGCAGAGTCAAGCCTGCTATGCTTCATTGGTTTGAATTATTTCTGTTTCAAATATCTTCTTCTTCTCCTTTCGGCATTTCCCTTCAGGGGTCGCCACAGCAAGTCAGTCTCCTCCATCTAACCCTATCTGCTGCATCCTCTTCGGTCACACCAACTATCTTCATGTCTTCCTTCACTGTATCCACGAACCTCCTCTTTGGTCTTCCTCTAGTTCTCTTTCCTGGTGGTTCCAAATCCAGCATCCTTCTTCCGATGTACTCGGTCTCTCTTCTCTGTACATGTCCAAACCATCTCAGTCTGTGTACAAAACCGTGGTGAGACCGGCCATGCTGTTTGGTCTAGAAACAGTAGCACTGAAGAAAAGACAGGAAGCAGAGATGGAGGTAGCAGAGATGAAGATGCTGAGGATCTCTCTGGGAGTGACCAGGACAGACAGGATCAGAAATGAGTATATCAGAGGAACAGCACATGTTAGAGGTTTTGGAGATAAAGTCAGAGAGGCCAGACTGAGATGGTTTAGACATGTACAAAGAAGAGAGACCGAGTACATCAGCAGAAGGATGCTGGGTTTGGAACCACCAGGAAAGAGGCCTAGAGGAAGACCAAACAGGAGGTTCATGAACACAGTGAAGGAAGACATGAAGATAGTTGGCGTGACCAGAGAGGATGCAACAGATAGGGTTAGATGGAAGAAACTGACTTGCTGTGGCGACCCCTGAAGGGAAATGCCGAAAGGAGAAGAAGATTAAGAACATTTCATTAGGATTTCTTGTGTTGCCTCCTACTCCCTCTCTGGTGTGGAACATCTTGTAGATAATTGAGGATGTCTCTTGTCATAATGTGCCTGCTTTTTTCCTTCCAGAGGAAGATTGATGCATCTTCAATCTCTGTGACAGTTTACATAAAATGGAAGAGTCGGAGCTGTCTGGCAACCAGGCCCCCTGTACTCACACTGATGTCCTGGGGGTCTATGAGGAAGGATGAGACCCCAGGCTGGCAGTGTTCTTCAACGCCTACACCCCTGATGCAGATACACAGGGTGCTCTTCTAAGCCTGCATGTCATTTTTGCATTCTGCTCTCATATTATTAACTTGTAATCTTAACCCCTCTCTAAACACATTTTTTTGGTGTTTGGTGTGATGTTTCCAAAGATACCAATCAAATTTTTTGGATGCTCAGAAGAGAATACTAGAATTTAGTAGATTAAACCAAATTAAATAACATTAAACAACAGTTATTCATGTAAATGTATTCTAAACTTACATGCGCTTAAAAAAAACAGACTATTTTTTTCGTTGCTGGTAAAAAAGCAGGCTTCTACTTCCATCTACAGGCAGAAAACTGTACATCCTTAAAAAGTTCTTTATAAATGACAGAGACCATTTCTTTTTCAACATGGTTGTGCTTTATCAAAAGAACAGTTTTACAAAATTAACAACAAGTTAAATAACAAAAACAATTTTAAAGCAGCTTTCTAAATCCACAAACACTGGGATTTATGAACCGTCAACTACGGTAGAACTAGTTTAACAAAAGTGAATCTGCAAAGATTAACAAATGATTTGAATGAATAAATGATTTGAACGAACATAACACATCAGAAAAAAATAAAAAACACGCAACTAACGATATGCAGCCTTTTCGAGTTCAGCTACCTGGAAACATGGTTTACTTTTATGTTCTACATCTTATCATTTTTGGCTTTTTTTTCTATGTAAATAACGATAATCTTCCATTTTACGAGATAAATGATTCAGAGGTAGCAGTATGTCTGGCTCAAAGGAGTGTATATTGGGGACCCTGATTAGCAACTCTAGAACACGTCAAGGGAAAGTACTACCGCTTTCCCTTATAAATCTTTCTGCAGGAGAAATTTTGGTGTCCCCAGACACTTGACACATTATTCAAGTTTTTATCTATCTAACTTTTTGAGTTACATGTCCTCGACCTTCTTGGCTTTGCTTTGGATTTGTAACAGCCTTCTTTTTGAATTGCCTGACTTTTTTATTGTCCACTCTGGTAGTGGCCATATTGGAAGGTGATCCTGAGCTCTCCTATTTGACTAAGAGGTAGGATATCCGGGATCCATTCAATTATAAACGGGCAGTCATCCGCTGGATTTGTTGAAACCGAGCCTGGGAGAAGAGACAGTACTCCGTTTAAGACAGAATCTTTATCTGGTAAAATTAAACAGTTAAAGAAAACGTCCCCTACCAACTTTGAGGAATGTGAAGAGCTGCATTGGCCGTATCTGTGATGGTCGATCGATTCTGCCTTCATCCAATACTTCTGGCTCAGGTGGCGGCTTTGGACAGCGGAAATGTGAATAGGTGCCATCCACGTTTCTCACAAAGCTCTGAGTTAATTCCAGAGGCAGCTGGTGAATAGAAAGAACGGAGAGCTGAAGTGTGACGAAAATTTTGAAAAACTTGAACTGAAATAGTACTTCATCCTCATTCAACAGTTTAAAAGCTGTGGTCATGTTAACCACCTGAGTTTGCGTCCCTTGAGACCTGATGTGACCACTTTCTACCCCGATTTCTACTCTGATTAGGTGAGCTGGAGGATGTAGCCGGGGTGAGAGAAGCCTGGGCTTACCGTCTGAGGCTGTTGCCCCCGCAACCCGGCCCGGGATAAGCTGAAGACAATACAACAGAACTGTATTCCATAATAAGCATCCTCTGTATTAACAGAAAAAAACTAAATTTACAGTAAACTTAAACCCTGTTTAAAATTCCTCTATGTAAAGAGATCCTGTCTACATTCTAAAAAGAATAAAACAAAGCACTACATTTGATACATTGTGTATTAAAGACATTCATTCCAGCTTTAGGAAAAGTTGAATTTTACCTTTGGATTGGCAAAGATGCGTTGGACTTGCAGGATATCATTGATGTGCCAGGTGTATTGGCAGAATGAGCCCAAAGGAATTCTGTTGATAACTGGCACAGTGATGAAGAGAGAGAGAAGCATGTTGAAACCTTTTTTAGTTACTTAAGATAAACAGAACCCCGCTTTTCTATCCATCCCGAACAATAAAAGATACTCGTTTGTATTTTATTCACTTGGAACTTGCTGTAAATGTAGATATTTCAAGGTATCATCACAAATGAAACATCTCATGATAAACTGTTACGGATAAATACAAGCTGAGTGATCACTAAATACTTTTTAGATTTGTGAGGATATGTACCGTATTTTCACGACCATATGGTGCATATATGTGTCTTAGATTTTCTTCAAAATGAGGGGCGCGCCCTATTGGGCAATGCGCCTTTTGTGTGTTGTGAAAAAACAAGTGAAGCAGATGAATGCTACACTTGCTGTGATTCCGGGAGGTCTGACAAAGGAACTCCAACCTCTGGACATCGACGTGAACCGATCGTTCAAAGTAAGGCTGCGAGCGGCGTGGGAGCGATGGATGACCAGAGGAGACCACAGCTTCATTAAGAATTTCCCCTGTGTGGGATCAATAAAGTATATTCTGATTCTGATTCAGGATGGAAGGCAGCACCGGGCGAGTTACGCCACAGTTTGCCAGTGGATTGTACATGCTTGGGCTAACGTGTCTGCTGGCACTGTTGTCCGAGCTTTCGCAAAAGCAGGCATCATTTCCGAGTAGTCGCATGGTTCAGAAAGTGACTCTGACAGTGGATTTAAAAAAAAAAAAAGAATTATACATAGTACATAGTAGAGGATATGTATATAAAACCCACGCCCTATCATCAGGTGGGCCTTATGTGTGTGTTAAATACGGAGCACTCAAAACTAGGACTGCGCCTTTTAATACGGTGCACCTTTTGGTCATGAAAATACGGTACAAGTTTTCATACCAATGATGTCTTGAGAGACAAGTTCTCACCGTTAAAAGTGTTTGCCAGTTTCTCCTTCTTGGGTCCAAGTGACAAACGCTTCTCTAGAGCATTGAAAAACTCCTGTGGGATGTAGAAGACTAAAGGCGGGGGTTTTCCTGTACAGAAAAAAAAATATGAATATATATATACATAATATGAACCAAAAGTCAAATTGAAGAAATGAACCAGTTCTTACACAAAAAGTTGAGTTAATTGTAATTATATGAGCTAAAATAATACATGAACAATTTATTGCCTCTAAAAACTTCTATTGATGCTTTTTTTTCAATGAAAGCTTTTGCTGTAGAGAAGTTATTGTGTGGCGAGACTGCCGCCAAGTGGCCAAGAGAACAGCTCATACTTTTATATTAGTGCTATCAAGAGATCAAGAGACTAATTGTTTATGAACTTTAATTAATCTAATAAATCTCTTTTTTTTTTTGCAAAAAAAAAAATTGCACAATAAGTTTCAACATGTGAGCAACTTTAAAAATGCTTAAAGAGAAAAGATCTAACAAAAATAAAAGAAAAACGGCAAATATTTACGTGTAAACATTAGGGGTGCTGTATTTATAATTCTATTGACATTACTTAAATAGGGACAAATGTTTGGATCAAAAAAGATTGTTACATACAGTCATGTTATAACAAGTATATTGATATTTTTTGCAGGCGGGGGTTTTCCTGTACAGAAAAAAAATTATGAATATATATATATAATATGAACCAAAAGTCAAATTGAAGAAATGAACCAGTTCTTACACAAAAAGTTGAGTTAATTGTAATTATATGAGCTAAAATAATACATGAACAATTTATTGCCTCTAAAAACTTCTATTGATGCTTTTTTTTCAATGAAAGCTTTTGCTGTAGAGAAGTTATTGTGTGGCGAGACTGCCGCCAAGTGGCCAAGAGAACAGCTCATACTTTTATATTAGTGCTATCAAGAGATCAAGAGACTAATTGTTTATGAACTTTAATTAATCTAATAAATCTCTTTTTTTTTTTTTTGCAAAAAAAAAAATTGCACAATAAGTTTCAACATGTGAGCAACTTTAAAAATGCTTAAAGAGAAAAGATCTAACAAAAATAAAAGAAAAAAGGCAAATATTTACGTGTGAACATTGTGAGTGCCGTATTTATTATTCAATTGACATTACTTAAATAGGGACAAATGTTTGGATCAAAAAAGATTGTTACATACAGTCATGTTATAACAAGTATATTGATATGATATTTTTTGCACGTTCTCAAGTTTTGGATCTTGTTTGTCATAAATACTGTCTCTAAAATATGTATATAAATGAGCTTATCTGGGGACGGGTGGGCAGCACGTACCGGTAAGTAACAAAGAAGAAGCATGAGTGGGTTGCTATGGTTACAGAGAAAAACTAGCACTGTCATACTAAAGATAAATTAATAAGCTGAAGACTTTTTTATAAACACTAAACAGCATGAGATCAACCAAAATAATACATTAGAGTTCACAGTTTGGTCGCAATTGATTTAAAAGGCACCCCTGTTTTAGTGCATCGTTTACAGTTGACACATCTTTGATCCAGCCGATACTGGTATTTTTCTTTAGAACTGGATTTCTCCAGGATAATTGAGATGCACGGGTGTGTGTTTTCGCTTGTTCCCGCTGTGTGTCGTCCAACTGTGAGCACCTGCATCAGCTAACCATAGATACAGTATAAAAGAGTGTTTAAGTGTGGGTGACTAACTACAGGACTTGTCGGCTTGCTTGCCTGAATGAAAAGATGAGACAACAGACTGCATATAAATTTTGTCATTTGTCATTTTGTCACAAAAAAAATTAAATATTTATACAATACAAATTTTATACATTGCAGGTGAATAGGTCAGGATTTGAGTAGGAGTGGGGACGAGACTTGGAACCCTGGTCTTTCTGGGGGTTCCAAGAAAGACCACTCTGTACGGAACTCTGTACAGAGTTCTCCCTGTGTATATGTGGGTTTCCTCCAGGTACTCCAGTTTCCTCCCACCCTCCAAAAACATGCACGTTAGGTTAATTGGCGGCTATGAAATTGCCCGTGGGAATGAGTGTGTGTGCGGATGGCTGTGTGTGTGTGTGGCCCCGAAGCAGACTGACGACATTTTCAGGGTGAACCCTACGTCTCTCCTGGAATCAGCTGGGATGAGCTCCGGCACCTCCTGCGACCCAGTTAGGAATAAGCGGTTCAGAAGACTCAACGAAACATTGCAGGTGCCAAACACGAAACATTAACAATGTTGTTTCAGCAGAGAAACGTCTGGTTTGAATTAAAAGGATTTAATTTGTTCCGTTCCGTCGTCTTCCACTTATCCGGGGCCGGGTCGCAGGGGCAACAGCCTCAGACCGGAAGCCCAGGCTTCTCTCACTCCAGCTGCATCCTTCAGCTCACCCGGAAGGATCCCGAGTCGTTCCCCAGCCAGCTGTGAGACACAATCTCTCCAGCAGGTCCGGGGTCCGCCTCTTGGTCTCCTCCCTGTGAGATGTGCCCAAAACACCTCACCAACGAGGCGCTCAGCGAACCACCCCATCTGGCTTCTCTCGACCTGGAGGAGGAGCGGCTCGACACCGAGTTCCTCCCGGATGGCAGAGCTCCTCACCCGATATCAGAGTGAGTGCCCAGCCACCCTGCGGAGGAAGCTCATTCCGGCCGCATGTATCCGCGATCTCATTCTTTCGGTCACCACCCACAGCTGGTGATCATAAGTGAGGGTGGGAACGTAGATCTTCTTGTAAATCGCGAACTTTGCTTTTTGGCTCAGCTCCCTCTTTACCACAACGGACCATTACAGTGACCGAACTGGTGACCTGTTCGAGATGCACCCCACCTCTCGCCGGAAAGCAGTCGGGATAGACTTCAGTGACCCAGTTAAGGATAAGTGGTTCAGAAGACAAAATGAAACAAACACCATGATATCGACCAAAGCAATCGCTGGGAGCTA